>JAOWBP010004554.1:7544396-7573169 GCA_028571105.1 Tragopan temminckii
TCTAGGATCTTTTCCATTGTTGAAAATTGCTTGTAAGCAGAAGTATTGGAATCTATCAGCGTTTGCAGGAGGTACGAAGAGTTAGGTATGCTTATGAAAAAGTTCCACCTTATTTTAAGTGTCTTGGAAGAGAAATCTTATGAAACCTAACCAGTCTTGGAACTGAACTACTCACCATTGTCACACATTTGAGTTTTGGCAAGTTCACAGGCATGTACATGGCCAAACAAGATCTGCCGCAAAGATAAGAAATTCAGTTCTCTCTGGCATTCCTTATTCAGGCTGAACTCCAATTTTGGGTGTGGAAGGAATGCAGAACTGGGCCTAGAGCTTGTGTCTGCACAGGTTAGAAGTGAACTTTCAGTGTAAGATTTGCATCTGAATCTGCATCTATATTTTGCTGGAAGAATACAGACATTTGAATCCAGGTTTCTCGTTAGGGTGTTCTTTGGGGCTGAGTCAGTCCTTGTGCTTCCAAGCACAATCCAGATCCAGACTTCTCTGTAATTAGTTTACATCCCTTCTGTTTGATTCTGTGAGGAGATAAGTCTGTCTGTCTTTAGGTAGCAGAGATTTCCCAGGCAGATATTGTAAACTTGAAATATAGGTACTTAGAGTTTTCTTTAAAATGTCCTTTGGGTCTGAAATGTCTTGTGCTTGGTTTCAATCCAGTACTGAATAAGACTGGAAAGTCTGAATAATGTCAGTTCAGCTGCATTTGAGTTATTCAAGTGCATTTTAAAAATATGTACTTTCCACTTACATTTTTTCTGTAGTTCTTTGCACTTACATAACCTCTGTGTAAATTGCCACATTTGAGAAGAGGAAAAAAGTCATCCTCCAGTGCTAGGGCTCAACAGATAACCAAATAGGGAGGAAACTGAGAGACCCCAGTGTATTTCAGGGTCATGGTGTTTACTGTGTTAGAGTTAGCATGAACAGGTTTACATTTCTATTAGTGCAGGCAAAATATGATGAAAATAACATGCAGTTTTTCTGTGCACTGAATTTCTACTGAATTTCTGCAGTGTTTACATTCCATAACTGAAATTTTGCAAGAAGGGTGTAGTACGTTTCTCCAGATCGTAAGGAAGGATTTTGCTTGATGAGATCTGTGAAGTTAAAGCAGTAGGCCATCGTTTTCACAGATTTGGCACACAGTTGTTCCAAATGCATATGTACCTGATTGAGCAATTACATTTTTTAAAATCTGTGTAAAAATGTGGCTAGTGCGTGTTTTATACAGATAATTCACAGGCTTTTCCCCATTTGTGAATGTTCACAGTTACTTAGCTATATTATCTATTGTTTTTTTTTTCTTTTTTACAATGGAAGATTTAAAAAAAAAAAAACCGTTGATGTGGATGGATCATGTTTAATTCCATCAGTAACATAACAGCTCTAACATCACTGTATGTTTTCTGCATTGACGTATCCTAACTGAGCCTTACTGTGTGCTTTATTTCATGCTTTTTGTACATCAGCATACGCACACGCTTATATGAAAACCTGTAATTATGTTTTTGTTACTCAGTGTCTATAATGTGAGCCCACAGAGCAATCTTGAAGGTACTGGCGCCTTTCATGAGAGTCCTGTATATAGAAGGCTGATGGGAAATGCTACTTTGATGACCCACAACTCCCGCTGAAGGAAACAATAGAGCTATCCCTTGTAGAACCCTGTTGGGAGTCATTGGATCTTATTCCTAATTCTACTGGGGCTGAGTTGTCCCTCCCTTTTTTTTTTTTCTGGAGTGTTTGCATTCCAGTGTGTTCTGCTACCAACATCATTTGTTAACAAATGAAGAATTTAAATAACCTTAGAAAATCAATGCAAACAAACATCAGAAGTGCAAAACAAATGAGTAGCAGCCCAAAGTATCTTAAAATTGTTTGAGCATGAGTTCTTCAACAACAATAACACAAGTCTTAGGCATATGTGCTCAGAAAGAGGTTTGGAAAAGAGCATGTACTGCACCTTCTGGAAAAATCTCTGGTCCAAACATACTTTCTGCATCTACCCAGACTGACTTCTATTTCCACATCTGTAGTAATACGTGGTGAATCTTTTTCTACACTGCTTGTGAATTTGCCTCCATTTCTAGATTAATATAAAGCAGTGAGCAAGCATAATATAACCTAGAATTGTCAGATTATCTTTACAATACACTATGCCTGTAGCTTATTGTAAAATATCTTTCTTGAGTAAACCAGATCATTTGGAACATAATGCTGTCTTGTCTATTATATCGAATATATTGTGTCATTGCTGCTGTGTGTCTGGATTTAATTCTAGATCTGGATTTGTATGTTGCTGGGGTTGCTTGTCAGTATGTGTGTTTTGTATCCGAATGGCTGTTTGTGAATTTTGAGGAGTGCCCAAGTGATTTTCTGCCAATACAGTCTCTGGCTGTACATTCTTGATGGTTTTGTCGAGGAACACAAATGTGAGTTCATAAGATCAATGATCCATGTACTGGTTTTCAGAGGGTCATACTGCAAGTGAAGGAAAACTGCCGGGGGGTATAAGAAGATAGAAGAACTTCCCAGGGCCATACTGTTCTGTCAGCCAGGCATGGTTCTTCATTAGCAGAAAGGCTTATCGCTGTGGTGCTTTCCAGCTTTCTGGGTGCTGCTGCCATCATATCGGGCTCATTTGGCAAGGTGTGTGATCACTGTCTTCCATAAATGATGCCTACCTGATGCTAAAGATCGAGTCAGTGCGCATGTGGTTTAATGTCACTGGACTCATAACAATACTGTGGTATTTAACTGTTTTGCCTGTGTGCTGTCCTGAAATTTAAAGCTATTTGATTGTGATCTCATCCATCACTACAGCTTCTTGGATTGTCAGTGAAACAATAGCTGCATGAATATAAACTATGCATTTGGCCATCTGTCTTTGTTTTAGATCTTTTTGTAGCTCTATGAACTGTGACTGAACACAAGCCTACTGTCATTTTCCTACATGCCACGTTCTGAAAGTGACTGTTATTTGACCTCATTCTTTTAAGATAGTAGGAGCTGATGAATTAAGGATCAATATGTACAGTGAACTGATTTGACACCTCCCATCTTTTTCTCATTGGTCAACATGGCTGAATTAGCAGAAGATGTGTATATAGAAGCTGTTACAGTGCACAGTAAACTTAGATGGTGTAAATATAAAGGGTGCTGATAGAAAGTACAGCCTTGCTGGATTGTTTTGTTCCTTTGAGAAGCATCTTAGTAGTAAATAATACCAATATTCTGATAGCAGTGAGGTGCTGATAATGTAGCTGTACACTGTTATTTACATTATCTACAGTCTACTAATACCTATCAAAATGATTCTAGATTTATTACACACCCTAAGTATTCTGGTGAAGCTCTGTAGAAGACTTGTGTTATGAAGGTTCTGGCATAGCTATGAGTACTAAAAGAAATGCTGAAATATAAAATTCAAAAAGATTTAGCTCTACTAGCAAAATAATCACATAGAATACGTCTTTTGCCAGAATTACCTGCATCTTTTGGGGTAGAAGAATAAATAAACTGTCAGAAGTACTCAATTATCTCTTCTGTGGGAATTTTGTTGTTGTACTTCAGCATAAATGCAGAGTAAAGCAGTCCAAGGTCTAAGGAAAACTCTGTGAGATGCTGAAAAATATGAACCACTATGCAGCTGTGACTGCTAGTTATAGTAAAAGCTTTGAGTCCTTGGGGACCAAAGACTAGAGTTAATGGTCTGTGAAGAATTTTAAGACAGATATTTTTTTTTTTTTTTTTTTTTTTGGTGCACAAACAAAATTCATTTTCATGAGTGACTCTTGTCACGTTTGTTGATGGTATTCACAGCATTTCAAGGGACCTTAAAATTAGATTAGCACTTGGCCTAAGCATGGTTTCAACTCAACTGTTTCTGCTACTGAGCAACTTCTGCTTAGCACTTCAAGTAATGTCTATCTTTTTTCCAGTGAGTAACTTGTGCTCGATGACTGAGAAGAGCCTGTCACTTCCAGGAATTTATTATCTCTGGCAGAAGTCTTGTTAATGTCAGTTATTGATAAGTGAGAAGGTAAATATGTGGCTCATTAAGTACTGCACTTTCAGTGCTTTACCACTAGTCTGTTTTCATGTCACAGCACACAGTGAACCTCCAAAGAAAAATTTTTCTACTGTATGTTAGTTTTTAAAATCATTTTTACTCTGTGATTTTGGTTACCATTCATCTACTTTTTGCTTCTTTCTAAAGTAGATTTTGTTAGATTGATTGTTTTGTGTTTTTTGTTGTTGTTGTTTTGTTTTGTTGGGTCTTTTTTGCAGATTTCACTGGCGGGAGAGAGATCATTTTTTTGTCTTGCTAGGAATACTTTTAAGAAATACATGGCAAGTGTATTAACTTCTAATGAGTAACAAAAGGGAGATTCCACGTACCAAAACAGACACTCTGTATTTGCTGACTGTGAAATATTTGAATTTAATAGCAGTAACAAAATCATAGGGCTGAAGAAAGGAAGTTTGTGGAGGCCAAGGCAGATGTGAACTCCGTAATCATTGTTTTGGAGGAAGGCATCACCACACTCCTTCAGACATCTCGTCAGGACTTATGTCAGCTCTCCCTACACAACTTTCAGGAAAATAAATGTTTTAGAATAAGCTCTTGAAACGGTATTCTTTGCTAAGATAACATTTTTAGACCAGAATAGGTTTAAAGAGCAGTAGGTTTTACAATCAATATAGATGATCTTGATCTTTCAAACTCAAACAATGTCCAGAAGTGAGTCTGTGAGTTTAAGTCTTTTGATTTATGAGTTTGAGAAGTGTATTGTTGTAATTCTGTTTAGGTCTGAAATAATCCAAAAGTATCTTCCAGCCAGAATCAGACTGACAAAACTTGAAGATCTAATTTAAAAGTAAATGTAGTCTCGTTTAGGCTGCGTTTTGATTAACTATTCATTTTACCATATGTATCCTAATATACATTACTCTGTCGGCTGTTTCCAAAGCAATCTACTTTAGAGTGTTTAATGTTTAAGAACCAATTATCTCAATTTTGTTTTGTTTGGATAGTTTGCAATGAAACATTCTTTCAAGTGGGCTTTATTTAGCTAATTCCATCACAAAAATAAGATCTAGGAGGATGAAGAGAAGTTCAAGCTAGCCAATGTTTATTTTTACTATTAATAACTTATATTACCATATTTCCCAGGGGAAGAAGGGCCCCACTAAACCCAGTTTGCTCTACATGTAATGACCGTGTCTCACATAGCCTTATACAGCAGATGATTCTTTTTTGCTGCTGTGTATCTAATCTGTGCTGTAAGTGAGCAGAGTGATGAACAACATATGAAGACAAATCAAGAATTTTTTTTTTTTTTTTTAAAGTTTAAGCTAGGAATCAGAGGGGAAACCTGATGCATCTTTTTATACAAAATCAGCACTGATCCATTTTTCCAGCATGGGGCCAAACCATGATCACAACAGTTTCTTCATTCTCTGAACGTGTCTTTGGGAGCAAGTTTGGGCAGAGAAGCAATGGTGCTAAAAAATGTTTCTGAACTAGCAGCATAAGATTCCATATTTTAAGGCCACACTGGTGGGCTAAGTTTGTTTAAAAATTATTCACTTTCATCAAATTTTCATCAGAAGCTGAGGTTTTTGGAGCATCTGATCTGATCTCCTTTCTGTTTTACAGAAGTCTTGAAAAATGAGATTTAGAGATTCTTACTCTTGCTGAATGCAAAGACACAGAGGACCAGATCTTGAACTTCTATAAATAGATTGATTTCAATAGAGTTACGGCAGTTGATATCAAATGAAGATCTGGCCTTCACTTTATGGGATACTCTTGTGAGCTGATGGATGGAACTGACACTGGGGTCAGCAAGGCTGCAAAGTGGGAGAGCCTTGATGTCAGCACAGCTGTGCAGATTTTGTCAGTGGATTTACCACCCTTCTCCCCTCCCCTTGTGTGGAGGCACCAGTCTTTTCTGCACCGTTTCCAAAATTTCAAATTCAAAATCTAGACAGAAATGTTCCTGTCCTATCTGTTCCATATTCCCGCCCTCATTAGTTCAGTTTAAAGGGAGTAAAACATCTGTTTCCAAGTACAGCTGTGTGGTATGTATGCTTTTTTTTTCTCCATGCAAAATCTCTAAATCTGGCCATTTATGACAGATTTTATTGGAGCTGGAGTTGGGCTGTGCAAAGTTCACCTCATTAAGAGCAAACTCAAACCAAATAAAAGCAGAGTATAACAGCATTAAAAAAATGTGGGCCATGAATGTCAGAGCATATGTATTAGGAATTGGTAGGAAATGAAGGGGAAAGTACAGATATATACACATAAATGAGGAGGGTTTTTTTTTTTTCCAAAAGGAAATGTACGTGGCATTGGAGTGTCTACAGAAAGGGAACTTTGGCACAGAACACAGTGTTGGTATGCTATGACACCTTCCCTGATTTGTTAGAAAATATGAGTACAAGCCTGTGTCAGAAGATACTGAAGAAATTCATCCTAGATAAAATGTTTAAATATACCGAATTATTTCTGAAAATTCAGCTATTAGCCGATGAGAAACATTCTTGATTGTCATAATTTTGATGTCCTTTTCTAAAAATTACCTTTTTCAATTATCTTAAAATAGCTACCAAGATTCACTAATCAGTACTGGAAATACTGACTTTGGAGAAAGCAAGTCTATGCCTGCTTAGCATTAAAGAAACTACTTTACTTTAAAATACAACTTCTATCTCTTTCCAAACAACTATTTCCCTGTTTTGTATTCTGCTTCTTTTTCCAGTATTCTCTGAGATTCTGGTCCTAACTTAGCAACTTCACGATTTCTGTGGTACAGTATTGTCTTAATAATATCTGTGGGAATAAAACATTGTTGCAATAGAAAGTTGACTTGATGGCTTAATTCATAGAATCATCAGGATTGGAAAAGGGCTCTAAGATCACCCAGTACAACTGTTCACCTGTTACCAATATTTCCCACTAAATCACGTCCCTCAGTACAAGATCTAAACATTTCTTGGACTCCACCACTCAGTGACTCCACCACTCCCTGGACAACCCATTCCAGCACCTGACCGCTCTTGGGGAAAAAGCATTTCCTCACATCCAACCTGAATCTCCCCTGGCACAACTTGAGGCCATTCGCTCTAATAAAGGGACAGTTTTCATGATCAGATGGCAAAATAACAAATGGTTTGTCCTACTTCAGAAGCATGTTTCAGGACATACCACTATAGTGCGATTCACAGCCTTCAGTTTTTGAAGGTATCAGAAGAAATCTCACATCCTGTAGAACATCACATTGCACTGTTAGTGGAAGATTGTCATCTGTTTTGGTTAGTATACCCTTCTTAGAGTAGTAGTCAGAACGTATATATATATACTATGATGTATATACATATATTTATATGTATGTATATACATCGTAGTGTATTCTACTGAAGCTTAGATCTGGGGTTTTCTGCAACCCTAAGGCTGTGATAAAGGACATTTCTTATTTCATAATTGACCTGGCAATTGGCTTTTAGCAGGCTCCTGCATTAGCTGGTGGGTGGAGATGGGATCACGTACAGTAAGTCTATCTGTACATAGATAGACTTGTGCATAGTTTGGGAAAAGCTGGGAGAATGAGAAATATCTTACAGAAGAATTTTCCTTGGGGGTTTTAATTAAGAAGGAGGGACTTCCCAAAGACAGAATGTAGGATTCAGTGTCTTGCTGCTGGGCAAATATTTCTTTGTCAGAAATGGAAGAGCCGCTTCATTGCTTGTAAATTGCTCTCTCCCAAAGCCATCTGCTTCTTCTATTGTTAGGAATTTGTTTTTAAGTGTTCATTAGAATGTAGCTCACTGCAGAGTCAAATTCTGCCAATGTCAAAAAAGCTGCAAGTCAGACTAGCGTGTGGAGCCTGCCACATTCCTCAATCTATGATTCGAGTTGCAAGTTTGTCATCAGGTTTGAAATTGAAACCAGAGAAGCTAGGAGCAAGCCCTGTGCTCGTAAATCAGCTGATAATGAGTGGATTGTTCTGTGCCTTTCCCTGAAGAGGAAAGCAAAACTTAGTGCAGAAGTACTCACAGCAACCAGAAGAACTGTGATGTCTGCAAAATGTGGAGAAACTGCATGTGGCTACATGAACGTGCCACGTACTGGCAAAAGAAATAAACGGGGATTTTGGCTATGTAAAGTCTCTGATCCTTCTCTTATTACAGGCAGTGTGCAAAGTGTGACTGAGTCTCTATTGTGCCTCATTTGTTTAATATCTGCTGCCACTAGAGGGAGGTACAAAACTGACCACAAAATTGTGCCTTGAAAAATAGTTTCCAGGTCATTAACTGAATATGGGCCAACTTTTGCTGTCCGGATTCTAGCAGAAGTCTGGAATAAATGACTGATTGATTTCCTCTGGTTGTGCACCACTGTCACTGAGATTAGAACTTGGGTCTGTATGCTTAGATGAAAAGTGATTGAAAATACAGTAACATATTGGATTGCAGGCTTGAAAAACAGGTCATCTTGGACCTGAAAGTTGAGTCCTGTGTTCAAAGAGCTACACTAGAAATGTTACAACAGAGACACTACTTCCAGCACAAGAGAAGCTGTTTTAGGCTCTCTGAGCCTAACTCAAGCTCTCTGAGGTAACTGCTTATGATATTTAAATTTATTGCTGCATGGCAAACTTCATTTCCAGAAGCTGGCATAAAGCTGTAGAAAGGCCTAATGACTAAAGCAGTAACTTGGATCAAAGCTGTTCATCTGATTTTGTCTTTATGGCTTGAATATAGCTAGGAGGAAAGTATGTCAGAAATGTAGTATTTAAATATATACTTAAGAATTGAATCTGCCCAGAAAAAAATAATATTTTCAGAAGTACCTAAATGAGTAATACTTCAAGGCCCTATCTTTCTAAATAATGTGAAATAGGAATAAAATACTTATTAAAAATCAGTGTGATTAGATCTTAGGATCCTAAATTATTACTGAGATTGGAGTTATATTCCCAAATCATTTGGAATGTTGAAAATACTATCAGACACATGGAAGTGTGGTGCAAAGAAAAGGGCCTGTCTAACAATCTGAGTTAGATGTGTTTAGGCCAAAAAATTGTGGAATACTTGTGCAGGTGTGTAGAGAAGCAAAATCTTCCATTTGCTGCAGAGCTGCTTTGTAATTGCTCATATTGCTCAGTCTTAAAAATGCAGAAATGTCTGGTGAATATGGTAGAAGAATGATTGCTTGTGGATCTATACAGCTGTATCCAGTGGATTTCACAGCACCAAGAGGGTTTCGTGCTTGGATTGCATTTTTCAGCAAAGAACTCTGAGCAAGGTCAGCTGTCTACTACTGTGTTTTCCTCTCATTATAGGAACCAGAGTGGAGAAAGGGATGAGCAGGAAAATTGCAAAGAAAAGGCAAAGTTTAGTTGTTCATGATTCAGAAATGGACAATACAAGTACCAGGGGAAAAATATTCAAAAGCTCATTGCAGGCAGCTACTTCTCTCTGTTACCACTGTCTGTTCTACCATATAAATCTGATAAAATATCAAACATACGTTTTCCATTGTTTGTAATTGCCCTATATGGTGGCCTAGTTACAGGTTATATGTATTGGTGCCAGATGCCAATGTTAGATGAATGATATCCAGAAATCAGAATTTCTGTGTTGCAGTGGGTTACATAAAGCCTATTCACATTGCACTGCGAATTTTCATGGAAAGGATGTATCTGAAGAAAGGGTCCCTGTTTATGTTTAAAGCTGAATTAGAATAGCTGTATTGAGATGTAGCATCTAGGGCACTTTGGTCTCCCTAAATCAAGTGTCTGTTAATCTCTAGAAAAATAGCCTGAGAAATTTTTCTTAGTTCTGCCAAGAACAGTATAAATAGAATGTTTGTGTGATAACTGAAGAAAAATGCTTAAAAGTTAAGGGGTTTTAATCATAAATTTGGAATGTTTTTCTAGCAAGTAGATATTGCTACTGAGGTCAGTGGTTTTTCTAAAGAATGCTTGAGAGCAAAGATTAAATATAGTGTTTATTTTCCCACTGAATTCAACACCGTGCTGTACACAGGACGGTCACTTCATTCTTTGTTCTGTCAGTCTTCATTACGTATAACTTTAGAGTAATTAGGGCTGAGTTGTGATACTGTCACATCTCAGGATTTCATTAACTTTAAAGATTGGTTATTTGGATCTCCACTGATGGAAAGTAAGTGCTGAGATCTAGAAATTTCCAGCCTGTTCCAAGGTACATTGAAATCACAGGAAGAAGCTCCAGTGGTTCAGGCCAAACATCCCTAAGACTTCGTTCCAAAAGTTTGACAATGTTGTATGTTTCCAAAGTCCTTAAATGTTCGTCTTGTATTACTTATATACAGTGAAAACAGAGGTTTGGGAGAAATGTTATAGAACCAACAATGGCAAATTTGTATGGTTATCATGGTGGAGAATTGAACTTTCTAAAACCATGCACTAAAAAGACATTGTAGTTAGCAACCCTCCAGTGTGGGGATTTTCCTGAGAAGAAGGTTATGTTGTGAAAATACGTTTGTTATGTGCAAAATTAAATTAACTCAGTTAACAAGAAGATAGAATGGCTCACCCATCCCGAGTATAGCTAATGTAACTTTTCAAACAAAATTATGTATAAAAATAACAGCAATAATAAAGGAAAACATTAGCATAAAGTGGTATAAGGCAAATTGTCATGATCATGACATGTATCCAGAATCACAAATGGGATCTTAAAAGCACTTTACATTGATCATTAGAGTTGAATAGTCTTTTGTTCTTCGGTGTTTTCTATAGTAACTAATAATTTACTTAATTTCTATGTGGTTTTTAGTCTCTGAGTAACAGGCAGCTGCTGCGTGTTGAAGCCAGTGAACCGTGGGTACCAACACCCTAATGAGATACAGAGCTACTTGTTGCCCAGGCTATCAGTGTGATGCAAGTTTCCACAGTTAGCTGAAGGAAACAGAAATCCGGTACAGTTTTTTGCAGATGCACAACTAGAAGTGTGTGTCTCTTAACTAAAAGGTCATTCTCAAATGGAATGAATCCACCATTAAGAAAGTACGAATACTTTACTCTAGCAGTAGTTTACCAAGTTCAAGAGAACCTCTTGGAGATACTAAAAGAAAGTCACGGCTGCTAGTTTAAAGTGCAAAACACAAGCAGAAGTATTTTGCAAGAAGTCAGTGAGTCATGTTTTCCACATAAAATTGTTGAAGCCATTGTGCCCTAGAACAATTAAGTATGTGACTAGGGTAGGATAAGTTTAACCACAAACACAGACACCAGATTTTGTTTTGTAGAAGATGAAGGTGCTTTGGCCTAAGTAATCCCCTAGTGCTAACTGAGAAAAACATGCAAATTGAGTGAACTCATTGCTGCATAAAAACTCAAACATTTGTCCCTGTATGTCTACATAATTGGTCATACTGATGGTGAAATGCTAATAGTCTAGTGGGACATGGCAAGTCACTGAAATACAAAGTACAGACAAACATACTCCCTTAATTTTACAAAAAACCTCTTGATTTATATTATAAATGTATGTTCTAAAACCTGAAAATCTCAATCTCACAAAGTTGCAAGTATTAATATACTTGAGTACGTAGCAGTTTGTAGGTCTGTTTAGGATTCAGAAACATTCAGTGTTTCTGTTGCCTCTGGCAGTAAACTCCTTCATTTTGGACGTTTGTTTTCATGCTCCACATATGCCAGCCTCATGCTACTGTATTCCCATTCTGTGCTTTTCAGGAAGATTAAGAGTGAGGAAGTACCTCCGCTCCACAGGGTATAATCCTGGTATTTAAGAGTCTTGAAGACATTGGCCTGCGGAGCAGAGATTACACCTTTGAAGACAGATAGAGACTTGGCTTTGTGGAAGCAGTGTGTGGGGTGTCCTTATCTGATTTATTCTTAGCAGTTGAATTTGGGACGGTTGAATTTGAGACATGTCCAGATGCTGTTTCTCACAGCAGTTGTAACACAGCTCAGCACTTCTATACAGATACTCTGGCTAGCAAACCCATGTTTAAACAACTGCATTTGTAAATCTCTCTTACTACTAAAATGTTGCCATGACATCCCTCTTATGGCCTTCTTGTCAGATTCTGTGTATGAAATGGGCTGTTACATTCCTAGGTTACTACCAGTATTGTATATGCAGGTGAATATCATGAGGTATTTGACTTTATCAACATTATTTAAAAGTAAGAGAGAGACAATCCCTTCAAGGGTGCTTTCCTAACATTATTCAGATTCTCTCATTCTTAAAGGAACTGTGAAAATATGCTTGAGAACAGCATTTGAATGTAGCTGTCCATGGCAGCTGGGCATGACACAGTGACCTTGAGCACTGAACATTGTGCTGTTAAAAAAACGACCTACCAGTATTTGTAAGTGCTTATGGTTGTGCATAAGTGAGATCCAATTCACCTTTCCTCTCTTTTACTGATGTGTGTGTCAGAAATTGTATTTGGTTTATTAAAACACATGTGGCAAATCTAGGCAGTTTAAGCAATTTATTTCTTTCACCAACTGAGGTTTGAGTCTGTACATTTCAAACTCAACTCTTCACATCTACCATTCAGTACCACGCATTTTTACTTCAGGAGTACTTTTTTTTAATTCATTTTTCATTTCCCATTCCCTGTTAAGGGTCTCTCTGTTTTAGTTTGTTTCAGATATATCTGAAAAGCTTCCAGTCTCATTTGATAAAGGCTTTAGGAATCTTGTAAGATCACACATGCTTTTCCTGCATTTCCTCCCTGCTATTTACTCATGAAATAAACTTCCCAGGTCAGGGAGCTGAGGGATTGATCCTGGGAATCTGGCTCAGCCTTCAGGAGGGACATGGTCAGTAATTGTGAGGCTATTCCTTTCATTTCTTCCTTTAACAGCTCATTGTGCAATGACATTTTTCAGTAAGTTGCAGAATTTTTTTTACATGTAACAATCCTGTTGATGGGGTAACTGTTTACAGACAGAAGCATCTGAAAACTAGAGGAAAGAATGGAAAATATTTTGAAACCTCAGATCTGATGTGGCGCAAGTATGCTGTGTGATTGGGGACGTTAAAGAGGCATCGTCTCAAGACAAGGGGCCTGAAGAGATTGATAAAAAGGTGATTAATGTGCACCTATATTTGTGTATGTAACAGATTTCTGTTGATGCTACTGAAGCTATGGAGTTCTGTGAGCTTCAATGCACTGACATACAAGACCACTAGCTATCCCCAACATCTTTCTTCTATTTAACAAACTAGGTAGCTTGCAAAGCACATAGCATTTTGCCTCAAATTTGTCGTTCTCACATCTTGTTCTAAAATGGTATTTTTTTTTCTTTTTTTTTTTTCATGGATTTATTCATGAGCTTGTCAGAACTTGTAGGACAGGCGGTGAAATAGGAGTCTTTGACCTCAGCTTGTAGCCCTGAGTGGCTTCTAAAGAACTAATCAATTCTCACTACTCACATAAACTCATGACAATTTTATTTACTACTTTGTTGAATAAGGATACCTAAAGCATAGTAACTTACAGTAATTCTCTATATACCTTTAGACTAGCCCAGATTCAGCAAAGCGCTGAAATTTCATCCCTCTTGGATAGTCTTGTTCAACTGTTCAGTTCTTTGTATGCAGTCTGGAAGAATATTGAGTTAGATTGCTCTGCAAGTTAGTGGCAGAGCCAGGAAAAGTCTAATCCTGACACTTTGTGGTTTCTAGTCTGAATTCTATTCTATGATTCTATGATAGCTGTACTCAGGCTGCTGGGATAATGTAGGGACACTGGGGTTTAGTGGAGGTGCTCCTTTCCAGTATCTACATTGTTAGATTGGGTGATCTCACTAATCTTTGAAGGACATTCAAAATACAGGAAAAACTTTTGCATGGAGCATCTGCATTTAGAGCTCTCTGTAGGAGTTTGTTCTTTTCTATGCAAATTTATATCATATTTTCTTTAATCAGTTAAGAATTCTCAATAATTTCAAGTTTTGTGTGAGTCAGAAGCATGAACTAAGAGAGGAAATTAGGGTTTGGCCCCCATTTTGGCCTCATTAAAACCAAAGCTGCTAGTTGTGGTGTTTACATTACACCAGCTTGAGGGGAGAAGGAAGGGAATTCTTCTGTGTATTAACTGTCTGGGTGATTTTCTGCAGCTGCTTTGAGGAATATGTCTGTTACTTACATTGTAACTTGGATTCTATAGACATATAGCAAAGAGCACAGTTCTCCAGAAAGCAGGAGTTTGATGGAAAACAGAAAACAGCAATCTGAAGGAAATCTTGCTGGAGGAGGAGCACGAAACAGAAATTTACTGTTGAAACCAGACTTCTGCTCTGGACTTAAGTACCACACTCAAGCCAGTTCTGCCAGAGTTGAGTGTGGCTCTGCGCAGATGTAAGGAACTACTTTTTGGACCTAACTAAGCCGAGAACTTGAGTATTTTTCTGGCATTCAAACCGATGTGGAAATACATGGGTTGTACTAAGGGACGTGGTTTAGTGAGGAAGTATTGGTGCTAGGTGGGCGGTTGGACTAATGATCTTGGAAGTCTTTTCCAACTGTGGTGATTCTTTGATTCTGTGCAGGGCAACAGAGGAAACGTGTATAGCAGACAAGCGGTTTTTTTTCTGTTTAATCTGCCTTTTTTCTGGCTTTCCACTTTCTTGCAGCTCAGCACTTGCAACGGCGCAGGTGTAAGCCTGAACTGCCAGGGTTTCAACTCATTTATTTTTCTGTTTATTTCAGAATCCAGCAGACTTACTGATTGGCGGTCATGTCGGTCAAACTCACATTCGTCTCTTCTGGTGATGGAGGTGGTATCAGTAGGAGTTGCTCCTTCACTGGATTCAGCACTGTGCAAAGCAGAAAATTAGCGTAAGTAAAACAAATGAACAAAAAAGTACCTGGCCCTCTAGACAATAAATATTAGATACTAGGAATGTATTTTTCAACCCAAAACATCTGTATATAGGAGTCGTTCCTTCATTTTTCATTTAAAACTATTGACTCTTGTCATGATCAGTGTTAACAGTTACACTTCACACTGTATTATCTTACTGCTATACACACTGTACTTCAGAGATGGCTGGATTTCTGATCTGTGAGAGAAGTTATGTATCAAAAACTAGATAGCATCCATTTCTTAAAAAAAAAAAAAGTTAGTCTGGAAGGTGCTACTGAGACTCTGTTGTAATTACTGACTTTACTTCACTGGAGCTAGAAAGCGGATATGATTGCAGAGATTACCTCACTTGCAAGTACTGAAATACTAAAATTAAAATGATACAGATAAATAATACTAAAAAAAACAGTTTTATAATTTCCAGAAATTAGTTCTTGGGATCTCAGCATGCTCAAGAATTAGTATTAGTACTCTAGTAGGAGACATTTTTCCTTCAAGCCTGTTCTAATGACCCTGGTAATAAAGGATGTGTTCTGACTAATACCAGCGTTCTGATAGAGTGAAAAGTGTTCAGAATAGCTATGGTAATTAAAGATCTCATAGACCTTTGAAAAGATAGAGATATTAATGGTGAATCCTGGCAAAGTACGTAATTGAGCTCGACTAAAACTCTCCTGGACTTATTTAAGCTTGTTATTACACAAGAGGAGGGACTGCTTTCTGGCAATGCCACAAATGAGAGCAAGGGGGGAAGACAAAGAGATCAAGAAGGCTTCTGCACATTCACTACTGTCAGTAACAGGTCAGTAGTATAACCAAGGTTGCTATCCAGTCTTTCGGTTTTCAGTCCAACACAGTAATTGCTAAACCATCCAGCACTGTTTTTCCCTTTTTGCTTATCTTATGTTGTTGTGTAGCATTGCTTTATGCAGATGACTATCCAGTTTTTTTTCCCTCTAGAAGTATTCTTGTTCTTCTGCATTTAGTGATCCCTAATTTATCTGTATAGCCTGTGGAGTGCTTTTTGAAGATGTGACATACAAATTCAAAGTAGTATCATTTCTGGCTGCCAGTGCATACTAGAGTAATAACAAAGTAAATTATTTCTAGGTACCATAGAGTTATTGGAAAATATGCCTCTAAAAGTATTGTACTAAAAAAAAAATTCCAAGTGTATATCACTAAAATTCTGGACTTGTTTAGTAAAATATATTTTCAAAGAACTGAAGGACTGCATTAACTTTTAGGTAAACGTATCATAGTAAAGTACGAGATATGTGCAGAAATGAAATTCCAACATGACTGTGATATGATCAAGAAGTTTTTATACTGGAGTAAATTAATTTGTTGTGGAAGCTGGAAAATAGTACTACACTCAGCAAGAATTAGACATCTAAAATTACACCAATGATCTTGAAGAAGACACCGGTAATAAATTACATAAACAGGCTTGAGCTCAAGTACATTGTGGGAGTTGTAGCAGAGAAAGGATCTACCAGGAAAGGGGTACAGCTGTTTCTCTAATAAAGAAAGTCTAAGAATGCTCAAAACAGAAAAATTTCTTTATCCCTTAAGATAAATCTGTTATTTCTAGCTGCAATGGTTTTCTAGCCAAATGCCTATACATTTTTCTATGCATTTTTTCTTATATTCCTTTTTGTTATTCAAGTGTTTAGTCAGTTTTGTTCAGGAGTCGTGATGTTAAGAGAGATCTTTGTACTAGCTACTCAATCATAACCTGGCAAATACCCAGGAGCCTTCTCCAGTGTGGTAAGTCTTAAAATCACCCTCTCTTAACTTAATTCTCTCTCAAGTAGTGTTGCAAAACACAGCAGGAGACTGCAGGGGCCCAATGCAAGGTTTATTCAAAGGATGACACATAAATCAGGTCCATATGAATTCTTAAACAGATGCTAAAAGTACTTTTGTATTTGTTTAGCAACTTTCTGAGGCTCTCAATCAGACACACAGTTTAATTTTTCTTCACAGTGGTCTCCACAGGAAGTGGTATTACTGCTACCTATAAAATAGGAAATCTGATACTTACATTACTAAGTTCACAAGGGAAAGCAGTGACATAGCAGCCACCTTTAAGTGCTATCCTTAAAATTCCAAGCTAGCTATTCAACATTTCTATTCAACGTATGAAAATAGGATTCTAAACATCAGTGCACTGAGTACCTATTGACTATGTCACCCAGAAGATACTGGGTAAAGTGAGTTTTAAATCACAGTCCATCCCTATTTATTGCTTATATGCAATACTTGAAACTGAAGGAAGGTGATTTCCTAAATTTAGGCTTTGCAGCCCGAAACTCTGAAGGTAAACACCAAAGCCTTTCATCCCCCCCAAGCAAAACAAGAGTACAAGACAAAAACAAGAGTAATTTGGGCTTTTTAATTTCAAAAGATAGAATTATGTTCTGTATGGTACCTTGCCATTTAGAATACTCATCTAAAATATGAATGCTATTTTCTTCTTTGCATGAAGGAATTTTAATTAGTGATCATTCCAGGAGACGGTTTTAACTGTTGTTATTGGCTGGACTGTTACTTCCAGTGTTATTCCTATTGCAAGTCTCTCACTTTGCATGAAATACTCAAAGATTTGTTATTTTAGAGGGGAAAAAACCCACAGTGGTATTGTGGATTTTTAATTTAGCATTTATGTTCCTTGGTACAAGTAACCTAAGCTCAAAATGATTTGGTTGATCAACGCTTTACATTAAGCCATCATTAAAAAAAAAAAAAAGTCACTTAAGATAATCATTGGGGTGAAGAAACTAATTATCTAGTGATTTTTGGCAGCAGATTAGATGTGAAAAGAAAAGAAGCAGAAACTGAGCACCAGGATAATTATTCCATCACTCAACTTGATAATCTTGTTAGGCACTGAGTCACATGCCTACACCTTAAGGCAACCAGTGGATAAGTATTAAGTCTATTTGAGTTCACCATTTTCCCAGGTGAACTGAATTTGGGATGGGGATAATAGAGAAGGTGGAAAGCTTCTTTGAGTGCAACCAGTTAGCTCAGCTTCATGGAATAGGAACCTTCTTTAAGACAATGTTATTTTAGCAGCCTGGCTTTTGGGGAGTATTAACAAAGCTGGATAAAAATAATTGAAATTTAAAAGAACGTATAGATAGAGTGTTGTAATTTCTCAGGTTAGTGAAAATGGCCCTATGCATGGGACTTCTGTTAGAGACAGTATTTAATTTTATTTTTGCCGTTGCTTTTAAAAGTAAGTGAGGTGTTAGATACTGGAAAAAACACTTTGATAATTGTATCTTATATGTAACCTGAGCTTGGCAGTAGGCTTTCTTATAATACGCTGGGGGGTCTAAATGGTCTTTTAAGTGGTTGATGAAGGTTGGCAAAGAACTCTGAAGGCTTTTTTATGTTAGCTTTGTCAGTCCAAAAGATAATAGCTTATCTAGCCTCTTGGTAATGTTTTAAGGCTAATCATGTGTGTTTGTCCTACTGTGTGTACTTGTGCCCAAGTGAATGCTTAGAAATATAAATTATTAAGTATTTCTCTAGAGTTTACTGGTAGCTGGAGAGCAGAAGTCTCCTGAAATCTACTTCTGATTTGCAGTTGTTAGCAAAGGTTTGTTGCCTTATTTTACTGGATTGCAGATGAGAGACAGAACGAGAGTGATCCTGTAGTTGGCTCAATAGCCAGTGTGAATGTGTGTGTGGAATCAGAGACTTAGCTAATGCCAAGCAGGTCTTAAGAGAAATGCTAACAATGTGATTGTTTACCGTTTATTTGCCTGAAGGCTCTTCCTTAAGTCTGCTTCTAGGCTGTAGAAAGAGCCATTTCTCAGTTCTGTTGGAGTCACAAAAAGAACTTGTGTCTTTTCTGCATTATATATTTAAGGCTGTGCTTTAATTTTCTAATTTTCTAATATTATCTATGAAAGTGTTCTTGCTGTATCAAACTTTATTCTTTTCAATAAAGCTATGTGGGATGGGGCATATAACTTGTAGCCTGGAAACTAACTGTAGGTTAGGTATCTCTTTTCTTCCAGGTGATGCATTTTTCATCTCTTCCTTATTTCCTTTCTTTTCCTACAGAAAGTCTCTCAGCAGAAGCTCAGTGAGATCAAGAATGTCATTGAAATCCCCCAAGGCTTATTCTTCCTTGCAGAAAGGGGCAGTCATCTGGGATCCAAAACCACTGCAGGTGAAGAAAATTTTTGAAGCTTTGAAGAAAGGACTTAAGTAAGGACTCTTTTAAATACTGTAACTTATCATACCTAGTCATGCTGCTTAACTCTGTATATCATGTTGTTCTTTGTCTCCATCTGTCATACCTAAATTTACATAATAACTTCTCTAGGCGCTGGTTTGAAGTTTTGGAAGATAACAATTTCATTTGTGCTCAGCCAATCTGCTCACAAACAAAATGCTCTAGGTCCTCCGATGTTTTTGTTTGTTCCTTGTTTATTATGCTTCTTTTAAAAAAAAAAAAATCAGTGACAAGTAAAACTCTGTTGGGAAATTGCCTATTATTTCTGGAGCAACTGAGATATCTCAAGAAAGGGAGGCTTTCAGAGGATACAGAGTGGGAAGCAGAAAGCCTGAGGATAGAGAAGATAATTGAAGAGGGATAGGACAGCTGGATTTTGGAGGTGATTTGAAGAAAGCTTCTAGAGGAAGAGCTATTCATGAGCTGTTTCTGTTATCTCTATGCTAATTACATGACACATAAGATATTATAGAGCTGTTGTAAGGTAAAGGTCTAAGCAGATCCATCTGAAAAACTTAGTTGACTTGAGGTGATGAAACAAATCTGTAGTATGACCCCATCTTCCAATGGCAGTACTAACAAGATTAAGCTCCTTACTTCAATTTTATTGCTTTAAAGCTAGTACTCTTTCAGAGGTTGGATCATAATTGACCACACGGACAAAGCTGCATTAGTATGAATTTGACTAAAAAGGATGAAAGGTCCAATTTCTCTGTCTGGCAGACGTGGGTGTATGCAGCAGACATACCAGAAATCAAAGAGGGCTGGTAGTGTGAATTTGGGGTGTTCTGACTTTGAGGAAGCTGTCAGTTTCATCACTGAAATGCTGATATTACTCAGCGCTTAAATGGCGAATAAAATATGGGTGAGCTTGCATTCTTGGTATTACAGACTGTAATAAGATGTGGTGATAAAATGCCATTTGTCTCCATCTTTGACTCCACCAGTGACTAAAACTTTAACCTGCATCCTCAGACCTTACTATATGAAAATATACATCTTAAATCATTGGAGTTGATGTCAGTGAACCTGATCTAATCTTGTAGGAACTTCATTTATGCTCTAAGGCTGCTGCTGGAAGTTAAAATAGCATCCCTTGGATTTGCAAAACTTGTAACTTTTTCCTGCTGGCATCCCGCGAAGTTTGTTCCTGTATTTTTCTGTTTTCCTCAGAATTTTTCTACTGTGTTAATTCTGATCATAGTTTTCTTAAGAGCATGAAAAGCTCTCTAATAACTTACATGCTCACAAGTGTCACTTTTTTTTTTTTCCCAATAAAGAACTATGAAGTCCTGGTCCTAAAATAAATAAAAGAATCAGTAGATGTCTTAGTAGAATTTAGATTTAAAACAAATAATGGAATTAAATGTTTTTGCAGAGTTTAGAATTTAGCACAGCTTAGGGAGGAGAAACTATAAAGTGGATCAGAGTTTGTTCCCAGTTCTGCAGGGAGTGCCATGTGATCAGACTCCTGCCAAAACTGAGTAGCTAACTAATTGACTAAAGTAACCTACAGAAAACAACTGTATCAAATAGCAATATGAAGTCCAAATTTTAAGTAGATACAGACTAAGACTGCTTGGTGCTGGAGTAACTTGAATTTTTAGTACAGAATGTTATATGTGCCTCTTTCTTAATAGTTGTAGCAAATAACTTTTTTCTGTTAACCATCTGGGTACCATTCCATCAAGCTGGCAGTGTTAACATGCCTTTACCACTTTAACCTAAAAGTGACAAAGCTCTCCTAAAAGGAAAACAAGCTTTCCTGCCAGCAGTGCTGGATGCTCCTGCAGTGAGCTATTAATGGGCAAGTGTGAAGAGCAGGCAGCTGAATGCTCCACCATTGAGTATCTTGGGTGATCTGATCTTGTAACAGTAAGAAAATCAAATGCATCAAAGCCTACTTGAAGTGTAGTTGACTAATGTGAGATTATTTTAACTGCTCTGTGACTGTGTCTTATGTAGTATATATCAAGTGGCTTTGATTCCCTTTTGAATATGAGAGGAAAATCTTACCCGCGTTAAAAGCAAAATTGGAAGGAGATATTCTCAGCAGAAATAGTTAAAGGCCTTATAAGAATTCTTAAGGGCCAAACTTTGCATTCAAGCAGCTGTAAAGAAGCCAACTGGCGTCAAGTTCTTCACACTTTGCAAAATAGTTCCTGCTCTGGAAAAAGTGACAGTTGCATTGAGGAGTTGTCTAGCATTCTAAAAGGTGGTATTCAGTTCTGCATACTAAAACAGTGGATAATATCTGTCCTACCTTGCATACAGAGTATTTCTGTAAGTTTCATTCTGTAACACAAGTGGTTAATGCTGCAGGTTGTTTTTTTTTTTTAAGATGGGATTGGTTGATGAAGACTTACTCTTCCATAACTGTAAGAAAAGAGTTGCTGAATAAATGAACTGATGTTTCTACCTCAAAAAAAGTATTCTGAGATTTTAGTGGGCCTAGGTTCCTCTTTTATAGGTGCTCCTGTCTATCTGTCTCCTGATCTTCTAGGAATAACTTGGCATTGAGAACAAATAATTACCAGTAGAAACTGCCCTTCCTCATCTGTTGATCCATGTCCATCTGTAAGGCCATTCATCCCTCTAGAGAAGAAAAGGGAAATTTCTAGAGGAGGAATTTGTTTTTTAACATTCTGCTGAAAAAAATATTTGCGAAGGTATCATAATGAATGTACCAGAAAAATATAATGCTTCTGGTTTTCTTTCTCTCCAGTGAGTACCTAGAAGCACATCAGGCTGAATTGGATTATCTCTCTGATCGACACAAAGATACAAAAAGGAACTCCAGATTGGTACGTTGCTCTTAATACCTAAATGAATTTTAAAAGGCTGGCACAAAAATAGATGATATCTCTCATATCTGGAGCTCTCAGGGGTTTTCTAGTTAAAGCACAGAGGTGAGATCCAGCAAATCATCACAATCTAGAATTTATGGAGCAAATTATCTTTAGATGTAAACTTGGAATTTCCTTCTTTCAGCATCCACCTTTGTTTAGATCACGCTCCTTTTCTTACTAGAGTTATATTTCCTCAAGTCTGAAGTAGAAAGACCGCACTTTGTTTTTAATAGCTGTTGAATGTATCTTGGCAACATAGATTCTGCTCTGTTCACAACTCCCTAAAACTACCTTCAGCAACAGTGCTAATAAAAAGATAACTCGCACATCAGAATTTCTTTCATTTGAGAAATGACGGGCAAAAAAATAAAGTCCTGTGCACCATGACCACATCCAAGTCATTGTTACATCTGAAGGTGAGAGGGCTGCTGTCTCAATTCAAGCATCTGTGGTGGAGTTGGAGAAGCAAACCAGCCACACACGGAAAATGAGACTACTTCTAAAGTTTTTGGGCTGTCTCCTTGTAGTAAACAATACATATTAATTTAGCGCATCTAGATTAAGTGAGTTTTGTCATAAATATAAAAATATTGTTAATTTAATACAAAGATGTGATCTCCTGTTCAATTTGTGCTATTTGTCTTTCAGGCCTTCTACTATGACCTTGATAAGGTAAGAATTGTGAGTATTGCAAAAATGGAAAAAGTAATGATGCTTAATGTGTTACTTAAAGACTTGTTTAGGAAATACTGAAAAAAACTAATCAAGTTTGTTCTTTCTCTCTCTACCTACCTACTTCAAAAGCAAATTCGCTCTGTGGAGAGATACATTAGAAAACTGGAGTTCCACATAAGCAAAGTAAGGGAATTTTGTCTTGTATGCATGAGACATTTCTATATAAGCAAACTCTCTGGATAGAAAATAGTTTGATTATAGTTTTTCTAAAGATAAATGATACTGGATACTTTCTGAAAGCTATAACTACTCTGTTACGGAAGAAGGGGATTTTTATTTATTTGAATGTTTCTGTTCAGACTGAATGTTTGCCTCGGCCCAACCTGAGTTTGCCTGTGAAACCAATTTGCATACTCAACCAGTTTTTTCAGAAAGTACTTCTGCTTTTAGGACATTTACATGTTATCCCCCATCACCTCTGAAATGTGCATGTCTGCTTCTAAAGGAATTAAATCTCTCTTCAGACATAGCTAAAGCTGTAGGTGTATTAAAGTGTTTTAAGAGAATCAGCTTCCTGTTTTGTGAGTAATTTTGCCATTAACAAGGTGTTACTCTACTTCCTGTCTTCTAGTCTAATAATTGTAGAGCGAATTATTTCTCGATATCCCCTCCTCTTTGTTTTCAGGAATATAAACAAACTGTTACCTTTCTACCAATCTGTAAAATGCATGAGTTGTAGCATGTTGCAGTACTAAGATAATGGGTTTTGTTTGTGGGTCTTTTATTTTCTTTTTTTTCCTCTCCATTAAAGACTGACAATGTTCCTTATTGAAATTATCCTCAAATCTTAAAGGTAGAAGAACTCTATGAAGCTTACTGTATCCAGTGCAGACTACGAGATGGCGCCACTAATATGAAACATGCCTTTTCCTTGTCTCCTTCCACCAAAGCCTCCAGGGAGAGCCTAGTGGAGCTCTATAAGAACTTTCAGGAGTGTACAGAGGTAGGGAATACCACTAATGTGTAGCGAAGACCTGACTGTCGCTTAGCAAAAAAAGCATCAGGAGCTGTTGATGTCTTTTCCAGTAATGGGGATTTAGAAACTTAACATGTGACTAAAATACAGTACATAACGTGAACTGAAACTCATGAGATAGATACCTTTCAAGCAAAGCTCTGGTTTCCTCCCTGCTTTTGTCCACTACTCAGTTTGGCTTCACTTCACAACAAGTTCTCATGAAGCAGAGGGTTGTTAGGGTAGTATGGTTAGGTTGCAGTTGGACTTGATGATCTTTAAGGTCTTTTCCAACCAGAGCAATTCTATGATTCTATTCTATGATTCTATGAAGACAACTGAAAAACTCGTTGCATTTCTGCTGTAATGGTAGTCACAATGGACACCAACATTGGAAGTAATGTGATGAGTATTGAATTCAAAATGTGTAAGTTACGCTATTTTTATAGAACAAGCAGTGGAAAGTAAGTGAAGATGAACTGATTAGAACGTTCCATTCTTTTGTGAGGAGGCATCACAATTTTCTATCTTAACAGTGGTATGAATGTTCTCTCCATTGACCTCCACTAGTGCAAGTGTTAGTCTGTTATATAAAATAAATATAAGCCGAAGTCATTTAAAGGTAGCATAAGAACATGACGTGTATGGAAAGGGAGCTACTATATTCACTCTGCTTTTCAGTCCTAGTTGACTGTTCAATCTTTCTTTTAGGACATGTGCTTCATAGAAGGGGCGTTAGAGGTCCATTTAGGAGAGTTTCACTTGAAGATGAAAGGTATGTTCTTATCACATTTCTTTCAAGACTCATTAGTTCAGTAAATAGACTCTAAATGAATCAGGTTTCTACCTAGGAAATCCAAAATTAACATGAGTTACTTCCAGTTGTTTTCTATATCTGACCCTGACCAGAATTTTTGGTGAACCTCTGTTTGCTTCAGTGCTGTAAAACAGATCTGGAATGTTATTTTATATTTGAGTACAAAAGCTGACAAGGAGTTTTGGCCCAGTGGGATAGCTTCTGCATGAGGCTAAGCACAAGGAGATATTAACTGGGTTACTGAGGCTTTGTTGGGAATGTGAAACTCCTCAAATATTAGGAGTTTTTCTTCTCTTTTCAGGCTTGGTGGGATTTGCACGTCTCTGCCCAGGTGACCAGTATGAGGTGCAGTATATAATGATTCATTTTGTCCTTTATGTTATTGCTGTGAATTTGTAGTTGAGGAACTGGAGAGCAAGGGCACAGCGTGTAGAAGGCAAGTGGGAGATGGGCTATGGTAGAACTGTGCATTATCTTGGCGAGGGCAGGACCCTGGCATATTCACTGGTTACTCTGGCTTGAGATTGAGTAGGGAAGAGTGTAAGTTAAGTGTTACAAGAGGATTTGAAATATGGCAGTGATTGTCTATTAAAATCAGTCTGGTAGGTCTTTATCTTCGAAGTTGCCTTAGAATTAAATAACAGTTGCTGCCTGTTTCTTGGAAGACTGCCCATGGTATAATTTCAGTGCAACTTAGTCCTTCACAGAGTTTCTCTGCTACTTCTCGTGATTCTAAATTCCAATGTGCCATGTATTTCAGTACCTCTGCACGGCATATACAGGAGTTTTAAAGGTCTTCTGAAATGGATGAGGTATATAATTAGGCATTGATTGAAGATGTTAAAACTCACAACCTGAACCTTTGCCTCCAGTCTTCTACTTTTATCCAAGTTCTGAAATACATAGTGATCAAAGGAATGACTTTGCCTCTGCAGTTTTGGAGCAGAGTTGAGACTTATGGTCCAAAGAAAACGTTGTTCTGGGATATGCTGACCTACTATTCTTTTCTCCTTGTGATTTCCAGGTTACTGTGCGACTGGGGCGCCAAAAATGGAGGTTGAAAGGCAAGATCGAGACTGATGACAGCCAAACGTGGGATGAAGAAGAAAAGATCTTTATACCCAATCTCCATGAACAGTTTGAAATCAAGGTGTGGTGTATGATGGTTGGGTTGGAACCAGTGTGTTAACAGGTCTTCTGCCATACTGCTTTACCTCTTAGCCTACCATGCATTTGTCAAAGCACTTAAGTAATTTTCTTTTCCTAAAAATGGCAGTTAATCAATTTTCAGTGTATTGAACAGGATTCTGTCTGTTTTTCTTTTGGTGCTCCTAGCACTGGTAGCAATAATAGTGCTTCTCCTTTCCCATGTTCTGGAGTCTGGTGTGTATGTTTAAAATAAAATCCTGGATTCAAATCTAGGATATTGCGAGTTAAAGTTTAGATGTAGAAACACAAATGTGTATGTGTGTAGTGCTTGTATCACCCATGTGGAAAATTATGTACTTTGGGATCTGTTCTCTGCTGAAAATGCTGTGTGATGTAGGTGGGGTGAGAGTGTAACTGAGAGGCTGTTTTCTCATAATAGTTGTAAAGCAATACAAGTTTTTCTGAGACAATCACTTTATTTTTGAAGAGCTAATACAAAGCTTTACACTTTTTGTTGACTTATGAAAGTTTGACCAATATTTTTCACGCTATCCTCTTTCTGTTATTAGAAGTACTGTACAGCTCTGTGTCTTCCTCCACTCATGAACCTCTCTCCCTCTTTTTTTTTTTTTTTGTTAACAATCAATAGCGTATTCTTTGTGGAATACTGGCTCACAGCAGTTTAGGATCAGAGATCAGGACTTTTAAGTTTGTTGTGGGCATCTGAGCAGATCTGAGCCAGGGATGATTTCCTTTCCATGCATGTGACTCTTAGGGTTGTTTTTTGAGATGAAAATGGATATATTTGTCTGTCCTAGCAGGTGACAGAACTGCGAGGACTGGCCACAGTTCTAGTTGGTGTCGTGACATGTGACAGCATAAACTTCTTTACAACCAAGCCTCAAGCAATCATTGTGGATATAACTGAACTGGGCACTATCAAGCTACAGCTGGAAGTCCTGTGGAAGTAAGTACATCTTAAAATTAAAAAAGCTGGAGTAAAAAAAAAAATATGAAATAAATAAAAGGCTCTTAAGTATGTCACTGAGCAGCATTCAACATCATAGTTCTCTTTCTATTTGCAGAGCAGGTGCGGGATAGATAGAAGCCTTGTGCTTCCTCACAGCAACCAGTTACTAGGCCTGATCTCTGATTCTGTGGGTCCACTCCCTGGGGGAGTGGAGGGAAAGGAAAAAAACTATTTCTGTGACACTTCAGTTCTGTTATCAATTATTAATGTTATCACAACCATGGCTAGCCATAAGGGCTGATTTTTTTTTACCTAGTTTTACTACTACTTTGAGTGTCCAACTCTACCTGCAAGCGATGTATGTATGTCTATAAAACATGAGCAATAATCTTAAATATGATGAAAAGAAACTGAAAATAGAAGCTTCTAAGCACAATTGAAAAGATATTCAGTTGAAATTTAAGACAGTCGCTATTACCAGGACAAGAATCATTACAAAATGAACCTTCCTAAAAACTTGACACCTTCGTATTTGCACTGTGATCGCAGTTACTGATGTAAAGCTTGTTTCTGCACTGCAGGGAAACTTGGTTACGGAGACAAACTTAAAACAGTTGGCTGTTTTCATTGTGTCTGTGACTTGTTAAACTGTTTTACACTTCACATTTTCACTTTTTTGTACTGGACTACTGATGTTATTAAATTCTTGCTTTTGTGGATGCTGCACTGAAAATTATTCCTCACTCTAATCCCACCACTACAGATCTTCAAGGTAGTACTGTTACTTTTGCTGTGTGTCATCTTATTTGAGTGTACCACTGCAGTCTTGCCAGGCTGTATGTTCTGTTCTCGCTCAATTTGGCTATGACTGAATGGATGTATGATGAACCTAATGTAGTCCTTTCTCAGCAGCAGTATCTGATATTTTTTTAATTTGTGACTGTGATATCTTCATGTTGTGTGACAACTCCTTGCACTTAATAAGACTTTTTTTTTTTTAAACATTAAAGTGACCTGCTTTCCTGAGAATCTCTGAAGGAGTGAGAAAAATCTTACAGTTGGTTAACAACTGACTTTTTTTCCTGGGTTTGTGAGAGTTTTGTATGCATGAATACTCTGACGTAAAGTTGCCTGTAAGAGGGTTTTTTTCTTATCTTCCTTAAGTAGAAAATAGTTATGCGACTGTAAGCTTACAGCAGATCAGATGATTGTTACTGGGAAAAGAATGCCAGCTTCTTGGGAAACTGACAACCACTAAAGGTTTGGGACTGTCGGTACATACTGACAGACTCGCTGCAACAAATCAAAATTATTAACCTGTTTCTGCTGGTACCATTCAGGAATTAAGTCTAGCCATTTTACTGAAGTGCTCAATCAAAGGGCTGCCCTCACTTGTATTTTCGTATCTGGCTTACTGCAGTTCTCAGTTCTTCCCAGCCCAACATGTCTAAGAAGACTTTGGACAAATCTTATAATAACAGACCTTCTGAAAAGGTCAACTTGTGATGACTTGTGGATCTAGACTCCTTCCAGGAGAAGCAGAAAACAAGCAGTGTTTAGATTAGGAAGGGCATGATGCAATGTCTTGCAGGACAAGCTTATGCATGACTCAGCTTTACACAGCTCTTCTCTGACCTAGGTAGTTTCTTTCTTCTTCAAAAATCACATAATTTAAAAAAGCTTTTAAATGCTTTTAGTGTGTGGTCTGCCAAATAGATCTCAGAAAGAAGCAGTTGCCTGCCATTAGGATAGAGTAACTGAATGTGTTTTACAGTCAGACTCAACTTTCAAGTCTTAATACTGTACTTCTACTTTTAATTAGCTCTAGATGCATTATTTGACTTAAAATTTGCTACTGTCTTTTAAGCCACCAACAGAACAAACGCCATATGAAAGCTTTCTGGTGCACTTCCTATTCAAGGATTGAGAGACAGTTTTCACGTTGATTTTTCTGGTAGAGGGGAAATAAGAGCTTTATTGATCAATGTACTGTTTTCTGAATTTTTGTGTATAGTGCAGTTCTTGAAAACCCATTCTGTTATCTGCAAATGCAGTTGGGCTGAAACATAAGGTTTGACAGTAACATCTGAAAATTGTTTTCAAATGCACATGCTGCTCTAAGT
>JAOWBP010004554.1:7603032-7642195 GCA_028571105.1 Tragopan temminckii
AATTGAGACATCTTTAGTACTGCCTCATTAGGAAACAAACCATTATCTTTAACTTGAAGACGTGGCTCGGTATGCAGGTTGGATGAAGCTGTGCCTCTGTTAGGTTACTGTCCCTTATGTGGCGGTGCTGTGTGGAACTGCTGGAGTGAGAAAGTCGCTGTGTGTGGAAGTCGCTCAGTAAGATCACACAGGATGGGCTCTTAGCAGAGCGGCCCGCAGGCCGAGGCGTGCGCAGCAGAGCAAGGCAGCTGTGCTGGGAGCTGCGTGCCTGCGGGTGAGATGTGTGCTGCACAGACAGCATCTGGGAAGGCTGCATGTCGCTCAGGATGGGGCGGATAGCTGATCCTTTCCTGTGTGTAGGATAGAAGCTAGCAGTTGTCAGAAGATGCCCAGTAGCGTTGTCGGAATTGGTACGTGTCACCATGGTATATTACAGCAGCATTTTAATTAAGCATGGAAATCATTTGGCAGTGCTGTAAAGTGTTGTTGGGTGCTTAACAATCTGAGCTCCGCAGTTTCTGCACTCGCTGTTAAAATTGAAGGAGATGCCACGTGCGCTCCTAGCGCAGTGCTGGTGCTCCTTTTGTGCGTAAGGTAAGCTGTGCTTCTGCCACACTGCAGAAGGAACGATAGGTGATTATTTACAGCCCAGCTTTCCTCCTCCATAAAAAAACAGTAAATACTGAAAGTAAATATTGAAGTTTAAAGTGGTACTCCTGCAATACAGAACAATATCGGAATCATGTTGGTAGTCAAAAGTCACACAATGCAAATGTCTTCTTCATAACTTGCCATTACGATGGCAGCTGCTCTGATAGATGCAACCACAGATGGTAAGGTGGGATTCTGTGGTAAGATGGGAGAAAAGGCATTTTGTTCTGCGGCGGCTGCAGGTACCACCGAGAGCTAGGTGAGAACTTTATTGACCTTTTTTCAAAATTGGGAAGTTAGTTTTGTTCTAGTATTTGGAGTTGTTTTGAGATGCAGAACTTGCACATTGAGAGTGGACGGAGCAGCGCCAGGTGTGGTGAGGACAGCTTAGTGTGAAGGCAGTGGGAGCAGGGCGAGGGCTGTGGGCTCGGGCTGTCACCTGCAGGGCTGTGCAGGGACAGGGATGGGCCACACTGTCTGTGGGTGCAAACCAGATTGCATTTCAGTACTGCTGCACTTACTGTTGTTTTTTCATTTTGCTCTTTGAAATGTCGGTGTGCTGCTTTTCTAAAAGTGTAACAGCTGCAGCTAAACGAATGTTATGCCATTTTGGATGGCTAAGATAGGCTCTTCTTCATTTCATCATGCCAGATAGAATTTTGTTAGCATAATTTCACATTACAGTCGTTGACGTGGAGGCAGTCCTGCTCACATAAATACATTGGTACAGGTGAACACTTCTTAACAGTATAAGGGAGTGTGAGCTATGGAGGTGAGAATGGACAGCATTGGTCTGAGGATAAGGCAGTATAAACATCTGTATGCATTAGAAGCAAAAAAAAAGAATCCTAATTATGTTAATTTAGTTTAAATATATATGTCTGTGCATATGTATATACAGGAGGGTTTTTGTGTGTATGTGGAAGGTTTGTTTTGATTGACACGATGTGTTTTGGGAAAAAATGTCCTTGCTTTGATAGTCGGGCTGGCCAGATTGGCCTGCTCATTTGAGGCTTTCAGGATCTGGTACGAGAACCAAACTCATGTTCTAGATGTGAATACTTTCCAAGAGGGCACGGCTCTTACTTACCTACCCGAAGGCTGTGCGCCTGCAGAGAGAAAAATACATATTCTTCAGAACTGATGTTGAAAGACAAAATGGGTCTCAAATTCAGCATCTCGTTCTTACTGCAAAATAACGCAGGAGTTGCTTTTGAATGTGTTACGACAGTTGATGGCTCTAAATAAGAGTGGAATGAGTTTCATACTTTCTGTAGTGAATCACTTCGTGCTTACTGCTCTTTATATCCTTGGAGGGTTGGGTTTTCTTGTTTGTTTGTTTTAAAGACGGTCATTAGAGGTGTTTGGCCAAAAACTGGTTCTTGTGGTTGGGTCCTACAGCTGTGTGATCGTCTCTGTGAATGATCGCACCTGCAGGTTCTTGGTTGACCAGATCAGGTGCCAAAATGTTTGATTTAAAATCCATTTCTCAAGAAGCATGTTAAACAGTTTGGAAGAAATAGAATTTGTGTAGCTGCAAACAGCCTGTCCACCAAAGTGATATTCATTACCTCCCCGTCCTGTCTGTGTAGGTAGTCATGCTCTCTGGCCTGGTGTCAGCGGCTGCTGATCCTTCCCTGCCTCCAGCTCCTTTTCCCTCCTTCACACCTCAGCCATCCTTTCCTTCGCCTCTTTTTTCTCTCCTGTGTATTGATTGCTGATGTGCCTCTGGATCTCATAGTTCTCTGCTTGCGGTGCATCTGGGCCAAAGGAATTGTTAGTGATGCAGATTCATAGCAGCAACAGTACGGGGGCAAAATATCTCTTGAAATCGAAGTCGGCAAAATATTTGTCTTAAAATGCTTTTTCTTTTTTCTCCCTAAAAAAGTTAATTGTGTTTCTGACCTTCTGTTTTGTTTTGTTTCCTCATTGCTGCTGCTATGAATATCGAAGGTTCCCGAGTCAGACGGAAGACAGCAGTAGCAGAGGTGGATTAACGCTGGAATGTAGTCAGGGACTGGAGCACTTGGGAGCTATGCTTAGACAGAAAGGGAACGAGGTAAGAAACGTGGAGTGGTAAGACTGATTTTAAGCTGTTGTTCTCAGACTTTACCCCATTGTGTAATGCCAGCATTTGTGCATAGTGTGTGAAGTGGCAAGGCAAAGGAAGAACAATTAGCATCAGCATACTTCACAGTCTATTTTTACATGTTAAATGCTTTCATGCTAGACAGTTGGTGAGATGCTTTCAGTATCTAATCTATCCGCTGTCTGAGAAAACATGTTTTGGCAGGGTTTTAGATGAGCTTGGGAAAGTGTTTGTATGCTCTCTTGTGTTTTGTTGTTCTGCCACTTCCACCAGCATGCAAGCAATGCATTCTGCAGTAGGGCACTGTAAGGGATGCAGTTTCAGCAGTGGTTTAAATATATCTGTGTGCTGCCTCTGCAAGGGGTGGTGTAAGCCACGCTTCCTACCGCTTCACTTGTGTAAGCAGCAGCACTGCGGTGGAGGAAGCGCTCTGGCTGAAGACTGCTCTGCCATTGAATCAGTTCTGTGCTGTGGCTGCTGCACGAGCCCTGGTGCTGACACGATGGTGGTGTCAGGAAAGCATGTTAGTGAGAAGACTAGCATTTGTAATTTCTGATTGTAGTTTTACAGTCAGTGTAATCTAATCATAAATTATGTGTATATTGATTGCATGCTTTATTTTTGAACATTTTGCATTTTTTTTTTGAGCTTTAGATTGAAAATCTAAATGAAACATGCTTCTGTTTCCAAAATTTTCGGTATGGGATTGTTCGTGCTTAGCTACAATCCACATGAAGATCACATTTTGAACCGGTAAAGCATATTCATGTGGCCTTTTTTTCCTGCCTGCTGAAGTGTGGATATCATGGTGTAGGCAAATAATATCCTTCGTGCTTCATTGACCTCCAGTCTCAATTTCAAATTGCTGTAAGGTAGGCAGGCTTTAGTGCCTTTCCAACAAATCTTTAAGAAATAGCCCTAAACTAACGAGGCTATTGTACCGAGCATGTGTATTACATATTGATTTCATTACACATATATGGATGCATATAAATGTTTATATTTGAAGACCGTGAACAGCAACGAAAGATATTATTAAAGATGGCAGTAAGTGGGGAGGCCTACTTCTTGAGCTGCTGGTGCCTCTAATTAAAAATTACCTATGCACTGAAGTATAGCATGCCCTAGAGAATGGATGCAATTTAAAGCTGCTTTTGAGAATGCAGTAGAGATCACCAGAATTGCTTTTCTTGTGTGTGTTTTCAACAGCTTTTTCTTCAGAAAGTATTCAGAGTTGGCTAACGCTTATTTTTAAAAACCATCAACCTGTGTTATCAAAATAAGAAAACCAAGCAGAAATTCTCAGTAGAGTGCAAGGTAGCAGGTTGTTCATGAAGAAAAAAGGAGTTATGGTTCCTGGAGCAGCCAGAATTTGTCTGTCTTGTATTTTACATTGCAGCAGAGAAATTACACAATATACAAACTTATACTGCTATGCAGAAATTGCTAAGGAAATAGTTAATTCCCTTTTAGTTATGCAGTTAGTGTACACACCCACCAGATGGAGCTTCTGGCACCAGTGGAAAATTCCAGAAATCAAGCAAGAATGAGAAGTGTGTGAATGACTTAAGAGGATCTCTGTCTGCAAAACTGCAGGAGATATTTTTTTAACCTTTTAAAAAAAAAAAAGATGACCAGAGAAAGCTCAGCCTCCCTGAGTGTCCCACTGCAGCTGTCCTCCACTGAAGTTTTTCCTATGTGATGGGAGGTTGGAGTTGTCTGTCTTCAGGTTGGTGACTGGTGCTAACAATAAACTGAAAAAGAAAAGAGAGAAAACAACTCTATGAACTCTTGCTGAAGATGGCATGTAATCACAGAAACAGAACGTTCATGTTATTACCCAGAGAGTTTGTTCCAAAGCAATTGAAGTGTGGTTGGGTTTTATTTCAGTACTTCATTTTAGATGGACTTTTTTCTGTCCTGAATGAACATTTGCATAGGGTTAAAGTTGTTCTGTTTTAAAACCTGATTTCCAGAGAAGTGGTGCGAACTGTCCTTTTTCTTTGACACTGGCTTAGTTTCTGAAGTGGTTTTAAAATCTTTTGGAAGTCTTGACCAAGGGATGTTGAAGAAATGAAGTGCTTGACTGTGAGGGGGAATCAGGGTTTTTGTGTTGTGGGGTCTTACAGTGCATTGACTAGATACTGAAACATGCTTACTAATTTCCTTCAGTTTCAGTTATCTTTGTTTTAAAACGCCACGTTAGATTTTTACAGAGGATTTGATTTGGGCTTTCTGTAAACTTTCCATCTTTCTAACGTGCCCAGTCCTGTGTTGGATACAGGCATGAACTAGAGGAGTTGGAGGCACACGCTTGCTGACGTGCTGGGTAGTCCAACGCAGCAGCTGTGCACGCTTTGTTGTCTAGTTGAAGTTGAGAGGTGTTGGGACAGGCGTTCTTGGAAACCATTGTGTTAGGTGGGCAGAAGCCCGGTGGTGTAGGTGGTTGAGCTACAGGGATGTGGAGGTGCTCTGTGTTTAAATTGTAGCTTTGAGAGCAAATCCTGTGCCTCCATCCTAGATTATAGCTGACTTGAAAATGAGCCCTTAGTTGTCTGCCATTTCAGATGTGCTGTTAAACTGTAAATCTCATTACCTTCGCAGGAGATGCGGATGCGCAGCTCCTCTGAAAAGCAGGCCAGAAATGCTAAGATAAGGAGAAGAGTCCCACAGAAAAAAAGAAGTGAAATGCTGATTGTGAGCCAGTGGCAGCCGTGCCTTTGGGTGCAGGAGGAGGGCTATCCAGCTGCAGCATTTACTTTCTCATGGAAGTTTTTGGTAGCTTTTAGTTCTCACAGTTTCTCCCCTCTCCCTGGTATATCTGCACCTGGTATTTTTGGTTTGCTTACCATTCCCTGTCCTGCGTCCTGACTGTCACTCCTCCCTGCTCAGCTCCCTTGGAATTGTCAGGCCCTGCAGATGTGAGCTGAAGAGGTGTCAGGTCTCCCCAGAGAAGCATAGCATTTAGGCTGTTGCACATCCTCCCCCCAGCCGCCGTAGAACGAAAACTTTCATCTGAATCCTTCCCAGGGGAAGGTGTCTTGCTGGGCTCGGAGCTGGCAGCCGCGTCACCTGCGTGGTTTCCCACCGTCTTGTAATTTAAGGCGGGGCTGTGTTGGTATGGGAACCCCCTAGGAATAATGAACTGTGTGAGGGAGTGCTGTCAGTGCGTATCGCGGCTGTGCTGCTGGTACTGGGCGCTCGGGTTCTCTGTAAGCAGAGGCCCTAGATGCTAAAGTCAGGAGGTCACGTGAGGTGTGAACAGGTGCGTTCATCACAGCATCCTGCTGGATTTCGGACTTGGGTAACTTAATTGAAGTCTGAGTACCAAACTGTTCCTCAGGTAACATCACCTAGAAAATGGGTTTAAAGCCCAGGCCCACTCAAACGTCTGCAGCACTCCTCGCCTTGCTGAGTGCACCCCGCGGTAGCTCCGTGTCGGTACAGGTACCGTATGCGTGGTTTATAATTAGTTCTTCACAATTAAATGTACGTTATAAATGTCAGATTGCCCTTATGACGTTTCTTACCTCTTATCTTTAACGCTTTGTTTTGTACAGCAGGATATGACCCTTCTTCTATGTCCGGGCTACGGCCTCACACAGTAGGTGTAATATAATCGCTGAGGTGGGCGTTCTGGAAGGAGAATTATTTTTGAAGGCTTTTGCATGAAACTTGTCCAATGAGTCTGAGACGCCCAAGCACCATTAATTTTGGAGGTAAATGCCTCGTAATATATACTGAGTAGATTGGGTAGAGTTAAGATTATTGTTTGGAGAAGTATGGGCAAAAAATAGTTGAAAAGATAGTTCTGTTTGCTTCTGACGTGTGGGCATTGTGAACTTAAAGGAACACCAACTTGACCTCCAGAGGAATTACGGGCTTTGAGCTCAACTGCTCTGGCAGCTTCACTTCAGTGGTTTCCTGCTTGAAAGATTTCCCCCATCTTTTGGTTGCTCTTAGTAAACCAGCGGAGGCAAAAGTGAAAGGCCGTTCTGGCTGTGGGAAATCTGCCAGAAGAGCTGAAACAAAGTGGGGAGAAACGTGCGAGTTGTGACGTGGGAGTTAGAGCCGTGCTGAGTTCAAGTTGGCTGTCCCTTTAAGTTACTCTTTGAAACGTGATATTTTTTATTTGAATCACATTTTAAATGTTTACTTCTAGAAGTTTTAGTTGAACTTTTTTTTAGGTATTTTCTCTCATTTGTCTATAAATTGGTCAATCAGAGTGGGATATAATGGGAGGGGAGGGAGGAATATCGTAGTTAAAAACAATGAAAAAATAAAGCTTAAAGCAGGAGAAAAAAAAACCAACAACGCAAACAAATGAAAGAAAATGCAACAATTGTGTCCCCAAAGGGTTTATTTTTTTAATGGCAAATTGTAAATGTCAAACCTTGCTTGGAGGGGGGTGGCGGGAAATTATTTGCATGAAGCTATGTCTGAATTTCAAGTTTATTCATGTTGTTATGACTGGAATAAAATCAAGTTACTGATAAAATTGAAGATAAGGTAGATAAGAAAAGTTTAGCTTGCTATAGTAAACAACAGTGATGTGGTACTGGCACACAGCTGATAGAGAAGTTAAAGCTATTTCAAAGATGTAAAGATTGCACTGATGTTGATCTTGCATTCTCAGTGCTTTCTAATGTTCATGACAACGTTATTATTAATAATTATTAATACTAAATACTTCTTAATACTTAAAAACAGGCTGTCTAGTAAAGGGGTATCCTGTAGTTTTTAATGAAATAGGGTTTAGTATAGTCTGAATTTTGTGCACTAACTTGTTACCAAACTGCATGTTTTTTTTATTATGCTGTGTTTCACCCTGCTACAGCCCTTCCCTTTTAGTAGTATGGATATTAAGAAAATAGAGTTTGAATTATTACAATGAAAATGGTGGGATCTTGATATATTTCTAACAAAGTCTATGGTCTAGAATAGTGTTTGGGGGTGGGGGGACGGGAAGGGAGGGAGGAAATATTACCCAGGGAAAAGGAGCAGGATTTTAGAATAAGGGTTTGAAACATTGCTTTTTCTGTAGGAAAAAGATGGAGTATTGCATGCTGGGAACAAGTGCTTTCCATAAGGTAGCTAAATTTTAAAAGTACATTTGTTTCATTTTCTTTTAGGCTTTGTTTAAGTATTCTAATCTAGTAACTTTGTCCTTTCTGCAGTTTTCATTTTGATTAGATACCTCTGCAAAACTCTCTTCTAAACAAATTCAGAAACCAAAACAAACAAACCTGGGCCACAACTGCAGTTTGGAATACTTCTGAAATGTTGCTCAATGTGCATGGAAGAGTCTTTAAAGAATAGTAGTAATAGTAAAAATCCTTTCTGTGGTCTGTTTTGTTTTCCATAATGTCAAAATTGCAGATGTTAACATCAATAAATTTAACGATGTGAATGTGTTGGATGACTATGGAGAAATGACCAAAATAAAATGATTTGTTAAAAGGCAGTCTTAATTGACACCTCTGAAGAAAACAAAACAAAAACTCATCAGGCATGTTTTTGGTAGAAACTTCAAGTAAATAGGTACATTCTTTTTTCCTCTGGTCTTGTGAATAACAAGACTTGACACACGTAGAGAAAGTTTGAGTAGATGAGTCAGGACTTATTTCATTAACTGCAGTTAAATGTTTTGGCCAGGTTTCCCAAGGAAACAAAGCTTGTGTAGTTCTTCAGCTTGTGGCTTGTCTCCTGCTGGCCTCTCGCTCCTCCCAGCCAAGAACGTTGGCCACTTTAAACCAAATTTTATATAGATGGAGATCTGAAAATATAAATAAGTACCATTAAGCTTCATTAACAGTAGATCTCCAGTAAGAGAGGAGATTAAGGCTTGAACATTACCAGGTTTCTTTCACAACTCTCTTCTGTCAGCCTGTTCTCTCAATTGGATGTTGTAATGCCAAGTGGCTGCTCAAAACTCTCTGTGGGAGGAGTTGTAAGAGGGAGGGGAAAGAAAGCATCCTGCTTCAGCTCAGGATTTTAGGGGGTTGACTTTTCTGTGTTGGATGTGCACCAACTGCTGAGGTGCCAGTTAGGTATTGTGCCTGGAGCTGAATGTAGCAGCTTGCCTAGCACTATCTAATACAAAGCTAGCAGAGACTTATAAAGGAAAGAGAAGAAACAGTAAATTATCCTGGCTTTGAAATACTCAGCTCCAAATGAGAGTTGTTGTGCCTGACAGAGTGCATGTTATAGTACATTATTCCATGGAATACAATATTATTACAGGTACAGCAGCAGCTCATGATGCCCCGTAAAGCTTTTCTTTCCCAGAAAGAAAAGCAGGCTCGTGCCAGGGAAAGAGATATGTTAAAAAAGAGAAGGAGGCGACAAGACTATCTCAAAAGAAGCGTGGACCCACAGAAAAATGCAGAAACAATAAAATGGCACAGGGATGATGAGAAGAGGAGAGAAAATGAGCAAGTTAAGGACAAAGATATCAAGAAGCGATGGAGACAGGATGAGAGAGAACGACGAAAGAATGTGGACGCTATGAATTGGCGCAGGGAAGATGAGAAGAGGGAAAATGAGCGAGGTAAGGACCAAGAAGGCCAAGAACCAGCAAAGAAAGGATGAGGAGGAAAGGGGAAAAGAGCGACAAAAGGATGGACCTTTTGAAGCAGCAGAGGGATAATAATGGGGAGAGGGAAAAGGAGAGAGTAAGAACAGTTCCACTTTTATAAGTATGGGCAGAAATTAAAGAAAATGTTACTGTCATTCAGTTTCAAAATTATCTGTTTAATGAATTATAGGTCTTGGAGAGCTAATTAATAAGACAGGATTGATATATACAGACGTATATAAAGAAACTCACAATGGGATAGAGCTTAGATATTGCTTTTGAAATTGTCTGTTTTGCACGCGTGCTCAAAATACTGTCCTGAACAGTGCAGTTGGTAATACTGTGTCTTAGATCACCATAAAGTTCAGGTTTTTTCAGTCCTCATGGTGTGAATAAATGACAGCATTAGGAGATGAAGGGTCAACCAAACATGGTCATTGAAGGTAAAACTGGTATTTTATTTATGTTTATAATAATGTGCCCAAGAGATAGTTGTCCTTACACACCTGTGAATTATTTTGTGTGCAGTAGAGACCAGCTTTTGTTTATACATTTTAGGGATTCCACAACTTCTTTATTTACTTGCCATTTCACAGTGGTGCTTTTTATCAGTGTTGTTAAGTGAAAACACCTCCCTCAGTTAAATGCTGAGAGTCAGCAACAGCTGTGTGTGTGCTGGTTGTGCGAGGGTTTCCTTGGGGTGTAGTTAGGCATAAAATAAGAAAACCGTGTTGTTCTCAGTGGAACTGAAGCAGTCTTAACATCTGTTGTTACCTGGTAGTACTAAAGGCAGTGGGCTGCGAGGCAGCCCTTCTGATGAGGTCAAAGATACAGAAAGATCTGCTGGAGCATGACACTTGTAGGAACACAAAAATAGAAGCAGCTTTTTGGGTCTGCAGACAGGTGGAGGCTTTTCCTTCTTTTTTTTTTTTTTAATCACCTCTGGTAATTTAACTGCTGTGTTCTTGTTTTCTCCCACCTGTGTTCCATACCCTCTCCTGGGTGCACACCTTCCTGTAAGGACACAGTTGTGACTGTGCTGCATTGTGTGTAAAAGCAGTACTTCCCTCATAAAGGGATGACTGTTTGCATTGAAAAAAACATGATGGAAAACATTACTTGCTGCAACATAGAACCCTCATTCAGGCACACCGCATTGCGTTCTACATTAATTTTCCACATAACTGCACAGTATTATTTTATTATTTCTTCTCTTTTGACTTAGTTTTTCTAGGTGGCTCCAGTCCTTTGGTAATGATATGGTGAAGCACTGAACTGCAAGGCTATGATAACTTGAAGTGCTTGATGGTTATACATTGATAATAGTTCATTAAACACAAGAAGTGGTTTAAAAATTTGGCAGTAACGTAACAGGTGGTGGATGCGTCAGGTTTCCCATCCTGGATGTTTTTAAATTGATGGCCACATTTGTTTCCATCTGGAATTTGAAGTATTAGTAAAAGTAGCAAATTGGTGAAGATGCAGTTTGCTGTTGAAAGTTGCATCAAGTCTGCCTGAGTACTAAGCTCAAAAAAGAAACAAAACAAAAACCTTGAATTTCGGATTGGTTGAACCTTCTGTGGCTGTGCTGTAGTTCATTTTCGTGTCAGGCTTCTCGTGTTTCTTTGTGTCGTGTTGTAACAGTGAGTATAGTCCTGATCTCCTCTATCTTGGTAGTGTCCACTGTTAAGTTTCTAAGCTAAGCAGCAGTTTCCACTAGTAATGGGTCTGTTCTCCCTGTCTGCCTTTGTTTCTCCTGGAGGTTGCTCACATTGCTCTCCTATGAGCGTTTCAGGGTGGTTTTTCTTTCCCCTTCTGTTGTTTTCTTTTACCAGCTGTGGCTAACAAGCTCAGAACATTTAAATAGAGAGAAAAATCCTTTTGCTGTGAAGTCTGATCTTCAGTTTTCAGATGTGAAGATCCGATTGTATCCTGTATTGTGATGTGTTGTGATAGGAAGATGTTGATAATTTCTTAGGAGTTGGTTGTGAGGCAGGCGGAAGGCAGAGGCAGGGTGATAGTGTAGATATAACTGAAATCTTGTTTCTAGGCAGTCCTAAATTTGCTTTTTTTATTACTTGGGCTTATATACAAATATACATCACTGTATGTTTGACACGTCCAGGTTTATTAGACACAGTAATTAAGAGAAAGTATTCGATTGTTTTGGTGAAAGCATTGATAGTGGGACTTCCTATTCAAGTAAGTTACTTGCTAATAATATTTTGAGAACTGTATCTGACTTTCACATGTACCAGTGGTCACTGCCTGGAGACAAACGGTACTCTCACTTTGTCTCAAGGAAAATTGTGGTCTCTTCACAAGCAGAATGATTCCTCAAGTGGGGATTTGTGTTATGGAGAAAATGTCACAGCTTGCTAGAAGCTTTAACACTGAATGCTTTCATGCAGTAATGTTTCTACAGTTGATACTAAGATTTAGGGTTATCCTGGAATGAAACTATGAGGTTATTTTCTCCTTGGATTTGAAATTCATTGTGAAGTGTTTATTCATGTCCTGCACAATAGCTGACAATGCTATTTCATGTATTTTTGAGTGCAGGTATGTAGGAAGAAGCTACTGAAAGCATGCAGAAATAATGTCCTACAGCGACAGCAATACATACATTGCATTTAGAGAAAGTAAACTAATGGAGCCATGATTAATTTGTTGGCTACATTCATAGTTTCTCACACTTGCACAGTGAACTACAGCAACAGGAGCTTTTATTAAATGAATGTTCTTGAATGTTAAAGATATTCTAACCTGTATTAACTTGATTAGAACTTAAGAGTTCAGAGCCATAATCCCCAGTTGTGTTCTGGGTGGAAGTGGAATAGAATATTAAAGACTATTTTCTTAGAAAATGTTGTGATGAAGAATATACGTGCAACCTGTGCAGTGTGAGATGCGGTGTCACAGTGACATGGCTAGCCATACCTTCTTAATATGGTACTGTTTTTGCTTTCCTATTAATGCAGTCCTACTATCATAAAATTCTCTTACAAGTTGAGTCATGAAAAAAGTGACAGTGAGCTTAGCACTGAGCGCTGTTTCGTAGTGACTGGCCTAGGAAAAGGAGCTACAGGTTTGCATTGCTTTTTCCACCTGAACAAAAAAGTAAGTTTTACTTACTACTTCAACCACAGATCAAAACCAGAGAAAATACCACTTGGAAATTGCAGGTAGGATGCAGCCTTGCAATTTGCGTTGACCAGTGGGCTGTTAGGAGTTTAAATTCTCTGCAGCCCTTTCCCCATTAGTCTTTGCCATGTTTTGTTTGTTACTATTTGTGCTAAGTGAAGTGCTGTTGCTACTATTTGTGCACTTAGAAGTGCTAATTCATGGCTTGAAGCAGTGATGGAGCACCTGGTGGGAAGGCAGGGGAGCTCAGGTGCATGCAATGTACCTGAGTGACGGGAAGGGCCAGGATCCACCTCTTCCAGCCCTCGTTTAAGGGTTGGCAGTGGAGGCAAGAGTACCTTGCTGGAGATCTCTGCCCACCTGAGGCCTTCCAAGGGTAAGCAGACTTTTTCCTTTGTTTCTGCATCCATGTCTGCTGCGCTTGAACTTATCCTCACTTGCTGCAGCCTGGGACTTTGCTACCCCGCTGTCAGTGCTGTGTTTTCCATCACGTTATAGTGTCACAGTAATACTGTGTGAAATTGGCAATGCTGATTCTCAGCAGTGTTGTTAAGTATTTTCAATTACCGCCTATGTCTTTTGATGTAAAATGGACAAGGTTCAACTTCTAAGTTATATTAGATGTATTTACAATAGAAGCAAAACTGCAATCTTAAAATTATGTTTTCTTAAGGAAATTTTAGTTCTGCTTGTGGAATTAACTAAAGTAATTATAATGTTGCTCTGAAGTGCATAGAAGTTGCTCTATTTGGTCTTGAAGTGTGGTTGTTTAATACAACCATTTCTCAGTACAGATGCTTGCAGTGTAAATATCCATTGTTATTCTCAAAAGCTTTTTCACCATTTATGCATTTATACTTTGTCATAAATGGCATTATTTTTATTTTACCAGGAAATAGCCTTTGTCCAGAGGTGCCTGTGCAGTAAAACTGAATAACCACAGCACAGGCACAAGGATGGGTAGAGAAGTAGGGCAGGGCTTGGCACATTCTGTTACTGCTTACCAAAGCCTAATACACAGTACGGAGCTATAATATTTTATGCATGTTAAGTGTTTTTTCGTAATTCTCTTCAGTGTGTGCCTTTAGAAATGGATCTTGTGAGAGAAGAAAGAGCAAGGGGATAATATGAATATTCACAGAACATCTGATAATGGAGCCATGAACTCGGATGCTGTTTATAATGAAGTAACTGGTTTGCCTTTGTCAGCTTTCAGAACCAACATAAGTTAGAGATTCAGATTCAAACCTTGTTTCCTAGTCCTTCATGAGGATGAAAAAAATTTCCCTGGCCAGGAGTGAGTAGTATTCTGAAAGGATGACGTGGATCAATCTGATTACCCAAATGATGACATTCACTCTTGCATCGTGAGGGAGAATGTATTAGGCCTGAATATTTTTTGTAATTGCAGGTAAGATGCTTGGTTATCAAGGTGTACAGATAGGAATGAACACATGACAAAAACAGCAGTTCATGGCTTTCATTCAGTGTCTTTAGAGGCAGTAACTGTTAAAAGTGTAATTTTCTGTCGTGATCTGTTTAATCCTCACCATCTCTGAGAAGGCAGAGGATACCTGTGGAAGTGCTCTTCATAGCTGGGTTAGGGTTCTTATCTCCAGCGTGGCAAACAAGATACCAGGTTGATAACGACTCTACGCGTGAAGTATTTCACCAGAATGCTAATTCTTCATATCTGTAGAGTGGTTTATCTCAAATGAAAGGTTCCAGATAACATACAGAAAGCAACTACTTTTTACATTAACTAAATTATAGTTGTTTTTTTCTAATTCCAATTCTTTTAATTGAGAATAGAGAGGTCTGCTAGCTGAAACGCCTTTACAGTCACAAACATCGGTGTACTTGCATTTAGAATTTAGGTCAGGTAAATGCAATGTGCTTATACTCAATTCTTATAACAAATCTTACTTGGAGGAAATTCATATGTAACGTTGAAGTAATTGTTTCCTGGCCTATATGATTTTTTTAAATTACTATCATTAGTGACTTTGTGTGATGTCTCTGAGCAATGTCTCTACTGCAGGTAATTTAACTTAGAAATTTGGAGACCTGAGATTTATAGACTAAGTCAACACTTTTCCTTGGTTTCCTAGTTTTTGTGTACACGGTGTTCCATGCAGCTGTATTTCCTTCTGACAGTGGGTGGTGGTGGCTAGCTCACACACACACCATAGTGTTTAACTATCAGAGTTGGTTTGGTATTTTCGAAAATTTTCCTGTAGACTCACATAAATTTAGTATTGTTTCTTCTTTATATCATGGCTACAGGTTAGAAATCAATCCTAAATATGATGATCAGCTTGCTACTCTTAGTCAAGAGCTGTTTCTGACTTAGTTGAATTGGAGATGAGAGCTTAGTGATACACAGTACTTGTTGATTGTGAAGCTGATGGGTTCGTGTTAGCCCTGTCAGTTTTGTCTGTTTCTGACACTAAGCAGTGGTGGTGACTGTCGTGGAATAGTAAGTCATTAGTGGCTGTGTTACAGCATTACCTAGTAAAAGTTGGTAGGAGAACGAACACGAAAACCTGGTGCGTATGCAGAACTGTGTAGGATAGGGAATATAGCAGGGTTGTGTTTGATTGGAGCACTCGGTTATTGTAGTCACAACCCCCATCCTTTTTACTTGAAAAAATTCTGTAATAAGTTCCTTGCAGCTTAGAGACTGCCCTTCATCTCATGATCAGAGATTTTTGTTTTTCTAGCTGAACCGTTTAATGGTTTTAAGCTTCTGCTCACTCTGAATTGTAGACTTCTTCCATCCAAGAAGCCAATTTTTAGTTGTTGTAGGTATTCTCTGGCCCTGTAATGATTAATTAGTTGATAAGAATAAAAAAAAAAGTGTTCTAACAAAGCAAGAATTAGCTCCCAGGAATATTAATGATAGAAATGCAGCTTTTATCTTCTGGGATGATATTTCTTAGGTAACAGACAGTAGAGCACTAAAGCCTAGTGAACAAGACCACTCTCTGCTTTGCTTTGAGGAAGAGCCTGCCAGTTCATTGCAGGATCCCTGCCTCTTCCAGAAGAAGTGTATATTGCCAAAAGACTCCTGCATTTCTGCTGGTTTGCACCTTCCTGAAGTGCAGATGAGTTGATGATGGTTCTGTAGCTCAGGAAATGCTTAGTGTAATGGTAGCAGCATGCAGACTGAGAACTGCTGTATATGTGAAATAAGGCCACTTACTGGCACGTGGAAGAAACCTGAGTGCTAACAGTAGAATCTGAGAATCCACGTATCTTAAAGATTTAGACTTCTAGTTATTGGGAAAATGAGAGAAAATTACTAATAATGAAATGCAGCTCTTCATCTGACAAAGACCTAAACCTCTTCTCTTACTTTGTTTTTCAATAGAAACTATGTTCCAACTTCCTGTCAACAACCTTGGCAGTTTAAGAAAGGCCCGGAAAACTGTGAAAAAAATACTTAGTGACATTGGTTTGGAATACTGTAAAGAACATATAGAAGTAAGTATGATACCTCTCAAGTGCTTCAGAGCTGAAATGCTCAAACATTAGTGGAAAAGCAAGGGCTCAGTTGTTCTTTTTCCTGCTTTGTGAAACATTGAATTCTTCATGTAAGTTTTGAAGGATGTTTCTGGAATCTTCTGTACCCTGATCCCACACCTCACTCCTGTTCTCATCAGCTTCTGAAAGTGACTCTGGGATTCTGTTTGAGCTTTGCTGTTTAGGCATTGCTACCTGTTTTTTATTGCACTGTTTTTTTTTTTTTGTTTTTTTTTTTTTAAGTCTTATACAAAGTGTGATTTAATTAATAACTTGAGCTAAAATGTGCTACAAACACTTCTTAGAAGGTCTGCTGGAGATGAGATAGACCTCAGGATATTTATGACTGACTTGATGTAAGTCGAAGGTAGATTGTCCTTTGTGTTTGGCTCCGAAGTATAACATTTGCTAACTGGACATTTAGGAATAAATCAAGATGGTGTGGTACAGGGTGTTCCCGTGGGACAGAAGATCCTGAGATTTTCATGAAATGCTTGTTGGTGCTGAAACATAGGTCATCAATTCAACAAACTACTTACATACTTGTGTTAGTTCCTAGAAGGAAAAGGTGTTTGTGCTACTCTGCTGGACAAGCTTGGTGTAACTATTCACTAAAAAATACACTTTCTTTCCTGAACACAGCATTTGGTAGGTCAGTTCGTACCTCTGGACTGTTCAGAGTACCCACCAGACTATGACTTTGCTTTTGTATTTCATTAGTATCTTTTTAAGGAGGATTTAAGTGAGATACTTCAAGAGAAAGAGAAATAGCTGTTCTCCCCGTTTAGGAAATCTGTGGACACATTTGGCTTTTAAGGGTAAAGTTGTGAATAGGGACAGTGTTGCTTTGAAGTATTAATTTTAGTGAAAATACCACTTTTGAGTCAGTATGTGCTGCTAATGCTGAAGACAAAATAAAAAGCACTTATTTTTTTTTAATGGGAATTGGGCTACTTAGACACCATACATGCTGTCAAACTTGGATCTGAACTCCTCTGTGAAATAAATTTAAAAGCAAAGAACAAAGCCAACAACATTAAAAAAAAACAAAAAAACAAAAAAACAGCACCACCAAGTTTGTGGTACAGAATTTTTGATTTTTTAATGTATCACTATTCAGCTGTTGGTATCAGGGACTGCTTTTGAAGATGGGACAGGTATTTAATGACAGTCTTGCGTTAATTAGCAGAATTTATGTTCAAAATAGTTCTTGTGTTCTATGTTACTGAGATTGTTCACATTTTCACCTCCAAATAATGCATTTAAATACGCAGATTTCTTTAATTAATGCACTTTGCTGTTCACCAGCAGCATGTGAGTGAGGACTGCATGAATGCTTACAAGAGTTGCTTAAGGGAGCAATTGGGCTGGGTTTTGATTGTCTGTGCTCTCTTCCCATCTTCCCCTTCTCCAGGATTTTAAACAGTTTGAACCTAATGACTTTTATTTGAAAAACACTACATGGGAAGATGTAGGATTGTGGGACCCATCGCTTACAAAAAATCAGGTTGGTAACGGTTTATATTGATTCGTCAAATTCTGAAGATGGTTCACATGAAGGGGCATTTCACAAATGTGCCAAGAGTGTTTCCTGTGATTTTACCCATTGATCAATTGTCTTTGCTTTATGGACAGAAAAAGGTTTTATTATTTTAGAAGCGATAATCTCAGTTTTTATTTTACTAAGTGCTGATAGCAAAATATTGGAGAAAGGACCCGTCAGAATATCTTACCCTTTGTCAGCTACATAATAACAGGCCATCTGTTTTCAAGCTTAACACAGTTTCATCGATCTTGCAGTCGAAGGATCACCAATTTTGTAGTTTGTAGTAATTTTGTTACCCTTTTTGTTAGCAACATTTTCGAAAAACTTTAAATGAACAGATTTAACTACCGCTCTCTTCACAGCTGTAGCTGTGTGTCATGTGAGAATTTTCCTAGCCTGACTTTTTGGTTTTGTTTTATTGGGATATATAGTTCTGTAGAGAGGATGAAGTGATGCTAGCAGTTTTACTTTCTAGATGTTGGTGATAAAGGAGATTTGAACCAAGTTGAAAGTGGAAGGAGGGAATGTTTCTATTACAGTGATTTATTTGACTTTACTGATTTAATATGTTAAGACAATGTATTAAGGTATGGATTGCAATAGCCTCTATCATCATAGACTAATACCAGCACTTAAAGAACAGTGAGAAGGTGAGAAATCTCTATAGAAAATAAGCCCACTTGCAGCATTTGAAAGACCTGGGAAGCCACATTATGGTAGATTCCTAGTGTGGTCTTCATCTAAAAATATCCCTTTATTATGTTCCACAAAATATACTGATGTGCATTTTTTCCTAGTTAATTCCAGAATAAAAAAAAAAAACCTTGCTATAAAAGGAGACAGCTTTTGTTTAGTTTCTATCGCGTCTTGCCTCCAGCCTATGAGAAAGCCGAGGTTTCAGAAGGTGAACAGAAGTATATATGCTTACTTGCACAAAGGGAGAGTACAACTCTCCAGCTATTCTAAATGCTCTTTGTGTAACTTGATGGACGAGACTTGTTTTGACACACATTATGAATGTTTGTAATTGTGTGAAATTCATGTCTTATCTTATCTGAAATGACAGGTTGCTTGTGGCCCTCTCTGAGGCCAACATAATTTTAGTTCTTTTAGAACAGTGGATAAGAACTGCCATTAGCAGGGAAAGTAGGCAAGTGTGGGGCTTTCAAGTACCCCCTTTTTTTTGTTTGTTTTAATTCCCCTGATCCATTATTGTTTTAAAAATCAGGATTGTGTGTTGATCTGAAAGAAAACACGTGGTTGCTTTAAGGGATTGTTTGGCCTTAGTATGTAACTTACGAAGAGTATTCTTTATCTTAAAGTTTGTAATTGATTAAGACTTTTAAACAGAATGGATGTGAAGTGTTAGCTATAAATATTTGGCAGAACCAAAGGGAAATAACTCTTGTCTTCTGGATGCAGTCTCATTCTACACCAACAGTCATGCTTTCCTTTTCCAAAATAATGAGATAATGGTGAACATTTGCATGCTCAGCTGCAGGGAACACAGCTTCTGTTGACCGGTGGAAGAAATGCTTATGCTTTATCCTTGAATGCTGAGGGCACGGCCAAACTCTTGAGGGACCTTTTAAATTGGCTGTCATTGCCTTGTGTGTGTTCGGATGATAAATGTAGGACTTCATCTGTAGGCCAGGAACTGTAGAGAATAAATTGATCTGAAGATTGGAGATTGTTGCAGTGGGTCTCGAGACTTTAGTTGTTCAGAGAAGTTGAGAGAGAATCTTTTTCCAAAAACTGCTTTTCCATATTCAGTTTCTGCTTTGTTCTTTGTTTTAAGGACTATCGGACAAAGCCCTTTTGCTGCAGTGCATGTCCATTTTCCTCGAAGTTCTTTTCAGCATACAAAAGCCACTTCCGGAATGTCCATAGTGAAGACTTTGAAAATCGGATTCTCCTTAATTGTCCATACTGTACTTTCAATGCGGACAAAAAGACTTTGGAAACGCACATTAAAATATTTCATGCTCCAAATGCCAATACACCAAGTGGAGGCATCAGCACTTTTAAAGATAAAAACAAGCATGATAGCCTTAAACCTAAGCAGGCTGACAGTGTAGAACAAGCTGTTTATTACTGTAAGAAGTGCACTTACCGAGATCCGCTGTATGAAATTGTTAGAAAGCACATTTACAGGGAACATTTTCAGCACGTAGCTGCTCCTTACGTAGCAAAGGGAGGTGAAAAGTCACTCAATGGTGCAGTTCCATTAAGTTCCAGTACCCGGGAAGAGGGTAGTATTCATTGCAAACGATGCCTTTTTATGCCGAAATCATATGAAGCTTTAGTACAGCATGTTATTGAAGACCATGAACGTATAGGGTATCAGGTAACAGCGATGATAGGTCACACTAATGTAGTGGTTCCAAGATCTAAACCTTTGATGCTAATAGCTCCAAAACCACAGGACAAAAAGCCTATGGGACTCCCTCAGAGGATGGGTCCCCTTTCCCCTGGGAGCGTTCGATCTCTTTCATCGCAGCAGATGATGAACAGACTCACTATACCAAAGCCTACGTTAAATTCTGCAGGAGTGAATATGATGTCAAACGTTCACTTACAGCAAAACAATTATGGAGTCAAATCAGTACCACCAAGTTATGTTGGTCAGCCAGGGGGAAGGCTGAGCTTAAGTGGTAATGCACCAGTTTCTATTCCACAGCAATCTCAAACAATGAAACAGTTTTCAAGTGGAAATGGAAGGCCTTATACTCTTGGGGAACAGAGATCTCAGGCCTCAGCAAGATACTCTCTTCAGTCTGCCAATTCAACTTCTTTGTCGTCAGCTCAGTTGAAACAAACGTCGTTATCTCAGTCACAGGCAGCTTCGAGAGTATTAGGTCAGTCTGGCTCAAAATCTCCTGTAGCTGCTACAGGTCCTTCTTCTGTCAATACATCATCCACACAAAAGTGGAAAATCTGTACAATCTGTAATGAGCTGTTTCCTGAAAATGTGTATAGTGTTCACTTTGAAAAGGAGCACAAGGCTGAAAAGGTGCCTGCAGTAGCTAACTATATAATGAAAATACACAATTTCACTAGCAAATGTCTATACTGTAATCGCTATTTACCCACTGATACATTGCTTAATCATATGTTAATACATGGTTTGTCTTGTCCGTATTGCCGTTCAACCTTCAATGATGTTGAAAAGATGGCTGCTCATATGCGAATGGTTCATGTTGATGAAGAAATGGGACCTAAAACTGATTCCACTTTAACGTTTGATTTGACGCTGCAGCAGGGCAGTCTCACAAATATACATCTTCTTGTCACGACCTATAACCTGAGGGATGCTCCTGCTGAATCTGTAGCTTATCATGCTCAGAATACGCCTCCAGTTCCTCCAAAACCACAGCCGAAAATCCAGGAGAAGTCTGATGTACCCGTGAAAAGTTCTCCACAAGCAGCAGTTCCCTACAAGAAAGATGTGGGGAAAACTCTCTGTCCTTTGTGCTTTTCAATCCTAAAAGGACCCATCTCTGATGCACTTGCACATCATCTACGGGAGAGGCATCAAGTTATTCAGACAGTTCATCCAGTTGAGAAAAAACTAACCTACAAATGCATTCATTGCCTTGGCGTGTATACCAGTAACATGACTGCCTCAACTATAACATTGCACCTTGTTCACTGCAGAGGTGTTGGGAAGACTCAGAATGGCCAGGACAAAGGTACTTCGTCATCTCGGCTAAGTCAGTCTGCAGGTGTAGCACCTGTAAAACGTACTTATGAACACATGGAATTCTCTCTGATGAAGAGAAGGAAAATGGATGATGATGACTCCCCCTCTGCCTTTGAGGAGAAGCCTGAAGAACCGGTAGTTCTAGCATTGGACCCCAAGGGTCATGAGGATGATTCCTATGAAGCCAGGAAAACGTTTCTCACAAAATATTTTAATAAGCAACCATATCCAACTAGGAGAGAGATAGAAAAGCTGGCTGCCAGTTTGTGGCTATGGAAATCCGATATTGCATCTCACTTCAGCAACAAAAGGAAAAAATGTGTTAGAGATTGTGAAAAATACAAACCTGGTGTGCTGCTTGGTTTCAATATGAAAGAATTAAACAAAGTTAAACATGAAATGGATTTTGATGCTGAATGGCTGTTTGAAAACCACGATGAAAAGAATTCCAGAGTTAATGTTAGTAAGACTGTTGATAAAAAAATAAACATAGAAAAAGACAATGAAAGTTCATCAGACAGCTATGAGAATATAGAAGAGGAATACAATGAAAGCAGTAGTCCATTTGGTCCGCATATTTCTGACATTGGTGAGAAAGCGTCTCCTGATAGCATAGCAGAGAACCCGGAGGATGGCATATCCAAGGAAATCATTGAAGAAAATACCTTACCATCTCCAGAAAAGTCTGATCAAAAACAAGAAGAAAGCTCTAAATATGAGGAGATTATTTCTGCCGAAGAGCAGACAAAACTGGTTGGTGATGTTTCAGATAGTGAAGGTTATCAGGATGATCAAGATGATGCTGTTGAATGGAAAGATGGAGCTTCGCAGTCTGAAAGTGGGCCTGGTTCTCAGCAGGTTTCTGATTTTGAAGATAACACATTAGAAGTAAAACCAGAAGTGTGGACAGATGAATCCTCACAAAGTGAAGATGCTGGTAGCAGTAAACCGACTGCAGAGACAAAAGGAGGTGGGTCTGAGAGCGACGAAGAGCAGTCAAAGTGGAAGAATCGTTCCTATGGGAAAGTAGAAGAGTTCTGGGCCAAGGACCAGTCACAATGGAAAAATGCATCAGAGATTGAGGAGAGCTTGTCAAATCAGCAGATGGAGTGGCAGAATAGCACAATTGACAGTGAGGATGGTGATCACTTTGACAGCGTGACTGATGGGGTAGCAGAACCGATGCACAGCAGCTTATCCAGTGTGGAGCTGAGCAGTCAGCAAGCATAAGCTCCTCGATTCAGAAGTGTCAGTAATATGATCCAGTCTACAACTGTCTAAACACTTTCATTTCAGTATGACTGCTGAGCTTAAATTCTGACTGGTACTGCCTTCCAAGTGCTGGGTCACGGTGAGTGGTGTTCATGGCCACTGTTACTCCAGTGGTTGTTTAAGGATGCCGTTGGCTGATCTTGCTTGAGAGTACTTGCTGGGATGAGCACAGTAATTTAATGTGAAAACAGATAAGCTGGTGGCTCAAGAATGCACACAGAGAAAAGCAGAGGTTTATTTTATCTGCATTTTCACCATTTATTTCACTCTTGTATATGTTCAGTTGTATGTCTTTTTAAACATTACCCTTTTTCACATGGTAGTGTGTAGGGCCAACATACAAGCTACCAGTTCAACATGTATAGTAGACTATGGGGAAATTGATTTTTTTCATGTATCATTCTGAATAGTTGAAATGTATATTTGTACAGTCTTTTAGACCTATTCAAGTGAAGCTTATGAAATTGTTCTTGTGTACCCATCATAGATTTGTTTCTCTTTTTTAGTGTTGCCCTGCTGTGTAATAAATGCTGTATTTAGTTTACCTAGCAAAAGCTTGAAACTGCTATAGTATGAATTTTGACAAACTTAGTTTTTGCACATAACCTTGTACAATCTCAAAAACAGAGGCCAGCACCATTAAAAAAATTATATCTGGACTCTTATTGTATTATAGAATTTTCTTGTTCTGAATATCCTTGACATTACAACTGATGACAAACGTATTTCAGAGCCATTTTCTGAAATCTTTTAAGCTAAAGATGAAAAATCACATGCAAGAAACAAGTTTGCAGCTACTAATTTTGACACCTTTTAGATCTGTATAAAAGTGTATTGTGTTGAAGCAGCACACTTAAAACAACAGTGCTGTGTTTTGGATATTTAGTTTTATCTTTAGTTAACACCAACAAGGTGTTGTATTCATTTATACCATCTAATATATGACACACTGTTGTAGTATGTATAATTTTGTGATCTTTATTTCCCTTTGTATTCTTCATTTAAACATCTAAATAAATTGCTGTATTGTGCTTACTGTAAATATCTGCTTTATTACATGCAAGTGCCACGTTCCTGCTTGGGCAGTCCCACCTTGCTAAATTTTGTGGGGTTTTTTTTGTTTGGTATTTTTTGTTTGTTTCCTAACAATTCCTAAAAAATGCTACACAGCACTGCTGGGGCATGTATGTATAGTATTTTCTTACTGAATAGACTAATCTCTTCAAGGACATCAAGAAATCTTACTAAACTAACTTTGTCTGAATTTGTCTTGACTATTTAGCATTCTAGAATGGTAGTTTATAAATAAAGTTATAGTGATTGTAGTTCTTTGTCCGTAGAAACAGTCCATCAATTACTTGTGTTTTTCATTCATTTACAGTTACGCCAATGAAGATCAGTTGCACGTATTGAAAAGTTTCTTAGAACTATGCCTGCTTCTAAAATGCTACATGTTGAGGGTAAATGATAGGGAAGGTGTGGGAATATCATTTAAACATAAAGGAACAGGCCTACCTTACAAGCTACAGCCTTTTGGGGGATGGGGAGAGTTTGAAAAAGTACTGAAAAACCCACAAAAATCTACTGAAATGAATGATTGGTTTGGTCAGATCTGTTCTGCATTTCCTCAGATGTGCACTACAGGACAGCTATCTAGCCAGAATGTCTCTGAGACAGTCATTTACTCAAGAGAATCAGATTGTGATGAAAACCAAAGTATACTTAACAAGAGCAATGAGCTTGAGTTAGGTATACATCTAATAAAATACCAAAATATTTACTTTCTGATGCTTTACAAGGACTAAACTTACATGTGAAATCTTCATTAATGTTATAAAGGAGAAAATGGTTCTGTTCTTCAACATATTACACAGCAAAACTTTCATAGAGATCTTGAGAAGACTTATCTGTAGCCATTTCAGGTAAGTGTAAACTGTACTTTCTACTAGTGTAATGAACAAGCCAAATACCAAAATATGTGTGTGTGCTGTTCTGCAACTGATCCATGCTGCTGACGCTCTTTGGAATGGGCATTCCTGTTTTTTGTATCTGAAAACAGCTAGCTAAGATTGTTTAGATTTGTCTTTCAACCTTATTTCCCCCCTTCGCAGAAGGTGTACATTCTCCAGTTCTTCCCCTGTAACAGGTGTGGCTGTTGGGCTGGGCCTCAGTTATACACTCAAGTATTAGAAGTTAAGTTCTTGATGTTTACATCAGAGGAAGAGCTCCTTGTGCTTCTCTGCCGTAAGAGAAAACTCAAGCCTCAGGCAGGTCTTATTTTGTTACCAAATGTTCTGAAGTGTTTACTTGAAAATAACTTTTCAGTAAGTCAACTGAATCTATTAACTATTCTCCATAGATGCTGGTTGGGTGGTGGTTTTTTCCAGCAATGTCAACTATGGGAAGTCCTGGAAGAGGCTAATAAAAGTTGTTAATGTCCCTTCCCCCTTTCTGTTGGCTGTTCTGTTTCCCAGAACGCTATGGTCCAAAAACATAACTAAATTTCAGACTTTGTAGCATATCACTGAGGCTTTAAGAGATTAAATAATGTTAGAAACACAAAACCTTGCAATATTAAAAAACCCTACAAAAGTAACTTTGTCTGCATTTTCCTTTACTATTAGCATTCTAGAACACTAGTTCATTTTAAAAAATGTAGTGATCATCATGCATTCTGGAGAAAAAGTCTATGAATTACCTGCATTAAACTCTTACATGATACAATACAACAACCACCACCTGTCAGGCAGCAAAGTAAAAAAATCTTAGAAATTGGCATCATATTTCTCAGTATCTGTTCAGGTTAGTTTCACATTAGTAGCCTATAGTTGAGGTCATATTTCCAAAGAGAGTTGCTGGTTGACATCAGTAAATATTAAGACTGAAGTAAAAACTTAGAAACATTTTATTTGCCAGAAAATGCCCTGATAGGAAATACAATCTTACGTAGTGACTGAAGTAAAGGTTTTGCATAAAATTAGTACTTAACAGAAATACCAAGGAAGACATGTTTAAGTTTTTAAAACTCCAGTATTTCAAACAAGCTACTTTTAAAATCTGCACCTTAGCCTGGGCAAGAGTTCCTTCTGCACTTGAGGCATTCCACATTTTTTGTAGTAGTCATGAAGCAGAAGTAGTAAATGGCCCAATAAAACTGGATCAAATCTAGATTGTGTTTATTATATAGTAGTTTATTGCAGCATTATAAGTGTGTGAGATGGAAGATACCTGATTTGTACATACATTATTAGAGTTCTGTGTGAGAACTCTAGAAGCATGCTAGCTGTGCTTGCAGAGTAGCCAGCTCAGTCTGACCTGTTAAATCAATTCTGAGAAAACAGTTTGCGCCCCACTTTGGGCAGCATAATAGAACAGACAGCCCCCTTAACTAAAGAATTTCGTTTAGCCAGTTTACCTGAATTGAAGCAAAGTGAAGTGTGTTTTCATCTGAAACGTTATCTGAAAACTAAAGGCTTAACTCCTGAGAAGGAAGTGAATGATTAGCATACACATTACTTCTAGATACAAGACAGCGTTGTGCAACAAAAACTTTAAGGAAGTGTGACCCGATAATTTGTCTTGACAAGTACCTGAGACTGACACAGACAGCCTGAGAATGGTAGAGGTATTTGCATTTTTATACGACACTTTTAACTATATTTCTGTGGATGGTCATGGGCTTGTTATTCCTGTAACTTTGAGCCATCCTTTCTTGCACTGACCTGCAGCTGAGATGTACTGCCTCAGCAAGTACAGTTCTCTCAGTTGTGTTTCTACACAACTTACCTCAATTTTTATCAGAACCAAAAGATTCCAGGAGTATGGTCTCTGTACTGTCTCTTCATTTCTGTTAATAAAGCAGCTGATGATTTGCTCACAAGGTTGGTATAATGAGTATTTTGTGCCTTTTGTAATTAGTTTTCCTCTCTAGTTAACTTGTTAACTAGTTAATTTGTAGTAATCCATTACGATAGTCTGCACTGCACTAGGTCTGTCTTTTGCTTTGTATTTTAATTCACTTTATCTTTCATCACCAATTCTACTAATAAATATGTAAACGTTGAGTTCATTTATTTCAGCACTGGAAAAGCATCAGTCTCCATGGTTGCTCAAAGCCATAGAGCTTTAATTTCTCCATAAGCTTTTTTTTTCCTTCTTTCTCCCTGCTTCCCTTTCCTTTCTAGTATTTGCATGTGACACAGGCATTTTTAAAGCAAGAGCATTTATTTCTATTTCTTCAAATTTTACTATTTGCAAAGCCAACTATCTGAAATGTTTATCTTTCAGAAGCAATCTACCATCTTGACCAACCCATCCTTATTGTTGCCATAGTGAGATCTTCTGTACGTAAAGGAGACAAGTATCTTCTAACCTAAGTATATAACCTTCTCTTTCTAATGTTCCTTATTCAGATAATTGTTTTTTGTCCACCTAGACCAAAAAAAGGCAAAAAAAAAAAAAAAAAAACTACAGGTGGGGAGATGAATATTTTATGTCAAGTTCTGGTTAAATAGAATCATCGTTACAAAATGGCACATCCAAAGGTCCATAACAACTTTGCAGAAAGTTTATTCATATAATTCAACTTAGGTTACACAACAGCTTTTAAAACCCTATTCCTGCTTTGGAGTGCTAGAAGGTTTGGCCATATGTGGTTTATTGAATTTTTAAATTTTGACCCCCAATTTCATGCTCTAATGTGTAACTTGATCATTTGTGAGGCTGGCAATTTTAGTATGCAATACTAGCACATTCTTTAACCTTCTGATCATTTTAAGTAAAAATGTGAACTTTTATATATATTGCTTTGCTGGTTCTGTAAGCGTTTAAAGCAAATAAACGTTCCAGCCTCTATATGGCCACAGTATGATTGGAAAGTTTCAGCTTCCCTTTAGAGAAGCTAACCAAAGATCTGAAATACAATAGCTGCTTCTAATTTTATATATATATATATATATATGTGGGTATGTATGAACTGTAAGAACAAACCCAGCCTTTTATAAAAGAGACACAACTTAATGATTTTGATACATGGTACCTACATTGTTCATAGGAAAAAAGTCTTCGGTTTGGTAGAGTATTGGCAGATCTTAAAGTGCCACTCATGGAGGATGTCTGAAACAAGAACAGGACAGAAATTAAAATATTATTTCCTGCAGTTGAAGGTTAAGTAATTCTTCCAAATTTAACACACAGAATCACAGAATTGTCACAGTTGGAAAAGACCTTGGAGATCATCAAGTCCAACTGTCAAACCATCACCATGGTGCCCACTTAAAGAATCACAGAATCATTTCTTAGCATCTGTTTCAAAATACAACACACAGAATCCTCAGAGTTGGAAGGGACTTCTGAGGGCCATCTAGTCCAACTCCCCTGCAGTGCACAGGGACACCACAGCTAGATCAGGTTGCCCAGGGCCTGATCCAGCCTGGCCTTGAATATCTCCAGGGATGGGGCATCCACCACAACTCTCTGCAACCTCTTCCAGTGCCTCACCACCCTCACTGTAGACTTTCCTTATATCCAACTTAAATCTACCCTCTTGTAGTCATTTCCCCCTGTTCTGTCACCACAGGCCCTGCTAAAGAGTCTGTCCCCTTCTTTCCTGTAGCTCCCCTTTAGATACTAACAGGCTGCCCTTGCAGAGCCTTCTCTTCTCCAGGCTGCACAGCTCTCAGCCTGTCCTGCACTGGAGCTGCATTCAGTGTGCCAAATGAGGCATGAGATGCAGAAGATGAAGTGGCTAGATTAAACCTTTGGTAACTTGCATGAATGTCAAACAAAAGCAGAACAAAAAAAGCTAAGAAAAAAAAAAGCTAAAACTAATTGTTTCAAGCTGCAATTCTTCAAAGAAACAAACACTATATACTCTGCTTTATTTCATGAAGGAAACTATGCTATCCCCCACTAGGAAGCTGTGGTTTTGTTTTTAAAATGAGTGGGTTTTCTGCTTCCTTGGTTTCAGGAATATGCTTTTGATTACTTTGATTTAATGTCCTGCATCCTAGAATGCATATTTAACCACAGACTGTTCCATCTATGATAATAATATAGTTATTAGACACAGTAGTAGTACCTTCAAGTCCTAACACCAGGGGAAGTTAAATTCCTCAGAAATCTGGCTTTCTTGTATTTGTTCCTTTATGCCTGATACTGTTTTTTTCCCCCAGCATCTTTCTTTCTAAACACTTTACTCTCAAACAGGCAAGAGCATCAGGAACTGAAATGGTAAAATTACAAGTGTTTGTGTTCAAACTCCTTTCGCAATACGTATCTTGGGAATCCACCCACAATGCTGTGAAAAGCTGAGGGACTTCTAGCCAGCAACTTCAGCTCAGTTGCATTTAATATGAACTAAAGGATAACGCTGGTGAAAATGATACTCCAAAACACAGGTGATGTTGAGTGACCGTGTCAGAATTTCGATAGTGCAGTTTTAATCTAGCAGAAATATCTACTCACATGCACACACACACATATATATATATGTATGTACATGCACGTATGTAAAGCTTCTCAGCCACCAATATCTGCATGTGTTCTTGATCGTATGATCAAGAGATGCGGGGGAAAAAACCAACAGCTTGTATTAGAAGTTATTTTCCAATACAAGGTAACTGGCTTTGTAAACTATTTGAAAAACATTTGCTTTCACATCTGACTCTCCAGAATTAGCTTAGCAATCACCTTAGCAGGATTAATATTGAACAGTTAAAAATAGGGTAGAACACAGGGGAAATTAATTTTAAAGCACAGAAAAATGTAAATTAGTTAGCAATGCTAGAAAAGAGTGACTAAAGAAGAAATATAGAAAGAGATTTGGTTTTGCGTCTGGGGCTTTGAAGAGATCAAATAATTGATTAATCCTGTACTGAGGAGATCAGATATTTCAGCAGTACAGTTCAAACCTAAAAACCTAGCTAAAATCTCACTCTCAAGGACAAATTATGAATCTCTCTGTAAAATTAAAGGTTTTCAGTTTACAAATGTGTATTTCCAGATAACAGTTGGCTGCATAGATGTAATCCTCACATTTATCTGTATTCTCATTCATGTGTTTCAGGCCACGCACCTGTTTACATAGATTTCTTGATAGTATCCACTGCTAATCCTTTGGGATAACGTCTATCCAGGCACAATTTAAGAAGTAAATACTCATTTATACCATGACTGCTACCTAAGCTGTACTGCTCTGTTGGCATTGTCCAAGCTGTCGGTAGAATCCCCAGCCATCCTGATTAACCCCTGATTTGCACAGCTGGGAGAACAACTCCACATTCACAGAGAAGGATGCTTGTTAACTATTAGGATATACAAACTTTGCTTTGGGAGAGAAACACTGGCAGTGAGTTATCAACAGAAGCACATGGGTTTGAAACTTCTAAGTGCAGACCCAAAGAAAAGGAGAATACGCTCCTTTTAATGCGCAGAGTACGAGGGGAGCGTGATGTAGAAGGTAACTGCTTTTTCATCTAAGATTCAAAATCAACAGTCACTCACAACCACTGGGTAAGAGCAGATAAAGAGCCAAAATCAATGAGGTAAGTACTACTAGTAATGAGGTTCACCTCTGCAAAACAGAAAGGAGAACCAAAGAAATGAGCAGAGAAGCTGTAGTTACAGTCTGCCTTCTCAGTGCAATACTCAAATGTTCCCAAAAAATAAAGGTAATGAGAAAGAAAAGTTAAAAATGATTCTTGTGGGAGATGAGCATAAGTTGGGCTCTGAAGCTTGTGTTTCGAAACTGGAGTACAAATTGATGAGGAGCATCAGCTGCAGAATTTTCTTCCTGAGAAAATACTAAAGCCTTTTCTGACTCTGGTGCCCGTGCCCATCATGAGCTGAAGTCAGCAGAGCTGCTCATCTGACCTCTCTCACAAAAGCTTCCAGTGCCAACCTCAGAAAACTACGGAATTCTGTTTGAAGATAATCTTATTTTCTCCTTTTTCCTTCAAGTCTGTGGGATTATTGCGAAGGCTTGAAAGCAGTTCATTAGCTGTTTAGTAAGGAGCACAAGGATGCAGAGGCTTTTGCCAAGAGAGCGTGGGATGGAATAGAGATGCAATAGTTCTGAAGAACCTTACAGCAAAAAGTATTCTAAGCATGTAGTCGGAGATTTTGTGCTTAGGCATGTTATCCCATCAGACCTCCTTCCCAGTGATTACTCTCTCATTAATATAATTTTCCCAAAATACTGTTGCCAGAAGGAGCACGTCCTTTAAAAAATAAAGTCTGGATTTGTTGTGTTGTTGCCATTTGTGCTTGGTCTGACAGTCTGCATCTTTGAATCTTCCTATGAGGCAGTTTGCTCTGGCTTCAGCACTCTCAGTCTCTCAATTTATTTCTCAACTAGAAGCAGTAATATATTTGGGGCAGCCCCTCACATATTAATCCTCAGGAAAGCCAAAGTGGAATAGGAGTGAAAGAAAGAATGAAGCAGAGTAAGGAAAACAATAATTCCTAGCATTTCTATCTGCAGGAGCACAAAAAGCAGAAACCAGACATCTGATCTTTACAGTATCCTTCCTTAAACAAGCCTGCTCATTTTACTAATAAGACAACTGCAATATTTTCTGAAAGGTCTGCTCCTAGAATTCCAAGTCCCTCTCTAGTGGTACAATCTAAGGAAATGAGGAAAACAGGGCAGATCCAAGAGGACTGTTACAACAGATTGGTAAAAACAAGACAAAAACAAACAAAGCACACTGGTGCACCGGATGCATTTGAAGATGCTTAAGTTGCTGGTGCACATAATCGTGAGGCTGGTGCATGTCACCTTAAAGGTCAGGGCAATCAAAGTCCTTAATAACTGGGAAAAAAGCCAAATGTCACCCTTATCTTCAAGAATGTCAAGGAGGAAGATATTAGAAACTAAAGGATGCTAAACCTAACCTCAGTTCCCAAGAAAATACAGAGTAAATACTTTTGGAATCAATTTCCAATGCTTCCAATAAAATGAAGTGATTGGAAAGAGAGTAAGGCTCTAACTAGGGCAAATAATCGTTAGCCAATCTAATTAACAGCTGGCTAAAAAGCAGCTTTGCAGAAAAAATATGAAGACCCTCACAGACAGCGAGCTGAAGTGGAATCAGCAGGGTGTTTTGGCAGTGATGAAAACTAACAGTACACTGGTATCAGCAGAAGTACAATCAGCAGGCTCGGGGATGTGATCACTTCCTGCCATCCAGTCACACCTATGAGACTGAACCCAGAGGACTTCACATTTAGAACAAACCTAAAATTTATAAATGAGAAATAGTGCTAGAAAAAAATTCATAAAGGAAAAGTACTAAAATAGAGAGGTTCGAGTAAGGCAATAGGAACAGCAAACAGCACCTTGTGCAATTCAAGAGATACTAGAAACATGGCAAAACTGGTAGCATTAAATCTAGCCTGACAAAATAGTCAATATTCTAGTGTTCAGTGAGAAGTCATTCACACAGAGAAACTGACCCATTCACAAGCCACAGTGGAAAACTACATTCCATTTCCAATAGTAATACAGCAGGAAACAAAGATCGATGAGGTTTAGCTCATATGTCAGCCTGTAGTCAGAAGACACGATGCTGTTCTATGACAGCATAAGAAAAAATCAGTCCATAAAAACAAGAACAGCCATCATGCATACACTGTCAAACCTAAGCTTAGTAACTTGTCTCCATATGAGACCAATGGCCAACGCTTTAAGTATGAAAACAGGGTGAGTATGCAGCACTGCTGTCCTGACTTTTCTACAAACCTATAGGAATTTGAGGATCCCCAGAAACAGAAAGGCAACTTTACTAAATGACTTTGTCTGATTAACTTCCACATACATAAATCTTTTATTTACAGTTGTAACAGTGAGTTCCCAAACTTCAGTGATATCTTACATGACAAAAAACTCCCTTTGTTGATTTTCAGTCTATTTCCTGATAATTTCTACTTGCTGTCTCATGCAATTTTAGATTTCAAGGAACTCTAACGCATCCTTCTTCAGTGTGGAAAAGAGAAGACTAAAATTATTGTGTTTAGATGGTTCTCAAAGAGAACTGTCTCCCAGATTTTGTTCCAGGTGCCTTTTCTAGTTCTGCTGCCAGGACCAGAACTTCAGTCAGTACTGAAGTACAAAGCCACGAATTTACAGTGGCAAAAGGTTTTTATTTTCTTCCTTTACCTTAATTCCTAAAATTCCATTTTCTCTTTCCACTAATGACCCATGAGATGAAGGTTTTCATGAGACTGAGACTAGCTCAGAGACCAATACCATACAAGGCCCATTCACATCACCTACTGACTTCCTTTTGGCAACAAGTTTTTCTATTCTGTTTCTCACTAAGATATATAGCTGTCTATAGCTCTCTGCAGTTGGCATTCACTTCTGTGATCTCAAAATAACTTTGTCAGCAAGCTTTCTCATCTCACTGTATGCCTCATTTTCTAAATCATTTGTGAACCCTGAACAGCGCGATAGAGATACAGCTAGCATCTGAAAAGCTTCTACAGAGTGTTTTGTTTAGGAGTAGATGAACACTTTGGGATCCCAACAGGATGAAGGAGTCAGCACTGCACAAGTATGCTTTGCAGGCATGTTATGGAACATATGTGAATTGAGATTTTAGCAGCCTGACATGAGCACAGCCACAGTTCTGAACTGGGAGGAGAAGCAGACAAAGCTAAAAATAAAAGAATGAAAAAAATGCACAGTCCCGCCACTGAGACGGGGTCCCATTTTCTATTTTATATAGATGAAATTTTTTTCATCTATAGGTTTTGTCTTAGTAACAATTAATATCAAAAATCATTCCTATGCTCTAGAAATGTTTGTAATATTTTGGTTCTGCAGACCCGTACGGTCCCAGTACAAGAGGCACGCTGGCAATGAAGGAGTTAAGCAGGAATGCTGTGGGGGTGGAACAGACTTACCAGACTTTTCTCGAAGAGCCACTATCATCAATACAGTCAAATAATGCCAGCTAGCAGCATACAAACCTGTGTGTGACCACACAAAGGCAAAGAAGCACCCACCAGGGCCGGGCATGGGGGGACCACTGAGACCAGATCAGAGCTGGGAGGAAGCAGAGCCGAGCACAGCTGCACGCGCACACACACACACACACCGCACACACCCACCACACCACACACACCACACATCACACACCCATCACACACCACACACATCACACACCATACACACGCTTTCCTGCAGACTGTCTTGCATTTTTATTCCTGGCAAACCAGAGAAGCTTGGGAAATATCTGCAGGTCTGGCTATTGAAGGAGGAGCAGCTTAGCGAGGAGCACACAACAATCACCAAGATGAGTGTGCGGCAGTACTGCTGCTGGAAGAAGAAAATAATTTCCATAATAACTGCTTTATGATGTACCAACTACAGCATTTCACCCCTCTGCTGCATGAAAAAAAAAAAACAGCACCTAAGGGCAAGGATGTCATTTTCATACATTTTTTTCCAAGCCATATTGACACATGGACTCTGCGACAAAATGAACGCTACTGAGGCCCCAGAATATCTGCACTGAATATAAATACATTATGAAATAGCTTTTAAACTCTGCCCCAAAGCACTTCCTGATTGGCTGCCAATGATGTCACACATCCATAAAGCCCAATAAAAAGCACGGGTTAACAAAGCCTATTTCTATGTATAAACTCCACGCAGCAGGAGTCCAAACCTCGGCCAGGCACAGGATTACCGACAGCATCTCTCAGGTAGCTGAAACCCGTGACCTCAGGCTTCAGAGACAAGCAGGCTGCCCACTGGCTGCCAGAAATGTGCTCCCAGATTGCTCCTAGCAGTGCTTAACTCGGCGTTTCAGCTCGCGTGAGAAAAGCCTTCCCAAAAGAATCACTGTCAGTTTTAAGGTATTAAAGATGCACTCGTGCATATTCAGAGCCATAAGTTTGGTCTTATCTGGTAGTTATGATCTTACATTTCAAGTTGGAGGTTAACTAAACAGTGGAGCCTTTACAAGTAGGAATTTGACCTCCAGTCCTGTTTGAATAAAATTCTACTGGTGAAGCGAGAGCCTTATTTTTTACAGAAGTCTTAACAAAACTAGAATGTGCAGTTTCAGAAAATTCAAAAACTAATGCCAGAAATATCAACTAAGTCTTTAAAACATACTATTTTGGCATCAGTTGTTAAAATAATGAAATACACACTCTTCCCATGCACTATGCTTAGTGGTTGCTAGGCAAAGAATGCAGGTTTGCAGGTTTACATAACTTTGACAGACTAAGCAACCCATGCACAGATAAACTTGCTGTGCAAAATACCATATGAGAATGATTCTCAATTACCAGCAACCAATTTGTTCTGGTTCTTACCATGAATACAATTCTTGGAACTAGCCCACCTTAAAACACTACTGGGTAAATTGCATACTGTAATGTAAGGGGAAATCTTATGCATGAACTGAAAATACACTGAATGTTATCACCCTGTTCTAGACACTTTTGCCAAATGTGAGTTTATTTATGTATCATAGAACCACAGAATGGTTTGGGTCAGAAGGGACCCTTAAGATCACCCAGTTCCCCCAGCTATAAGCAGGGACACATCCCTCCAGACCAGGTTGCTCACAGCCCCATCCAGCCTGGCTTTGAGTGCTTCCACGTCTCACCATCCTCACGGTGAAGAATTTCTTCCTAACATCCAGCCTAAATCTCCCCTCTTCCAGTTTAAAGCTATTTCCTCTCCTCCTGTCACTACCTACCCTTATAAAAAGTCCCTCCCCAGCTTTTTTGTAGGCCCCTTCAGGCACTGTAAGGCCACTGTAAGGTCCCCTCAGAGCCTTCTTCAGGATGAAGAGCTTCAGCTCTCTCAGCCTGTCCTCATAGGAGAGGTGCTGCAGCCCTCTGATCATCTTTGTGGCCCTCCTCTGTACCTGCTCCAACAGCTCCATGTCCTTCCTGTGTTAGGGGCTTCAGAACTGAACACAGTACTCCAGGTGGGGGCTCACAAGAGCAGAGTTGAGGGGCTGAATCACCTCCCTGTCCCTGCTGGTCATGCTTCTCTTAATGCAACCCAGGATACAGCTGGTGTACATAGCATCCTACTTAATAGTTTGTATTCATACTTCCAAAGCATGCATGCAAGCAGACCACACAGAAATATGTTGCTTGATTTGCTATATAAATGTTGCTTTCTCAAATTCTTGCCTAAGGCTCAAAAGCATTAGACAGAAATAAAGTCATAAACTATATTATTAAAACATGGAGCTGCTATGTAGCATGGTATTACTGCAGTGCTCCAAGCATCACCAATATAAAAGAAAAGACTGCAGTACTGCTATCTGCTATTGTTCTTTCTGCCTCTTTTCAGCCTCATACCCACGGCAAAAATGCAAAAACCCACAAGGTCAGTGTCTAGAAACCTCATGCTTTCCTCAATTGCTCCTAAAGGATCTCTTTACTGCTGAACCTCAGCACATACCATCAAATATTTCAAGTGGAACAAATTCATTAACTTGTAAACACTACTTAACTAGCTGAACACCAGTGACAGAAACCTAGAGCACTGTTACATCAACTCCAAGCAGGCACTGCATTTCATGTGTTAATACTGCCATCTGCTCATGTTGCATTTTTTACCACAAGAAAAAAAAAAGTGACTGCTGAGTAAAGACACTTCAAAAAAATAGAAACAGGAGTAACTTGGCCTCACTTAGCCATAAACTGTGGGTTCATTTTTTATTTTTTTTTAGACACACACATACACATTTTATTCAGAGCAGAAAAAATAAGTAAAATAGTCTTTTAAGTTATTGCTTTTTATATCCATGCTTGGAAATTTTAAAGATAAAGAAAAAAGAAAGTGCCTGTGCACGTTTGTTAGTCCAGACAGGAAGAAATTAGCCTCGGGGAGAAACAGTTTGTAAAAGAGGGGGAAGGGAAATACGCTGGGAGATGAGTGCATAAGGAACAAACGTGCGTGCGCATTTGTGTTGGAGGCCATGGAAGAAAATATTCATCACCACGGCTCCTAGAGGCTCCAGCACAGCAAAGCACCTTTCCTGCAACACAACCATTACACAGACAGAACTTCCTGCCAGCCACAAAAAATGGCCCAGTCAGACTGGGATGGCAGACAGAATATCTCCCCACTGTGTGAAACGTGAAATTCTTCAGTGAAGATTAGAAATCAACTAAAAAGAAGTCCTAACTCATTATCGCCTCAAAAACTGAAGGCAATCAACATCTTACCCTAAAAGTTACGCCTATGACTTAGAGGAATCTAAGACATGATAGTAAGCATTGTTTTTATTTTGGCCAAAATGGTATTTCATCTGACATTCAGAGTAGTGAATGCAATACTCCTAGTAATACTCCTAAAGAGCATCAAGCATTTCAGTTATATGAGAGAAAAGGAATTTGCTATGGCATGAGGTCATCAAGGAATAAACATTTCTGAAGCTACGTACCATGAGGTTCTGATTAGCTACTGCCACGAAAAACAAAACAAAACAAAAACACATCAGATCTGCGTTTGTGCCTTTTTAAAACTGTCATGCTTTAAATGGGTGCTTGTAAGGAAAATATCCAGTGGGTACTCAGGTGCATGGCACCTGCCGTTACTATACTGCACCTGAGGAGCAGCAGCAGGGCAGTGGTTATTCTTCTGACCTGGATGAGCAAATTCCAAAGCAGGCTCCTCTGCAGAATCTACTGGGGAGAGAAGTAAATGTGGTGATAGTTCATGAAATGGAAACCTATTGATTGGAAAATGGACGAAACCTTTTCACAAATGTCACTGCACAGCGGCTGTGCATGAACACTGGCTTCTGTGTACACCCCCAGTTATAATGTTAAAGTCAGTGTGTGAAACTTGAACTCCTCACTTCTGGCTAAATATCCATGTCACCCATTTCCTAGTTCCAGTCCCCAGAACCGTTTTACCCCCACAAAACCATAGTACAGTAGGATTCTTCAGATGTCTCCTTACTTTGGGTGTACTCCTAACAATAACTACTGAGATTTGGCACTAGGAAAATTTTATTTAGTTGATGGGCTCCTGTTCCTGATGTCTGGAATTGATCAAAAACAATACAAAGAAAAAAAGAAAAAAAAAAAAAAGAATTACAGTCCTAACCAAAGTAAACAAATGTTGCCTATGATGCACATGACTAAAAAAGGACACCAGCAGAATTTATTCATGCCACTAATACTTAAACACAAGGCATTCTTTATAGAGTAAATTTCCCTGACTTATTCCCAGGTCCTTCATACTTAAACCTCAAGCCTTTTTACTTCCATACCAGATCAATCTTTCCTTTCCACAAAGGAGACCAAGTGTTTCTTAAATTCACTCAGCATTTCCAACACTTCAATCATTTTCACATTAACAAAACACGTATGTTTAAATATTACTGTCCTTAGTTCCTTACATACTGCCCTTTTCCTGAGATTTGAATTCATTTTGTGAGACACTTTGTACTAAAAGCAGTATTGCACAGATTTTATTAGCATCTTCCATAATTCTGAATGTTGAAACTGTTGACTTAGGACAGTTCTGAGTCTATAAAACAAAGATGCATATATCTCCTGTTAAAATATTCAAGCTCCTGTTTTCAAAAGTATATTGGACTGAGATCACCCCCTTCACAGCTACTCATTTCAGAACTATTTCAAGACGGCATACATTAAATGGAAGGCTCAAAGAGAGAACAGCTTGCAATAGGACAGCTGTAGTGATTTTCAGCCTTCATTGACATCTTTCTCTCTTCCTTACTGTACTTCCACACTGCAGCAGCAACTGCTAAATTGCCCTAACGAATGGGAATGGCCCCGCATGTGAAAGAAAATCTCCACCAGCACGATGGTACCTACACTTCCTTTTGCCCACCATTCACCTGGCGTTCACCCAACCAGTGCTTTGTGCCCAGAACTACCGTCAATCAGTGATTCCAGAAAAGCCACCTTGACCTTGCTATAAATTACCGATTTCTTTCAGAGAAGAGTGCTTGTAAACAGAAAATCATTCAAGATATCAATTTTTTTGGTATGTGCAGAATTAACAGTAGGAACAAAATAAAGACAAAATTTTCCTTTTGTCACATTGAGTGCGATTTCTACAGCCATTTCTCTGAAGAGACACCATTACAAAAGTATGCATTATTCGGCTACAGAAAGAAGTGGAGAAGCACACATACCATGCTGGGGAGATAATAAGCCACAGAAATATGGTACAAAAAAGTTCCCAACAAGCTCACCACAGCTTTGGATGGCAAGAACATAATTTCTCAGTGGATTAAAATGCATCTGAGATATTTAACCCTAACATCACGCAGTCTGCTGCATCTCAGCTGGTGTTTAAACTGTAGCTGGTAGAGCTTAAACTGAGGAAAACAGTATCACCTCAGAAATGCAGGAAGGGGGAACACAGCCATTCTTTGTTTAGAAGAGAATGATTTTAAAATTTTGCAAAACATTTCTATTAACACAAGGATATAAATGGCACACTTGTAACAAAGTGGGATGTTGTGTGAAAAATTCAAGGAGGTGACTCAGCTGTACTTCCACAGCATGCTGCTCCAATGGCCTGAGGACATTCTTGCTAGGAACACCGCAGCCAAGTTTTAGCTTTTTGTGTTTCATTGCTTTTGTTTCTTTAATCTATGGCAGCACAGTGCAGGTTTATGAACAGTATCCCCG
>JAOWBP010004554.1:7668670-7683094 GCA_028571105.1 Tragopan temminckii
CTGGATGCCTACTTGTGTGACCTGGTGTAGGGAACCTGCTTTGGCAGGGGGTTGGACTCGATGATCTCTGGAGGTCCTTTCCAACCCCTACAATTCTGTGATTCTGTGATTCTGTGATTCTGTTCTCCAAATATCTCTTCCAAAAGGGTTAGTAAGCTACTCATAATTTTTGTGCTGGCCAAAACTATGTCGCAATGTTTCATTTGATTTAGTATTGCCTTAACCTTCCTTTATCAACAGCACACACACATTTCAGGAGAAGCTGGGAAAACAAAGGTGACACGCAAAAAAGAGCACAGTGAACTGATGGAAACCACCAGCTATGGAGAGAGGCTTGGGAAGAGAAACCCAGTTAGTGAGAGCAGGACTGATGGTGATTCAATGGGGCAGAGCACTGCGCCTGGAGGAGTTGTGGGGCTTTGGCTGCAGATGTGTGTGTATAACCAAACGGACCCCTTTCAGTTTTCAGTGTGCCCTTCGGAGAAGTAAGTATCATTTGTGAGATTACGCATTAGCTGAACACTGATTCTGAACTTGGAATAAATCAATAATTCATCTGAAAACACAGCTTTAGCCCAATTAGTAATTCACAAGTGCCCGTGAAAATGTTTAGGATTATTTTTATCGGCACATCAGACATGCAAACCACTCCAGTGGGTAACACTGCATCTCGTTCCCAACACGGAAATACTCCACTGTCTCCAGGATCACATGGAATGGAACTGAAACATTATGCATATTCTCTTCCCTGGGGAACGCTTGAAGCCTTCTGTTATTCCAGCTATATGTTCATTATCAATCCTTTCCAGATCATTGCAAAAGCTAGTGGCTCCCTGATTGCATGCAGCCTCACGCACCACGGGGAGCAGCGAGCGCCTCAGCGCAGCAACATTACTGGACACATCTTCTTCCAAGCCATAAGGAACCCATAGGTCTTCCATGTCTATACATGTGATCTCAAGCAAAAAGGAAAGAAAGAGGAAGGGAAAAATTACTTCTGACATACAATACCAGGTCAGCACAAATATTTGATACTGTGACCTTTCCCCAGCACTTATCCACACCCTTTGATGTTGCACTTAGATGAGAGGAACCAGAAACACACACTCTATATTTTCATCTCAGGTAAGAAGTGAACACAGCACATAAAACCACTTCTGGCTGTAATATTTAGCAACACAGCCAAATAGGAAATGTTAAGCAATGTGTTTTACTGAGCAGCACCAATGTACAATGAATAAACAGGAGGCTGAATGTGTTATCAGGACAACAAATAGCAACGCTTACTGTCCTACTAGCCAGGCCTTCAGCACAACCCCCAAACTGAACCCAGGTACTAAATGCTCAGGAACATGAGCCTGAGCTGCTACAGCTCCCTGCATGTGGGCAGTAACACATAAGGAGCCTTTTTTTTTTTTAACTGACACATGTGCAGAATAATAGGCAGAAACATTCATATGCTTGCCATCACTTCTACCCTCTGTGCAGATGACTGAGCAGAGCACATATACCTGTGACAAAGCCTTCATCTAACAGGCAATTAGCACGTGCCAGCTGAAGGTACAATTGCTCCACGTGCCTACAATTAGGGGCTTTGATATTCCACAGATTCAAGCATGTGTTTTAGTTGAACACCTGAGTCACCTCATTAGTTCAATGGGAAAAATTTGCTTCCACATGTGTTTAAAGGCTGCATGCACAGGTATCAAAGCGTATGATTTAGCAATGCTGATGTCTTTGCATTTTTCTATAATCCTGTTCTCAGAGTGAAAGTTTTCATGTTGGCCTGAAATCCTGGCTCACCTTTACCTCATCGGGGCAGAATGAAAGAGGAATAGTTCCCCACCAGCAATAAAAGCATTCCCAACCCTGTTGCTTCTGGTGGCTGTGTGCTCAGCACAGAGTTGCTGGATGTCAGGGAGATCCCAGATGAATTGCCACTGCATAAGCAGCATATTTTGGGTTCTCATCTTTCTGGGGTGGTTATCAGACCCCTCTAAACTGTGACACCAATCCACTGAATGGGAGACTTGTAGAGATGTGGCACAAATGCTTCGTTCCTCATAGTGAGTATATCAGATTTGTCTTTCATGTAAGTGCAGAAATTCAATGCAGGACACTGTGGGTTTCCTGTTTTCATGTAAAAACACTGATGAAGAAGGTAAATGTGCTTCCCATCACTGGAAGCACTCAGGATCAGTCTGCGTGGGTCCTGGCAGCCTGACCTGCTGGGGCTGGGTGGTCTCTGAGGTCCCTCCCAACCTAAAGCATTCTGTGCTTCTTGGATAACTCAGAATTCACAGAAAGATCTTTGGAAACCTTCTTAAAAATCTGAACTGTATTTGTTATTTTATTATTATTATTTTGTGCAGAACTAAATAAAGATTGTTCAGAATATGTAATCTGTAATAGTACCTAAGTCAGCCTTCATCATTTGCATGCTTTTCTTTAAACTTCTGGGATATTTTTATGCAGATAAAAATAAATCTTACCTTCATTCTGATTTAGCCCATTTTTATACTTATCTGTGATAAATTATTCTTTTAATTTGGAGTCTGGAAAAAAGACCAAATAGCTGTTTTCCACAGGCTGAAGCATCATTGCCAAAATAAAATGAAACCATCCCACACAGGCAGAGCTCTTGTCAGTACAGAAATTTGGGTGGTGCTGTTCCAAACCGGCGCAGCAGGTAGAGACGGTAACTAGGCCAACAGTGACAGAACCAGGCAGAGATCATTTAGCACGTGTCTATTTATTACTGCCATTTGAAAACATTCCTGTCTCTATAGTAGCATGGTTGTTGATAAATATTTTGCTTCTTTCATTGCATTCAGTAGTTAAATTTATTTATTTTTCTTTATAGATAGAAACTATCATACTAGACAGGAACTGTCACATCTGAGCCAAATACATCCCAGAGTGAACCCTTCGAGTTATAAAGGATTTTGTCAGGAAAGGATTGAATTAAGTACAATTAAGACAGCATGTTGCAGAATTTGGTCCTGAAGGTGTTGCACAGCACAAATGATGCTCTTTCTGTCTCCACAAATCACACACGTTCAGAGCAGCTGCCGTAACTGCAACCACTGATGGGGATCGGTGTCACAGCTCTGCTCATCCCATACCAAACCCAGAGACACCGGAGTTCAAGGGAGGATGCAAGATCCCAGGGAGTTTGGTTTGAGACAAACACTTCTGCTCATAGCAAGTGCTCAGTACATGGAATTGTGCACTGCTAAGGATCATGGAAGCTGCACTGCTCACTGCTCTCCTTAGGCAGCAGGACAGCAGAGATGCCACAAGATGCTTTGGCATCAGTTTGCTAGGCACTGCTCCAAACACCTTGGTGCTTCGTTTCTCCTTCTTGCTCAGTGTATTATCCCTTTGGCATCCTGTTACTTTTGCCATAACTGATTATAATTTCAGTTTGACAGAAAACTTTGGATAGACCGTTCTGAGTCATGGCAGGGAGCAACCGCATTCATTCTGGAGGTTAAATTTATACCTGCCAAATTGGAGGCATAGAGCACAGTGAAAAAGGACTCAAAATGATAGATCCAAACAAAGTTCTCTCCTGATGTAGACTTGAAATGTACTAAGGGCTCAAGATTCCATCTCAACTTTCATAAGTTATTGTGAGAATTTAAAAAAAAAAATAAGAGAATTCTATATTCAATAGAGGTGCAGGGACCAATGTGACCAGTCTCTCTCCAAATGACCATTTTTTACTGGAAAGGATTTTCAGATGTTGTTAGGAAAGGATTAAAAATGCAGTAAGCTGTGCGGATGGCATCACACCAGTGAGCTAAGCTATAGAAAAGCAGTGGGAAATTCACCACGGGGGCACTCATAAGAAATACAACAGACCTTCCTCTGGAATACCACCGAGAATCTGGAACTAACTGGACAGTGTGGAACATCTCCTGAAAGATTTTTTCTGCCACATAGCAAGAATTAGCATCCATGGTATAAGTGACTCCTTAGAGAGAGCTCCAAGGCATCGCCGCCCCGAGCAGCTTGGCTGCTCACTGGAAGAAGAGCGCTGAGGTTCCCAGGGCTCCCAGGGAAGGCTGTGCAGTGCTGGGCTGCTCTGCAGTTCTCAGAGGCCTCACCCAACGGGAGGCAGAGCAGACAGTGCCCAACTGTGGGTTCCGAGCGCAGCAGCATGTTGTGCAGGAGGAGATGGGGATTTCTATCTGTTAAACAAAGGGAAAGTGTCAGGACGTCACGGCATCCCACACCAGGCACCACTCAAAAACTGATGATTTGTTAATTAAACAAAGCCCCTGTTGGCCAGATGCAGCCTCCACCGGGCCCTTCTGAAGCACATCAGGCTCCGCGGCTGCAAGCATGACTTGCTCCCCTTGGCCTCCAAGTACAGTTCCGCTCCATAAAGGGCTATAGCACAAATATTATAACCCTAATACTGCCTTAAAAGTGCTAGCCTTCGTATAAACATGGCTAATGGGATTTATACCAGGCCCTTGAAAAGAATTAGACCTGACCATCAGCAAGCAGTCTGTGATTTTCTTCTCATGCTTGTTTTGGCAGTTCATTCTAACAGAATGAAAAAGATGAGAGAAAATGAATCTAAACATCTCCTTTGCTGGAGATAATCAGCTTCAAGGTCTCACCCCCCTTTTACTTCAAAAGAAAGCTGCTGAGGAACCGCAGCGCTGCGATACGCTCTGCACGCGCCGCTCACATGGCTGCAACTGAAGCAGCTCATCAGCTCATGGCAGGAATAACAGCGCAGCCTTTAGTGGGGACACAGCTAAACTGCTGAAGAAACATTTGTACTGATCTCATTCACTCCTTTCCTCTCCTAGATATGGCAATATCGATGTAACGAGAGACTGCACAATGCTAACATGAGTAGTTCACTTTTCTAAGGTACACATGGCTGTAAAGAAAAGCAAGACTGTAAAACAAATGTAGGCAGAACTCAGTATAAAACAGACATCAATACGTCCATAAAAAGATCTGACTGAACTAACTCTTCAAGTAATCTCATATACTCTACACTACAAACTGCAAAACGATTGCAATGACTCCAAAACGTCCCCAGCAAAGCACTGCCAGAAACCCCACCCTGCAGTGCTGCACTGCTCCGCACCTCCCGGGCACAAACGCTGACCATGAGAGCTCTGCTGGGCACTGCAACGCAGCAGGTGGGGTCACTGCTACATGCAGTTCCAGTGCATGAGAGCCCATCTCCCCCCCCAGTGGGTGCAATGCAGTTTGAGCTGGTTGTCTGATGCAAGAATAACTGCCAAGAACTCATTAGTATCTTTTTATCAGCATACTGACTTCTAAATTAAGACCTGATAAGCATCACAATCAGACGTTGTTATCATTGCGGCAGTGTGGTGTGGATTTTACAGAGAACGAAATGTTGGACTTTTCCATTTGCAAAAAATAAATCTCTGTGCTCTGTGGGCCTAAAAGGGCTGCAGACACGGAGCAGCGGAGTGACCTTAAGCTGTGTTTCCTCCTATGGAGGAACTATCAGTCTGAGTTGCTCCAGCAGAGTCATCAAGGCAGTGAGGTTTTCACTGTTTTATGAGAGAAATAACAAAAGCTAACATTGCTCTTCAATTCCCAGCAGTCCGCAGACCCAACAGAGAACTCAGCAGTTCTGTGCACACACCCCAAACTCCATCCTTCTCCAGATTAAACACAGAAGTGGCATAAAGGACAGATTTATTTGGCTTATGCTGGAAAATTACTCCTTATTGTTTGTACTGTGCAGCCTCGAGGAGCCCTCACCATGTGAGCACAAACAATTAATAGTGCCGGTTGAACCGTGGGATGCTTCAAACCCACACCAAAAGCCACACCAAATAAGAAAGAAGGACAATAACCTGTGAATGCCCATTCTGCCTACGCTGCACGAGAGGACATCAGCAGAAGCTACGAGTGCTACAATACTTAAAGAGATGCCAAAAAGCCACAGAGCTGGTGTGACATCGTGCTGCAGTTACACCTGTGACCCCACATCAGTGCTCATTGACACTGATGGAATTTCGACTGAATTTCAACGGGAAAAACAAACAACACTGTTGTGACCAAACTCCACAAGGATGGAACTGAAGTCTGACTCCTGGAAGGGCGCCTGGTAGGAAGCTAAAGCCGGGCACAGCTACACCCAAACAGGAAATGTCGAGGAATAATATTTATTTTTAGATAAGACGTGAGTTTTAGAAGATCAGTAAATGTGAATGAGTAATGCATGGTAAACCACCAATGGAGAACCTGATTTTATTCCTATGATTTCTACACAATTATTTTTAGAGCAACATTTCATAAACTTAATAAGAAGGAAAAGAATCTTATTAACAAGAAAGCTGGTCTACATTTTGAGGCAATTTTGCTCTAAGCAAGACATGCAGCCGAGCAGTAATTAGGCATAGTAACTGCATTATGCATGTCTTGCTTCTTGTGTTTGAGGGCCCATTTTTGAATTACAAGAATTACACTTTGTTTTAACTTGGAATTATCCTCCCACAAACCAGGAAAACCAACCTCCTCGAGATGGCTTCTCTGGACTCTCCTATACTTTCATTGTTAAGTGCTAATGATTTCAGCAGCTGTCAAATCATAATGAGACAAAGTAATTATCCAGACAGAGGGTTGGCCCAACGGATGCTGGGTCACACTGCCAGCCTCTGCCCACATGGTGTTGTGACAGCAAGTGCAGTGGGCATGCAGGATGTTTTTGCCTAATAAAACATCTCTTTTCTATTGTCTTTTTTTTTTTTTTAACTGCATCATCAAATACGTTATTAGACAAACCAAAGTATTGTGACTGAGATAATTGTTTCACATTTCCTTAATGTATTATGAGTATTAAAAATTGATTGAGCTGGAAAAGCAAAAGCAATAGAGGCCAATTTCACCTTCTTAAATACATCTTTGAACAGAAGTGAATGCCTGAAAACTGAGTGCCTGGCAACCTCAGGTGACATCTTGACAGTCTGTGGAATCTATCTTCAGGAACAACTTGTAAATCCAGGCTGGCATTAAGGACTCTCTCCCCGTTAAGTGCTTCATACCACAGATTGTGTTTCCAAAGCAGGGTCATTTGGCCTCTATTTCTTTTCCTGTCTGTGACAGAACGAAATCCTAAAGGGCTGACAGTAAGAAGCCATTAATTTGAAAGTCTCCCATTCAAATAGAAATGCACTGCAGGAAGGGAGTGGCTGAGTCCAGCTTTCTCCAGTTTCCATGCAGAGACCATAGAGTCCAGCACCCTGGGACTTCACCTTGAACTAAAAACAAGAAAGAAGTTCGGGAGAAATAAAGGACAACAACGTGGATATTTCGCCGTGAGCTTATCCGGGGGAGAGGAAAGCAGGCTGCAAGAGGCACTATTTTCTGGAGAAGACACCAGGTGCTGTGCCAACTATTGTGCTCTCCTCAGAATCTGCTCTCAGATCAAAACTCATCACGGGTGAAGCAGCAATGGAGTCCAGGGCACACACTGCTGTGCCCTTGGTGTCTGTAGATACCCCCATTTGTTGCAAAGATGTTACGTGTTTGTCCCCACTGTGCTTTCCCCATGGGGACTGAGCCGCAGTGGGATGGTTGCTATGAGGGGGGTGGTAAGATGGAGAACAGAGATTGCACACCAAAGGAGCAGGATGGCACGGGCCTGTGCAAGCCCAGGGGGATGAGAGAGCCTTGTGCCCTCCTCCCCACATCAAGCAAGGCAGGAAGTGTCTGTGGGACCCAGAATTAGCAACCCACTGCCTAGGACAGACAGGTCTCTAAAGCTTGCACAAATGTTACAGGGGTTAATTTTACTAGAATTTCTAATTTTACTAGAATTCCTATTTATATAAAATAGGTTCTAAGATACATTCCCAGACCCACGTGAATACAGCCGTGTTTTTTCTGTGCCTGAGCACGAGAGAGGAATGACGATTTTCTCTGAGTAATCTGAGGTAGATGCAATAACAAGGTGTTAAAGAGCATTATCTATCTTACAAAGCTGAGCAATACTGATGCTTAAGCACATGCTTGGAAAGGCATTTCTCAGTCACTTGCAAGTATCTTTCAGTTCAGCAATCTGAAAATAAAGAAGAAAGTGGTAATCTTCTGGAAGCCTGCCAGGGCTATGATAAATAATGCACTGCTCCTGATAGCTCCTATACAGCAGTTCCCTGAAACTCTCGCTGCCAAAAAGCCTACCTCTTCTGTAAATATTTTACTGGTTTTGTTGGTACATGATATAAATTAATAATTTAAATGGGTTGAAGTACTGCATTTTACCAAATATTTTGGAAACCTAATCGTTTTCAGAAGTGGCTATCCAGGGACGTGCCATGCTGTTACTGTTGTGTGCTTCACCACCTGCATGCAGAGATTCTCCTGCTTACCCTGTGCTAGTACATTAGCTGCACATTCAGAGTAGGCAGAGCCTATACGAAATGTACACACACAGAAGTTCCTCTCCTCACTCACGAAGCTGCGGGACTTCCAAGGGCAACCTGAGCTGGAATAACACTGCGCAGCCAGGCCCTTGAGGCACATCATTAAGTTCAGGAGCATACCCAGCACAGGCCAAACCAAACTCCCACGATTCTTCCAGTACATCCATACCTCATTGTTTAAATCAAAAGGATCTTTCTGCACAGCTGCGCTCCTGAGTTCTTGTTGTTTTCCACTCTAGGTCCTGCCCATGCCTTCTTTGCTTTGTAAGAGTTTATGCAGACTGTGGTTTTACGTTCACCATAAAATTTATATCCTACTGCAAAGATGCCCATTTCTCAGCGCCGTGCACCAGGCGCTGTGCACACACACCAAGGAAGCACTCAGAAGTAGTCTCAGTGTGTCTGCAGTGGGGATATGGGGGAGGAGGCAGAGTGAGGTACTGGAGAAATATTTCAAGTGTTTGTAAGTTAATTTTAGTGCTATCAGCCACCTTGCAAACATAAACATCACATCGGCGGAGCTGCAGAGGAAGGAGGCATGTGCTGCTCTTCACTCCTCAGTGCCACGATGCACAGTTCAGACGTGCAGCAGCTCATGCAGAGCTCTCCCCAGTCATTTTCTGCAAGGAGGAACAGAAGTGGAGCAGCAGAAAAGCTCCGCTCTGACCATGTACAACCACAAACAAAACTCTCAGAAAAGCTGTCCAAGGAAGCAAGTTAAAGGAAAGCTTTTGCTAAATATGAATGTCTAAGGCTTTGGTTTAACAGCCACCAAAGTAAGATGTCTAAATGTAATCCTCTCTCTGCTCCAGACCTCCTGTGATCCCAGGCAGGTGATGCCAGCTGGGACTCCTCTGACCGAACACTGGCATCAAATGCCAGAATTACTCAGGGTTCCTTTCACTTCAGTCACCCACTGACTCATATACAGCTTGTTTGCGTACCTTACAGAGGGCAACAACATTAAGCCACGAGCATCTCAGTTGGCAGCAGCGGGAGGCTGGGGTGATTAAACTGACACATTTACCTCGAACAAGGCAGGTGGGGAAAACCTGAGCATTCCTTGGAAAAAGGCCCTGAAAACACAAACCCACTGCTGCAGTGCAGACCGTGGCTTACCTGCTAACTGTGCTCCAGGTGGGCTGTGCTGAGAGCTCAGAGATGCTTGGAATGGTGATGCTGAGGCTTCTATCCAATTTCTTCTGGCTGGCAGAGCACTTTGTCTCTCTGGGGATCTGCAGTACAGATGAGCAACACTGCAATGTGAGTGTGTGTCTGTGCAGCTGGGGGGGACACGTCCCAAACCAGGGCATGGGGAAAGCACGTGGAGTGTTCTGTAGGCATTCTGAAGGCTTACTGCAGTGAATGGAGGAAGTACCAGATGTGAAGAGCACAGAGACACAGGAATCTGGATTGTTGAGTCTAATCCCCTGCAATTGCAACCCTATAACAGCTAACAGTTTGTAACAGCTTGGGACATAAGCATCTCTGGGACGTAAGCATCTCTGTAAATTTCAGCAAGAAGACAAACGGCTATTTTAACTGCATTATTTGTAACAAAACTCAGGGACATGTTCTGAAGCTTTACCCACAGGAAGGTGCACTACAGAAGTGCCGCATTAAGAGTAACGGAGCTTTTCATGAAAAAGGACATGAGAAGAGCAAGCAACAAAAACGCCTGCATAGGCCATAAGTCAGCAAAGAAATGTCTCATCACACAGTGACAAGAGAATTGGACATCTGCCAACAGCATGCAATCTGCTTACCTTGAGGGGACAGATCTCCTCCCATAGCAGGCGCCTTGCACACACACCTCAAGGGAAGTGGGCAATGGCAGGAGTATTTCCAAGAGCAATTACCATCCAAACACAGAATCATCCGGTCAGAGAAAGCATCGCGCAGTCCTCCAGTTCAGCCTGCTGCTCAAAGCAGGGCTATGGAAGCAGGCTTAGCTCCTCATGCCTTAACCCAAAGGTCTTGAAAATCCCAAAGGATGCAGATTGCACAGACTCTCTGAGCACCTGCTCCACTGCTTGACTGACCTCATAGGAAAGATATTTCCCTACACCCAATCAGAACTTCTGATTTCAATGTATGTCTGCAGTTTCTCGTCCTCCTGCCATTCACAGCTGTGAAGAGCCAACCCCCATCTGATTACAACTACCACACCTGTCCCACTCAGAGGGCCTTTTCCATCAAGCAACAGCTACTGCCTGAACCCAGATGATCTGCTGCACAGACTGTGCCAAGCTATCCCACTAATGCCCACAGCTGGAGAATTTCAGAGCAGGCCATGATCATTAACTAATCTCTAGTCACTTTAAAGCCCTTCTTTGCCATAGGACCGTTGTGTTGAGAGGGCCAACAGAGCTGGATGCTGGAAAATATTTTCCACTCCCTTTGCTGTGGGTGGTGCTGGTGGTGCTAGAGATGTGGTGGTTGTACTCCTCCTGTCCCCATTACCAAAATAGGTATCAGTACCTATCAGAAACAAAGGGATAAATTTCCTTTTTTTTGGAGGGAATTTCCATGTTCTATGTGAAAAAAGCACTGATAGATAGCACAATGCTTTGTTTTTCCAGGCCTTTTTGAACCTCATGCAGCAGTAGTCCGCGCTACCACTTTCAGTCTAACATTTTGCACATACATTACAAAGCATTCTTAAAAAATATTAAGTTTTCTAAAAGCAGACAAATAATCTTCCATCCATAATTTGTTTTGCTTCTATCTCTGCTTACAGTGTTTTCCTCAAATAGATGGCATTTTTGTGGCATACTTGCTAGTTGAAATTTCCTGATGCAGAAGTTCTGTGAATAATCCTTGATCTGCAGCTTGGTTTTGAAAATTCTCACCTTTCAACTGTGTAGATATTTAAGTTTGGTTTTACAAGAGATGAATTTTCCCTCTTGTTTTGTTCAGAGCGAGAGGTGAAAGGTGCTGTGGAGCTGAAGCACCGTGTTTTGCTGGTAGCACTGCTCCTGCCTGCAGGATGAAGCTGGAATTATCTGCAAAAGTCAGAGGAACAATGGAATGGGATTTCAATGTCAGCAGTCAAGGGAACAGAAGGAAAAGCAGCCACAAGCGCTAGGAGTAATGAAAGCAGGATGAATTTTTTTCTCTGCAGCAATGCTAGTTCCTCGAGGAGCAGAGAGCAGTAGATTTACTTTGGGAATCCCCAGCAGGTTTGCATGTTCTCAGCTCATCACTGCAGAACCACAAGCACACGACTCCTTACCTTCAAGAACAGGAACTACTTCTGTTTTTCAGATGAATTCCGTGCTCAGGAAAGATGGAGGTGAGGTCTGATGAGTAGAGATCTCCATTGTCACAGCAGGCTTAATGCCTGGCTGCAGCAATCTCGCAGCTGACTTCTGTTTCTCATACCAAACAGTATGGCTCTTGGTGAAGCTCTTGACCTTGAACCTGCCAGCACTCAAAAGAAGGGCTGATTTTTACAGTGAGTATCAAACGAGTCCCGGGATGCTTCAATTTCCACTGGCCTCTGAGTAATAACAATTTTCACTCATTATTGCTCTAATTCAGATTTGGAAACTGCTCACTTGGAATGAACAGCTCCACTCAACACCTGGTATCACAAACTGCCCTCAGTCTCCAGATGCTGAAGAGATACAAACATAGCACAGTCTGGAGCGATTTATTAACAGGGATGTGTAATGAGTTCTCCTTGAGTGCCACGCTGCGTGCCCTCTGGTAACAGAGAGGTGCCAGTGGTCCCACAGCCACAGAAGTTGGGGCTGGGAATGGCACAGGGGAGGGCAGAGGAGCCGCCTCGGAGCAGAGCCGGCCGTGGTGCAAGCAGTGCTGCCGGCGGCTCAGCCACCCCTCACAGCCTCTCCAGGTTCAGCTCACACACACCAGCAGTTCTGTCTCATTTAGATCTGGTTTTTTTTCATGTACCTACAGTAATGTCCCTAATCACACTTTTTAGTAAGTTGCTTCTTACCCCTCTACTGGTGGTCTCAGAACAACTGATTACTGCCATCTCTGTGACTGGTGTTTGTACATTTGAGGATGGTTGCCATGCTGTTGCATTGTTCCTTCTTTTCCAGACCAAACACCAGATTCCATCTCTCCTCACAGCTTACATTTCCTAAGCCTCTTGTGGTTTCGGTTGCTATTCTCTTGTCTTGTTTGCCGACATCTTTTTTAAGAGCTTTTGTAATGCCTGAAACTGTTTAGAGTGCTTTAGCCAAGTCTGACTGGTGCTGAAAAGAAGAGAAATAACACAAAACAACCAAAATTACGTACGATCCCCTGTTACTGACACTCAGAACTGCACAACTACTTTGCAGCACTGCACAGGCCGTGACCTGCCATAATCCCAAGACTCTTCTGCACTGTTTTCACTCAGTGGGGCAGTCCTCATTTGACATGTGATATCTCTTCTTAGTGCCTTCTTCTGCTAGAATTTTATCAGGATGAATTCAGAATGGCTCTCCAGTAACATCAGGGCAATTTTTAAGCCCATGCATTCCATGGTTGGAATCGCTGCAAGCGTTGTAAAAGTACTCTGCACCCCATCACACAACTCATTATGGAAAATAACAAGGAAAACTGTTCCCAGACAGTTCCCTGGGAGATCCTGCTTGTGTCCTTCCTCACTGACAGCAATCACCAACGAAGGCTTCTTAAATACAGATTTTCATTAACAAGGTCATTACAGACTACTTAGACAAAGGCAAAACTCTTATATGTATCACTGTGGTCAATAACAGCAGTTTCTTCCCTTCTGCAGACAAAGGCTGGGAGCCGTCCTAAGAAATCTTTCCAAAGTCAAATAAAAATCATAGGCAATATCAGGAAGAAGCCGCCCATTGCCCACAGCCGCCAGCAGCCCTCTCTGCACAACTCCTGCTTGACAGCTATAGCTGAAGACTGTAAGCATGACTATTTCTGAGTGCCCACACAATTCTGAAGCAGTCTCATTTGATTTTGACCAAAAAAAAAAAAAAAAAAAAAAACCCTAAAAAAAAACAAACCACAGAAAAGCACAAATCACTATAGTGTAAGTTTTCAATTTACGTCGCCATAGAAACAAAGGACCACAGCTGAATCGAGACCCCCCGCTCCCTGTGGAAGCGCACAGCGCTCCGGGAAGAGGCGGCCGCAGCGCCGTCCCCGTCCCCGTCCCCGTCCGGCGCGGAGGCGCGGAGTGCGGCCGCACCGCTCCGAGCGCTGCCCGGCAGGTAAGGAGCAGCGCCGGCAGCGCAGCGAGCCGGGACCGACAGCACGCGGGATGGGAGCGGTTTGTCCACAAGCGGGGCTGTGGCAGAGCTGAAGATGCTGCTGTCTCCTTGACCCGGGAACCAAGATTTAACTCACGCTTTCAAACAGAGATTCAATCCACTCAGAGTAGTTTCTACCCAGACGTCATACAAATTTCATTCAAAAGAAGACACGGGGAACGCTCTCCTAATCTTTGACGATCAGTGTCCATGTGTTAATCGCCACCGTACACTGCAACGGTGCCACCGGAGCAAAGAGCAGTTATCGCTTTCCTAAAGCCGTTGCTAAGGGGCGGCGGGGGGGGGAACGGAGATTCTATGATTTATGCTTTGACGGGCAGTTTTAACGTCACGCTTCTTTAATGACAGAGAAGCAAAGACAAAAACGCGCACGGAGCGGGCAGAGCACCACAAGTTCACCAATGCTTCCAGCAGCCCCGGATGCCACCTGCGGGCAGCCCCGCAGCTGCGCTGGGGGTGACGGCGAGGCAGAGCCCCCCGGTCCGCGGCACCGTTACCGGCCTGCCGTCCCCGCTCCCGTCTCCCCGTTCCTGCTCTGCCCGCTCCGGTCTCCCGGCTGCTGCTCTCCTTGCTCCCGCACCCCTCGCCTCGGGAGAGAAGCGGCTTCCGCGGAGGAAAGCGCCGGGAGCTCCTCCTTCCCCGTCCCCGCCGTCAGGTCAGCCCGGGCCCGCAGACGAGCGGCAGTCGGGCGAGCAGCGCTCCGCGCAGCTTTGCGCTGCCCT
>JAOWBP010004554.1:7683194-7737396 GCA_028571105.1 Tragopan temminckii
TCCCACCCACCCCCAGCAGCACATCTCATCACATCCCTGAAGAGGTTACGAGTGAAAACAAGCTCACGCTGTTGCCTAGTGAGGTATCAGTCCTGTGTAATTAGGGACTGTCTCTAGGTGGTATAAATAGTATTATTAATTACACTGATATTAATACTGCTACTAACATTATAAGGTTTCATTGTGGATACAAATTGGGTTTGCTGCAGGATCACAAGTCATTAGCAGAAAGAATCTGCAGCTCAGCCCTCTCTGCTCCCTGTGCAGAAGGCACTCACAGGCATCAGGATGTGTGCGCTACGGGGTGTTGCTGTTTTAATTTTCAGTCCATCATTGTTTTCCCCAGAAATAGGGCAGACCAACACTGCGATTTTAGGCCCCACTGTCACCATTAAAGACAGATTCATTTCTGTTTCTCCTGCTGTGATCACACGAGGGAAGGGTGCAGCGAACCAACTGTGAGCTGGGGGGACCAAAATACCCAGCAGGTGTTTGCACTGTGCTAACAAATCCTCACAGACGTGCTGGTCCGATTGCTTTGAACAGAGAGGACCGCCCTAACTCACTTCCTTCCCCTCACACAGTTCTGTGTATTTAACATTCCCCAGTAAGCTGGACTGGGAAAATGTCCCCTTGTGTTTCCTACCCATGCAACACAGTCTCAGAGCTTCAGTTTGCATGAACAGCCAAAAGCAAAGCTGCCTCCCCTCTTTGGTCACCTCAGGAACACACCATTAAGGTCTCTGGTCCCAGTTAGGGTAGCAGGCAGATACTGGTAAGTATAGCACAATATTGTTAGAAGCAGGAATTTCTGACCTGGCGTATGGATGTGACCAGGCACAGAGACAGGAAACTCTCGCAGCGATCGGTGGGGTGTGAGAAATGACCCCCGCTCAGGCAGAAATGAAGGAAATCTCATTAATAGCCACATCTGCAGGGAGGCTGCTGTTCTGTTTCCTTGGCTTCAGCCATCAATCAGTTTTTATTACTTTCCTTTCTATTGCCTTCTAGGCTTCTGCTACTTTACACTTTCCCAAATTAATTAATGCTAAAGATTAAAACGTACATGCATGAGATATCTTACTAGGATTAAAGGGGAAAAGCATTCAGAACTAAAGTTTGATGAAAGAACCAGTTGGGGAAGAACAGCATTCTGAGATGTCAGAACTGAGCACATCTCCCTAAGGTCTGCGATCTCAAACTTCTCGTTTGTGAGGCAGATTAGGGAAAATAAAGGAAAAACAAAGGAAAAATGGATGATCTCTTTCCTGGTTAAATCTGTTTTTAAAACCTCCATATTTGGACAATGTTTTACTTGGGAACATAAGAACCCAAAGGGCCCCAGATGAGTGTATAAGCAGCAATTTCTTCACATTCTGCACAGGAATACCAACCCCAGATCAAAATCCCGGGGGCTCTGCAGAGCCAGGAGCTGTGCAGGGAACTTGGGCCTCGAGCTGCTGCTGGCTTGTAGCCCAGCTGTGATTGATCACTGCTATCAGCACCCCTGGGCTGCTCTGTGGCTCAGGGGCTGGTGTAAGCACATTCATCTGAATTCATGTCGCTCATAAAATAGTGCATCTAATTACCATTTGCAAGCATGCAGTTTGTGGCAGGCAGCTAGGAAGCTGTAGATCTGAATACAACAAATATCAGTGCAGCAAACATTTGGAAGCTTTCTAAAAACCCGTGAAAACAAGGGCTGGTAATAACATTTAATATCAAAACCCCAGCATTTAGAGATCAGAAACTGTGAAACGAGTGGGGAAATGAGCATAAACCCATAGACTGCACTTAAAAAATGATCGTGCCTGGAAAAAAAAAAAAGCAGATTAGAATTTTTTGAAGCCGTTACACTGGAAGAATTAACCAAGCATTTTCACTATTAATAAAACTTCAGCAGCTTGAGTTGCCAGAGGGGGTGGGGGAAAGAAGAATAAACACCCAAATGCTGGAGGCAGTGCTGAATGCACAGGCGGACATATTTGTAGCCACTTCCATTCTCTTTGTATTTCTGAATTAATTCAGTTTTCTTCAAAAAAACGTGATCAGCCTCAGAGAGAGCTGCAGACTGATGGTCTCCAAGTGGTGAATGTAGCACTTCCTTCACCAAATACCTCTTCCAGTACAAAATAACCTAAATCTACACCTCTCATCCCACAACAGGTTTACACTGCATTAGTTTAGTAACATTGCTCCCAAGCTTAGAATTAGGACCCTTGATCTCTCATGCAGTTTAAACACTACCCTACACACCACGTGTTACCTGTACTCACCCCTAACTAAAAAAACAGTGGGGTTTTTTTTGGTAACACACTTTGCCATGTGATTTTTCCTGTTTGATTTTCACCACCTTGTTGGAGGGCTCATTCTGCAGAGCCAAAGGCAATTCCCTTCCTTACTGCAGTGTGCTCCAACATTGGGATTTCCAGCTCTGGAAGGAGCTGGAAATCCAAGGCACAGCTCTATTTCTAAGAGAAGTGGAATGCTTTTATTCAAATATGGGCATTTAGCTACTTTGTTCTTTGCTACAGAGCAATAAACACATTCCTTTTGCAGCTGCAGGATGGGTCACTACTAAATGCAAAGTCCAGGTTTGGACACAAAGCTAGAAAAAATGCTACAGATTTCAAAGGATCATGAAAAACAGTGCAAGCTGAATCCAGTAAAACCCATTGGCGTCTCTTTTTACAGTTTCCCTCTGAAGATAAAACATACAGTTTACTTTCAAACTGAGTTTTACTGTTTGGGAAGAGGAGTGGTGTAACAGTAAGTGAGCAAGCACATCTCTGCTCTCAGCAGCAGGAGCTCCAAGCCATGCGCAGCCCAGCCCAGGTTCACTGCTGGCAGCAGTGCTATGTGGGACTGAGCAAACAGCTGCAAACACAAGGAGAGGACTGAGAAGGGAGCCCTACGGAGAGAGAAAAAACAGCGACTGCTCTGGACTTGTAAATTGAATGTATTTGGTACAGAAGAAGTAGCTGGAGAATAAGGAGCCTCGTCTTTGTGCTCTCACAACTCAGTGTTTTGACTACACTTCTTTTTTTTTTTTTTTTTAAATTTTTGATGTAGACTTTAGATATTTTAACATCTGAAACTTTGAGAAGTCGATGTGAATGGAAACCACTCTGTTGCAATCAGACCCCCAGGCCTGGAGCCACACCGTATGGCTCAAACACCAGCACAGGTGTGAGGTACTGCCAGAACTACGCCATTCTCAGTCCTTCCCATGGCTTTGTGGGGCCATCCGAAGGCACAGCAAGATGAGAATCCCCTGTACTCAACACCATCCAGCTGCACCAGGAGCACAGAGCTGCACAGAGCTGCCTGCCTGCTGCTCACTGCTGAGACAGATGGGATTTTTAGAAACCTTACAAAAACGCCGCTCCTCAACTTGTGAGAAACCAAAAGATATCAGTTGGCTGAAATCTGCACAGAAGGAAAAGAACTTTCTCAAGTCAAAGAACGTTAACAATTGCATTGGAGTAAAGACCAGAAGGGACTAATCAAACAGAGCCACGAATCCCCACCTTCAGGGCTCTGCCTGCGGGGAGCACAGCTCTGACTTCTGAAAACACCAACGTTGCCTTTTTTGCATCTGGAGGAGGCAGAGAGCAAAGGCTTGGAGAAAGGCTTCTCCTGTGTGCCCACAACGGAATCCTTTGGCACACAGCAGCAGGGAGGTGGGAGGGCTGAGGCACAGGGTGCATGGCTCTCAGCGCCCGGTTCCTCGCCCACCTCCAGGGCAGCCAGATTACAAAATCCCCCATTTGTTGTGAATTTCAACCTTCTGTTTTCTCTGCCACTCTCTCTGGCGCATAGGAACATTTCAGTGTGTGCAATCCTTAAATGTCAGTGTAATGGGAAGCAGATGAGTCTTTTATGACAGCAATTTTTCACTCACTTTTCTTGCTAAAACTGTGCAGCAGGAATAAAAAATAGATTTGGATGGTGAAAATGGTGGCTTAGATCAGACACTACCTATTTCTCACTGCTTTTCCCATGTGAAGCGCAGAAATGCATTCAAGTATCAGCCTCCTTTCAGTCTGCTCTGATGCAAACAAACTTACGAAGCATTGCCAACCCTGTCGCTGGCTGAGCTTTGTTATGGACTTAATGACCTGTGCTGCTACACGCTGCAGCACGCCCTGGGTGTTGCATAGGATGCTTCAGATGAGTGGCAGTGCATGGCCAGACAGCAGTGCTCTGTGGGGTGTGATGCTGAGAAGGGTACACAGCTTTTATCCCATTCCTCCTCCCAGCTCGCTTCCAGAATTTTGTACGTGGCGCTTGCACAGCCGGCAGAAGGAGCCAAGGATTTAATGAGCATTTGAAAGTTAAATAGTTTGTAGATGTGACTGTTCTGAAGCCTCTCTGTCTGCAGAAAGCCAAAAAAAGCTCTGTTTCTGTACGCAGATGAAGCTCAACTACTGAACGCTTATCCAAAAATGTCCTCAGAAAGTATGGGAAATGCCAACTGAGACAGATGCACATGTTAGGAAAGTCACCACCTAAGGATGTGTTGTTGCTGGATGAAGATATCCAAGATTGAGAGGATAAAACAGCATTTAAGAGGTGGACGACAGTTGTTCCAAATATGCAACAGAAGCCAAACAATTCCTCGTCAAAATACCATATTTAGGAAAGCGGCCTAATGATCTTTCTTTGAAAATGAATCAAAAGAGCTCCACTGTAGGGTAATGCAATCATCTCCCCTTGATTCAAAGGCTCTTCCAGCACTGCTAATGCAAGAAGTCTTGAGTTTGTTCTCTTCTGACCGAACCCTTACAGCTGTATGGGCAGTCTACAGCAAAGCTGGCTGCTGCATAAGGGACTTCAGCTGCACATTTCACCACTGCCATAGAAATGCTGAGTTCAAACAGATACACAAACACTGTAAGCCCTGAGAACAGCATCTTACACTTGTTCTGAAAGCAAAGTAACCAGGTCTGGGTTTGATCCTGGGTTTCTAACCTGTCTTTTCACCCATACTCACACCAGACTTTACAATGCAGAAGAGTCATCTTCAAGACTTGATGCCTCTTCAGCAATGTATATTGAAATGACACAAAAATCATCCTTGTTTTTTCTATGTGGCTAGAATAGTATTTCTCATAAAGATATGATCTTTGAGAAGAACCAAACAGAGGCACTTTATTTATTCACTGCACAAGAGAAAAGCTGCCCCAGTCCTCCCCATCCTGTGGGCTCGCGTTAAAAGAAATTACACTCCAATCACAGCAGCCCTTCCTTCTCATGAACCATTCTAAGCCTGGATGGGAGCCCAAGGCAGCAATGCACAGCCTGGGCTCCCCCAGCAGTCACACAGCACACAGATCCGAGGTAAAACTGCCTCTGCTCCTCCCGGCCCTGCCCCCCAGACCCATCCCAGCCCCAGCTCCCCGACACACCTGGGCAGCATCACGGCTCTCTGACGCACATCTGCCTTGCAACAAGGTGTGCTCAGTGGGACGGAGGTCAGTGGTGGGGACAGATTTGGGTGCTCCCCCTCACTAATTAGCCTTAGTCCTGGCTGCCTGCTGCTGACACTGCATTCTTCAAGAGCTCTCGCTGCACTGGGGAAGACACCAGGCAGCCTTGACAGGGGCTCCCGTTGTCTGCTGTGTGAGGACGGCTGACAAAGGAACACCAGGACACGTTGAACAGAAAATCTGCCCTATGCAGCAAGTTTTCCACTTACCCTGCTTTGGTTCTCAATGAGATCCTGAGGGGCTGAGGCACCTGAACAGGCAGCACCACTCACCTGCACAACTGGAACAGAACAGCAAACAATTCAAATTAATTCTGTACAAAGGCAGAACAAATTGTGTTATTTGCAATGCAAATGTGATTTCAAGCTTCGTTAGCATTTTCTTTAAGGTCTGTTGCTGCCGTACTCAGATGGAGTGACGCTTCCCAGACTCCCAGCCTGTGCCCAGCACCCTGCCTGCTTCTTTGTTCCTTTGACTGGGGAAGATAACAGAGGAACACAACGAGCATCAAAACCGATGGTGATAACATAAATTGCTTTGCTCCAATTTGGAACTAAAACCCAAAGGCAAGTTTTCATTTTAGTGTAGTAAATTCTTGACGAACTTCAGCGCTGATGTTACTCTGCCTTTGCTCAAATCGCCTCCAGGAAAGTAAACGTCTATGAACTCGTGTATCGATCTCCTCAAGCAGAAATCCAGACCCTATGAGACTTTTTCTGTTTTCAAGAGTGCAAATGGAGAAAAGTGAGAAAAAAAATCAGTAAAAATGGAAATATGAAATAAGAGCTTCAGAATGTGGCTGCTTCCAGCCTCATTCTCTCCTGGGTGCCCCTGCATTTACAGTAAGGAGGCGAGATTCCCCCACAGTGTGGGAGTGCAGCAGCACTGTGAGTTTATGCCTCTGGGGTCTGGGCAGGAGTGGGACCACCAAAGCTGTGCAGCACTCCCAGCAGCAGGTTTGTGCTCAGTGTGGCTCCAGGACTGCACTGCTCTGGGCCTCTCTGCATGCACTGGGCATAGATGAGCTCCAGGGTGGATATATGGTATATCATTCATCTAACATCGAGTAAACACTTTTAATGGAATATATGGGAACAAACTACTGTGGAAACATGATATTAGGGACTGAAAAAAACTACATGCAGGGTAAAGCACAGTGGTTAAGCTGGTTTGCAAATTCAGGCTGACAGCGTTACACACAGTGTATAAACCTCCATGTGATAGGGAAAAATTTTATCAACTACTATAACTTTATAACTGGAAATATTGAAATATCTCCCTTCTGAGCAAGCTCTCAAGGATGGCTGAAGGGTACAGAAGTGCTGGTGTTCTGACTGCGGCCCACTAGAGGTCCTGCTCAACTCAGATTGATCTAAACCAGCTTTTCTAAACCCGCTTCAGTTAAATGCGATAAAATGCAAATGAAAACATGCCCAAATTGTGCACACAGACTAGATACATGAATGCGTACACTAAATTTAGGATATGCAAATATGCTTCTGATTCATATGCCCAACAAGTGCCAGTGCAGGAATACAGCAGTCCATTGGCTAAGGCCAAGGCAGCGACAAGGCAGCCAGAATACTGACTGCTGACCAGTCCACGTGTGTGATCACAGCAGCCACACAAAGCATGAAACACCTTTCAGAAATGTACCACTGAAAAAGAGAGCTGAATGCCAGGTTCATCTTCTGCCCTGAATTAAAATCCTGCCTCGGGTTCACTGAACAGTCTGCCAAGGTTCAGCACGAGGCTGCCAGGAGCCCATCTGGCACCCAGGGTTCTTGCATGAAACTGGGTGCAAATTTGGTGTCTGCCACAGTCAGACACCATCAGGAAGCGAGATGGGAAAAGCTGGCTCTGCTCAGGGCCCAGCAGGCAGCCTTGTGCCATCGGCTGCACTGCACAGCAGAAGGGCTCACAGCAGTGCTGGGACTGAAGCACACAGCAAGTTGGTTGCACAGCACTGCAGGAACAGTGCTGAGAAGACGAAAAAATCTCAGTGGGGAAATAAAACATGAACTATACCCAAAGATAGACGTGCACCCATAGGTGGTGTGATGGACTTTGATTGAGATGGAGCTCAGCTGCTTTGGGATCCCATGTTCTCTCTGTCAGTCACTGCCATTTCTGGTAAATCGACCCATGGTTGTGTTTCCCATGGGGAGCACTGGAAACCAAGAGAGCAGGTGAAGTGTGTCGCGATGTCTGTGTGCTGCGAACACATGGCAGTCACTCACTGCTTTCACAGCCCACATTCAATCTTGCTGTGGCATCAGAACAGCCTTACTCAGCTCCTGCTTTGCTCTTTGAGTCATAACTTTTTGTTTTATAGACAAAAATCAAGTTTTGTACCTTCTCGGCGCCACAGAACCAAGGCAGGGAGCAGACTCCCCTGCACGCAGCACAGGGATGCAGCACAGCTCTCACTGGCAGCAGCATTTTCAGAGCAATGGCAGATGCAGACAAACAAATACCAGCTGGTAGAAAAACCAGGTCCTGATGTCTCATTTGGGGCTTCATTTTTCACCTTCTCATTTGAGAGATTGCCTTTAAATCAACACAAGAGGCTCTTCAAGGCTGCACACATGCCATTGCTGCAATAAACCTCTCTAATCATATCTTGTGAAGACATGAGTCATGAGCAAAATTTTGAAAGCCAAAAAGGCTTTAAAATTAATCTAAGTAATCATCACATCACCACCAGTGCTGCCTAAATCCTTCCTACAGTTCACTTTGGCATTCCACAGATAAAGATAAGGAATGTTTCAGAGTCCAACTGGCCGAGCTACCTTAGCCCGTAGGCAGAGATATGAAAGGAGAAAAGCCATACAATACTGAGGGTTAGCTGAACATTACCTAGCACTGCGGGGGAAGGAGAGGTGGAGAAAGCAAAGAAAACCACAAAATGTTGTTTCCTCCCCTCCAGAATGTCTGTCTGCCTTGAAACTTCAGCATCCAGACAAGGAAAAAATTCTGAACAAAAAATTCAAGATTGTATGATTTTTTGCATTTTCCCCACTCCTCTTTCTATTCTCATCATACTTTTTTTTATCTGTTCAATTAAGCTGTGCCCAGAGACCCTGAGAGCCTGCAATGCTGCAGTCACTAGCCCAGCTGCAGCCCAGGGCAGCTCTCCACCTGGCTTTGGCACAACCTCTTCTGCAGGAGCCTCTGGCTCAGGGACACCCACTGCCTGCCCTGCCCTGCCTGTCCCTTGGCTTGCAGTCAGACAGCTTTGCATCCTGCGTGGAGGAACGCTGTATGGCAGAGTCAAAGCAAAAGAAATCTCAGTATCTATTTTGGATCTTTGTTTGCAAGAACTGAGGAAGAAGACCGCGGAGTAGAGAGCCCTATTAAGCTGATCTGACCTGAGCCAAACCCAGCACATAGGGGCAAAAGACAAAAAAGGACGAGGAAACTGTTAATGCTACAGCCACAGCCCTCACAGTTAGAGGGGAGACCTGCGAGGACTGCGGCAAACATGGGAGGAATTTGGGATTCCGAAGGCGTGGATCTAGCACACAAAGTTTCCGCAGCGTTTGTCTGAAACAAAACAAGGTCTTTGGTGTCACATCAAACTTTCACGAAGTATTAATATGAACACACTCCATTCCTCCATAAAGTCCCATGGAAATGGGTCACAATCCTCTTGTCAGATCGCATCTGAAAGGTACTATACATATATTTTTTCTATCTATTTATATAGCCTGCATCACCATAGTAACTTACCCATCTGTTAATACTACACAATCTCTTCCTTTAGTCAGGGGAGAGAAAATACAGTTTCCCACAGTCAGCGCTGAAGGTTACTGCACCATTTCCACGAGTGGTTCTGAGGGACATCACAGCTCAACAAAGCCACAGAGCCCAGCTGCTCGTACTGCCCACCCTGCCCGTGCTGCCCACTGTGGGAGCAGGGAAGGGAAGCTGCCCTCCAGCAGCGCATCACAAACAGTGCTGCACTGGGGCACAGAGAGGAGCAGAATTAATTCCTGCATTCCGCTCCATCTCGTGCCAACTCAGCTGCTCTAAATACTGCATTTCTTTTTAATGCTTAAACTGGAGAAAAAAAAAGGTTGGAGAGAAGCTGAGCCCACAGAGGGGCCGTGGGCACCATTTACTGCATGCGATCACTGAAATCTGCAGCACCGTGAATGTATTTCTGACTACATTTCAGTTCCTCATTATTAAAAATGGGCTGCAGTTGATTCATAGTTTTGCTGCAATCAGATGAAAACCAATTACCATCACATGCAAACCACTTCTGTGCAGACTTTCAGGGAAACACTGCTGAATTCCTCAAGCAGTGGCAAATACAGCTCATATTTTTGCACACTCTGGGCATTTTCTATCAAAGTTTGTACAACCAGAACTACGTCGACTGTTACACGGATCCATCACTCCTCAATGGAGCATGATTTTTCCTTTTCAGAGAGCACTGCTGGCTGCTGCACATTGTCACCACGGCCCGCTGCACGTGCTTACAGGAGCCCAGATGCTGGAAAAATAATTGACTGGGGTGAGGTCAGGGTTGGGCCGGTGAGCAGCGAGCTCTGATGCCTCCGGGCCCTCCTGCCACATCCCAGATAGCACTGCTTTTCCCCACATTTTGGAACTGCAAATTATAATCAAATTCACGCAAAATAGAACACTAGAAAGATGAAAAGGCCATGTTTAAAATTTATGTAAGAAATACAGTACGGTAAATATTTTTAATTGGTTTTATGAATTATGTCTGTTTCACACTGCTGTGCACCGCCTGCATTTGGGAATCAGCAGTTTGTCACTGGAATGGGCTCACAGCTCCCACTGAACGCACACTAACAAGAACTGGGAAACGAGAGCACAATAAATACTGCAGAACAAATGGGAATGCTTTTCACTGCACAACTAATATATTTTCCTTCAAAATGAGTCTCTCTCTCCTCCTTGGCTTGGCTACGAAATGCAATTGTCTTTGGCCTAACTAGAAAAAAATACTCAAAAAATGCTGATTGCTCCGCAAAGTCATGTGTCAAATTTTAAAGACATTTCATCTCAAAAAATGTAGGACCTGTGGGGACTTTCCAGAGCAATCAAGGAGAGGGAGTTGTTTGCTTTGCTGGCCAGTGCTGTCTGCAGCCCTCACTTACTGCCCTTTTCGCCCTACATCAACCTGAAGCAGCACTCAGCGCTCTGGCAGTCGCCTTGCTGCAGGCAGGCAGGTGGCCACTGAAGTTGTGAGACTCGCATCACATGAAGTTCAAAGCCCCCCTTAAAGCACAGCTCAGCTGTATTTCTGCCACAATGAAAATATCTTCTGAGGATGGGAAATCAGTTTCTTTCCCAGCTCCATTTTTAAACAGCAAGTAAGAAAGAAAACCTACCTCCTTCACTCTGTAAGAATTTTGTCATCTCTGCACCTTCTGATAAGTGCAATTCCAAGGTACGCACACGGTGCCAAACAAGGAGGTAATGGTGTAAGGCTGTTCCTTCCCATGACAAAACAGCCACTGCCTACAGGAAGGGAGGAATGCAGAAGGGAAAGTCGAGCAGCCCCTCGCTCTCTGGCACAAACGAAGCTGTTCCTCCTGATGCAGAGTGGGCACACAGCAGCTGCATGGCAGCAGCACTGAGCATTCTTGTGTTTCTGAGTTTGTGGCATCAAGCACCAGGGCTCTGCAGCAGCCCGCACAGCAGCACAAGACGATGCTCTGCATTCAGTATTGCAGGTGTGCACCATGGAACAGTTACCCAGCACATACCAAAACAACAGCTCCACGGGATTTCAACAGCAAGAGCACTAAGAAAGAAGGACTTGAGCACTGATCTAACGCTAAACTCCACTGGACTGACCAGACCCCTCAGGAAAATAACAGCTGTGGCCATGGTAGGTGCTTGGTGCTTCACATCATTGAAACAAAATGCTTCTGTTGAGGTTCAGAGACACCTCTCATGCACATCTCTTGGAAAAGAACAGCATGATGGTTCTTACTGGCTGAACCAGTTATTGACAACAATCTCCTTTTAAGTAGTGGTACCACCTAAATGCAAAAATCCATGATGCACTAGCAAGGGTTTTATTTTCAACCTCCAATGTCCCAAGCCTTTGCTGATGGAGTTTCACCCTCCCCGTCCACATCCATGCATCAGCCCAGAGGTCTGTGGGATGGCCATCTACCAGCTGGTAGTCATGATGAATTCCCCTCAGCCAGCTTGGGCTGCAAAATGATTGATTCTCTTTTTCTGAAGACAGATATTTGGAAATCTACCTCCCTTCCCCGTGACATTACTTCATCACTTAGTTTCATACTGATAACAGAGCATTGGCATGCACAACTGCAATTCGTATTTCATTATTTTTCTATCTCATAAAATATAGAAATTTAAATCACTGGGGAATTAGAGGAATGAAAGGAGCATTATGTTTATGCAGCTACAAAATGTGGTTTACATCATGTAATGGGACGTGTTTAATGTGGCTTTGCACAGCAGCCTTTCATCATTTACATTTGCCTCTGGCTTAATAAACTGTGTCATTCTGTTTATGTTTGTTACTGTTGAATATAAATGCTTCACAGGCAGCATCCCCATGAATCACACCTGGAACATGGAAATTGGCAATCAGCATTTTCATACATCACTTATGTGCTTCTGCCTCTCAGCCATAAGCTTTAATATTTTATTTAGGACGGTGCCAAGTGCTTTCAATTACACTTGTTGGCCAGCCACGAGCACCGATATCAGACTGCAGAGGCATGTAAGATTGCAGCCTGCTGTCCTTACTGTGAGCAATGCTGTGTTCCAGGAGTCATCGTGCTGGTGGGGATACATCATGCTGCTGGAGCCTTGACATGTTTTGTGGTTACTACGACAGCTAAGTGTCCCTCACAAAAGATGATGGGTTGATGACAGAAGTCCTATTAGCTCCAACACAGACAGGAATTTACCTCCAGTCTTCTGCGTACGTTGCGCGTGGAGAACAGCAGCAAGTGGAGGCGGTTCCTCTGGGACATCCTGTGTGCTATCTCCAGGTGAGACCTCGCATCTCGCCTTCATGTGCTGAGAAAGTCCCTCTGAAGGGCAGGGCTGCAATGCCCATTCTGAGCACTACTGCATGGAGACATCGCAGGAGCTCCACCTACGCTGAGATCAGTTGACTCAGTGTATATTTTTAAGCCTACAGCCACAGTGGGATTTCACAAAAGAAGGAACACATTCGGAAACTGTCAAGAAACAGCCACCTTCACACTGCAGCCATCTTTGGTACATCGGAGCTGTCGGAAGTAACAGAACTGGAAATAGGGAGGCTGGAAGTGCTGCACGGGACACATTTCTAACCCCAAGCTGCTGCAAAAAAAGCTTTCTGGTGCTTTTTGGCAGGTGCGTAGAAACTTTCTGCACAGCAGCTGAGCCAAAGCTGCCCAACAGGCAGCTCCAGCGTGTGCATATGCACAAGGTCTCGCTGCGCACAGTCAGCACTGCCCCGGTGTTCTGCAGCCTGGAGCGATGGGGAGACTGCGGTGCTCTGAATGCTCACAGACAGAGCAGCCCTGGCTGTAAGACAGCCCAGCAGGGACTGCTGCACACTGAGGTCACACTGCTCTCCTGGAGGGGACGTGGCAGCGAGCCGCCCCCAGCAGGACAACAGCAGTCAGAAAGTGAAGGCAGATGCCTTGGAAATCTGTTTTCCAGTATAAACACATCCAGATTGTATTGGATTAGGCAACTTCACATCCAATAAAAGCAAGGGTAAACATCATGGAGATTTCTTTAAAAATCGCCTTTCATGGGCATTTTTATGCAGAAGCAGTTTCTGATCTTTAGAAAACTATTCATTTTATGAAAGAGATTACAAGCAGAGATATCTAATCTCTCTCATAGGTTTTCATTAAAAATCAGGAGTTGTGTAAAGCTGAAAGTTCTCTAACATTTTATTAAATTGGGCAAAGCTGGAGCAGGAGTAACAAATGTGATCACAGGGAAAAAGTTTTGCTCTTCTTATAAACTTTCACTTTCTTTTGCTCGACACTGCATTTCTACTCTTTCCCCCATCACTTTCTGGCTCCTGTTCATTTTGAGATTCATGGTCTTAATTTAAATCTAGATACACTGTATATGATCAAGCGTCACAAAGGTTACAAAACTTGCTTGGAAGTTGCATTTATATAGGCACACCAAGGAATGTCTGTCATAAAACTGCCTAAAATGCTCTTCATAGTTCAATAATCAACCTATAAAGTCAGCATAATAGTAGGAAAAGAGGGTGAGAGGAAGGAAAAAATTAATAAAGAAAATGAAGCAGGTAATAAAATGTTTTCAGATGAGATCTGGAATCAAAAGCAGGAAGGCATTTCAATGGAAAGAAGCTGCCCTGCATGCTAGGAACTGCAGAGAAGTTTCTTGTCTTACAGCAGAGCAGAGGAGTACAGACAAAAATTGCACGTTGTGTGGAAAACCATTGTGGGCAAAGTAACTCTGGGATGGAAGGGGAGCCGTGGAGAAAGGAGGATCCAGTGAAGGATGGGGCTGTGAGCCTGCAGAGTATTCCACAGGTAAAGGACAAAGTGAAGTGTGCAGAGAGGTGTGAGCTCTCCATACTGATAGGTACTGCTCCTGGACAGCTAAACCTTTATCCAGGACAGTGAAGATGGCAATTTGAGACACTAAGTTTTTGAGCAGTGGTGGCAAAGGAAAGGAAAGGAAGAAATCAAGAGACAGAAATAGGCAGGCAGTCAAACTTTGCTTTTAGTCTAATCGCTCTGAAGGAGATCGCACTGCACTCAGTAATAGCACGGGTGGTTTCCTCTCACAGCAAACTCCATTCCAAATAATTACAGAAGATAGATCACAGTTCCTGTATTAACACATGCACACTCTATTAAGGTGTAAGAGGGAGGAGGCCAGAAAAACAGAGAGCACTTCTGCACTACTTCCACATTTGCAATCACTGCAGTTAATCCCCAAGTTCCTTAATCAAAACTCATCGAGGAAACAGAGTCAGTGGAATCAGGAGAACTATTGCTTGAGTAACTCTTGAGACAAGATTGAAGGTTTTTGCAGCACTACGTTATTAAAAATGATGGGCAAGTCCTGATCTTCTAATAAGACCAAGCATAATAATCCCCATGTTCCTAGTAGCTGCCTTTACCCAGTTTAAATACAAAATCACCAATATAAGTAAACTGTCAACCTCAAGCAGGTTTGGAAACCCCACTGAAACAGAAACCAATGAATTTAAGCCTTGAGATCATCACAAGACAATTGGCTCACCCTCATCAATGCCTTACAAAGCAAAGACAACTGCAGCATAGAGCACGTGACTTGAAATGCTCGATGCCTAATTGGACCCAAGGCGACAAGCACAATCAGTAAGCTCCTTCATTAGCTTCCCAGGTGTAAAGAAAAGCACCTGGATTAAACACACTGTAGTCAAAGCTTAAATATTTCATCTCCTTACTGAAGATTTTTCCAGGGATTTAGAAAACCCACTGCAACCTCATGTTGTCTAAATCCTTTTATGCTACATCAGGACCTACTTTCCAACACAGCACTGCAAGAAATATTATGATAAATCCATCCTATGTTGGCACTGATGTACTGTATTCATGATTTGAAGTGATAAAATATCTCTAATGCGACATTTTATTGGTTTCATAAATCAGTTTCACAATGTCAGTTATGTTTCTGGTACCCGCTATGAATGATCTCACTCTGCTATTGGACAGATCTATTTCTGTGCAGAATATAGTATCCTCCTGCCATTGATCTCACATACTCCCAAAAAGTTCCTCAGTGCTCAGTGTTCTCATTTTGGATCCGTTGAGATTCAGGCATGTCTGAGCAGCCTGGATTTCAAACAGCCATCATCCACAGGGCTGTGCAGAGCCATGGAGGCCAGAGCTCCACGGCAGGGCTGCGCGCAGCTCTCAGTGCCGCGGTGCACAATGAGCTCCGGGTCTGCACTCATTGAATTCCCACCACCTGCATTCCCACTGTCACGCTATGCACTGTGCACTTAAACACGTTCTGTTTGTTAAGGGTATGTCTACTGAACAGCCTGATCCTTTCAGAGATCAACATCTCTGAGTCACATAGGGAAAGTGGACATCGGATCCTGTAGGATATGGAGAGGAGTTCTGAGATTTTCTAATCAAGTTATGGACATGAATCCAGCTGGACAGGAATACTGCTTTTACTGTGCTAAGAGAATCTGTACTTCCAGACTGGGTAGGAATCAGGATTTACAGAGAAATGTGGAAATAATTGAAGTAGGGGGAAAAAAACTCCTCATGTTTAAATTGCATGCTTAGGTTCATTCAGAGTTTGATTTGAAGGCATGAGTCATCAGTTCTTGTGCTACTCAGGCCCAGCCCCTGGAGAGCGTTAGATTACACCAAGTTACAGCCTGTACTCTGGCAATTAACCAGATTTGGTTTTTTGGCTGGACTTTTTTCTGATCCTTCCTATCTGAAATGCAGCCTGACCTCCATGAGCCCCAGAGCAGTGACTGCATTACTGCGCTGTCACCAAGCCATGCTCTCCAGTTGCCGGGCCGCCAGGACCTCAGGGCATCATCTGCATTAATAGAGTGTACTCTACATCTGCATTAGTGCCAGCCTGAAGGACTTGACCCCAGGCAGCTCTGAAGGACAGTGCACAGCTTTTCGCAGGAGCCGAGGCTTCAGAGTTATTGGCTGCCACAGCGCGCAGGGAGCGCATCCAGCCGTGCTCAGAGCTCATCCCACCCTTACCGCGTCCCTTCCCCCAGCAGTGCTAATGCCTCAGGGTACAGAGAGAACTGTAGGATGCCTTGCCTGTATTTGAAGGCTTTGGTGGGAGGAGACACGGGATTTTTCTTTGCCGTACATCATTATTAGTATAGAAGATCTTGCCTCATTGTAATTCTGAATGGGAACTAGCACTGCTCTTACCGGAATTCTCTGAACAGCCTCAGCTCTTTTCCTTTCATGTGCTCCTTCAAAAAAATTGTTTTTTAAGATGTTGTATCAAGAAAAAAGGAAAGCAAGAATCTGTTTTAGCATAGTGCCAGGAGCCCCTCCCAGCTCAGCCCCCCAAAAGACAGCATGCCTTTAGCTAGAGAACATGGAGCAATGCTTCCATCACCTCCTGCAATGCAACACGTCACTTCACAACGTAACTGTGCAGCAAGAGCTCAGAAGTCAGAGACCATTCAGTTCTGCAGTGCGTGACCACACCTCCAACCCAACACAAATGAGATTCTGAGGCTGTGATTCCGTCCTGGGTGTCCAATGGCACCACATAACAGAAATGCCAATGCAAATAGGAACTGGAATTCTTAGCTCAGCCCAGTAATTGCCTGAGATGATCTAGGAGCCTGAGTGGACTCTGCTATACACAGCTACATTCTCTTGCTATTTGATGAATACTGATCAACTGTGCAGCAACAGAACTGTATTTCATTTGAAAGATGGAGCTGCTGCTGTCCTTGCAGAGATGGGGCTTCAATAAATGCATTACATGAGACGTTGGTCTGATATATATATATTTTTTTTTATTTGCCTACCTCTCATTTTTTGCACATGTACATGAGTAATAACAAAGAGGACTTGGTTAATGATCAGACTTCTGTTTCCTCAAACTGGTTCTGTGCCCTTTTACTAGTTGCTTTAACAGGAATGGAAACCCAATAAAGTAAAACTTCATGAATAATTTGGACTTAATTCTCATGCTTCATACAAATCACTCCACTTACACCTTCATGCTCCACTCCATCCAAGCTTTCATTATTTTTTATACTCCATCTGGGCTCATAACTTTCAGAATGTGTCTGCTGTTTTAAACCACTGCTCTCAACAGAAACACATTCCTGATGGTGGGCTGTACTTTGTACCTCCCTGAGGTCTTTCACAGCCTTTTGCATTACATGTTAGTAATTCTATTTCATTAAATTCTAGTATTTAAAAAAAAATTGCAAACAAACAACCAAAAAAAAGCAACAAACCATACAATGCGTGCTTTACTTACATCTGGTTTTGGTTGAAAAGAGTCTGAGCCTTCCCACCCATTGCATACTTTGTTATCATTCACAAGACACAAGGTAGCCCTAGACAAGCAGTGCTAAACTCAGGTCTGCCAGAGACTCGATACATTCCGAGTTTGATTATTTATTGTTGTGTCTTGCTTTGTTACTGTAGCACCAGCACATCAGTTTGCTCGCTCCATCCTTCCTTCGGGCTGTTGTGACAGCAGAATCATCGAACCATAGAATGGCTTGGGTCGGAAGGGACCTCAAGGATCATCAAGCTCCAACCCCCCGCTGCATGCAGGGCCACCAACCTCCGTATCTAATACAAGAGCAGAAGGACAGAGGAGCAGCGGTGGGGAAGGGACTGTGCCGAGATAAATTCCCATCTACAACAGGTCTCAAAAGCAAAAAGATGGAGATTCTTTTTTTATTCCACTCTGCAGGCTTCAAAACCTTCCCCAAACTCTGCCCTGTACGTGCCAGCGCACAACAAATTGTCAGATTCAGCAGTGAAAAACAATTTCCAAAATGGGGAACATTTTAATTCATCATTTAGAAACTTTTCCATCAGCTTGCCCAGACCACTTTACAGGATTTATGAGCGCTTCATACCCATCCACAGCCATTTCACTGCCAGCCTCTGACAGGCATTTCATCTTACAGACCTCTGCAGTGAAGCATGAGCCTTATTTGACCCCCACATGTGCTGCTTTTTCCTTTTTCCCCTCTTTTTTTCCCACTCTCTTCCTCCAGCACAGTTGAAATAAAAGTTTTTGGGACACTTTTTCAAAGAATCAAGGCTTAGCTACATCTTACCAATCCTGAGTCATTTCAAAGTCAGACATCCCAGCTAGAGCTGACAATGAGCCCAAGCTCCCTCCACACTCAGAAAGGAAAAGCAGGTGCGTGGGATGGGTAATTCACCTTGCTCTAAGACAGGTGCATCGGTTGCCCTGTGAAGGCATCGCTTCTTGCAGCTGCCTACAGAGAGAACCCAGGGCCCAGCTCAGCTGGGGGTGTTGGATGGCAGCTGGGAAGAAGGAGATAGCAGTGTTTCTACCAAAATATCAGCTGCCCATGAGCACTTCTCTGAGCATTAAAATACTTTGTAATCTAAACCCAGGCACCATCAATAAGTAGCATTACAGGAGCAAAACGGAGTACATCCAGATGCACATTTACAAGTGACAGATGCCTGAACCACCCTTCAGGTGAGATCACTCGCTTGGAAGCCCAGATCCATGAACATTTTGCACTTGAATAGGATGAAAAGGAGCAAGCAACCACATGTTTCAGAATAGGGAGTTGGATTTGTAATCAGAAGATCCTTATAAAGAAGGAAAAAAAGAAAAGAAAACCAAAAACACAACAGTGTTTGAACAAAACTCCAGTGGAGGGAGAGGATGAAAGTCAGCATGCTGATTTCAGCATCTCCATCATTATAAACAACTTCCACTATGGCCAGATATTCAAAGATGGTCTATAAAAAGGGAAAGGTTTCTTATTAGTTTCTTATTAGTTTGGAATGGTCTGTTTCAGTTCAGCTCTCCTAGAAATATACCACTCCACATGTACAATTAAATTGGATAAATCAGTATAGAACTGATGATGTTAGTGAACATTTTGGCAGCAGATGGACAGTTGGACTAGATGATCTCAGAGGTTGTTTCCAACCTAAGTGATTCTACGACTGCGCGTCTTGTCTGTATGATCATCCTTGTTTAGTTTGTTAACTTCTAGGGCACGGAGCGGATTCATAATAAATCACTTTTAAAAAGCTCAGCAAGTAAAATATTAAATACTATGTTGATCACAGTCATTATCTGACAGTGCTAGACTTATTACATGTTGTACCTTAGGGCCAGTAGGCAGGATATTTCAAATTAGTCAATGCTATGTCTTTGTTACTATGATTAATGACATTTGCATGCTGCAGAAGGATCCAGTTCAGTTCCTGCTGTGTTACATTCATTTCTTCAACACAGATCACACGTGCTGCCAAAGCCTGCCCTGTAGCCTTCCTCCCAGTATCCTCTTCAGGCAAAATCCCTCTAAATGCCAGTAGAAGCTTTTCTTGATAAAGTACTTAATTATCTGACCTTTAACGTTAAACATGAGCATTATGTGAGTAATGCATCTCACAACCATTTCCCAAGAGCCTCACAAATCCACAAGTATTCAACCATGAGAACAGACAGGTAGAAAGTCCATAGTCTGAGCCCTAATTTAGCCCTTTAATTCAGAAGAAAAAGATATTAAAACATACCCACAGAAAGTCACAAGAAGCTGCAGTTTAGAAGCAGAGGTGTTCAATTATGCTGCCAAGAGGAGCGATGCAGGCAGATGTGTGCCGGGAGGCTCACGCTGCAGGCTGAGGGTAAGGACTGCAGTGCTGCTTGGCTAAGCTGCAGCTCAGTAAAACGGGGCTGATGTCTTAGAGGAACACTGAGTTTCACAGCACATCACAGAGGGTAACACACAAGGAGCTCCACAAGCATGAGATTAACATTATTCGGTTCTCTTCTGTTGCTAATACTTTAATTTCTGATCCTAACAAGCCAGTACATTTTTTTTTCCTGTTCCAAAACTCCCAAATTCCATAACATCTTAGAATTCTCAGAATTAAGCACAGAGTCTAAAAATCATGGCCCGTTTAATCTCATTGCATAATCAACTGGGAGGAAGTGGGAAAGCAGAAAAAGGGGGAACAAGAGGCTGCGAAAGAATGAAGATGCAGGAGAGAAATAAAAAGTCACACACTGATTGCATCTCTGCCTTCCCAGCTCAGAGAGCAGCATGCTGCAGCGCGCCCCGAGCCCCAGCCTGAGTGCAGCTGTCCCATTCTGCCCAACGGCAGATGCCACCACACTGCGTGAGGAGCAGTGAGCTCCAGCTGCACCTCGTGGCTCAGCCCCTCCAGCTCAGCAGCGAGGACAGCCCAGAGCATCAACCCACAGCGACATTCAGGCTCCATCACATAGCCATGCGTTAAAAGCTCCACAGCTGATCTTGCAGAGTGCCCATTTATGAGTTTCCCCGAATGGTTTTAAAACAAAGATAAAAGGACAGCTATAATAGTCACAAGAAACTACCCACTTTGAGGGATAATTTGCTGTGGCATTTGGTAGGGACCGGCTGCTCTCGCAGTTGTGTGTCTGGGCCTTTGGAAGCTTGCCATCGAATAAGAATTTTAAATGCTACATAGCAGAGGTACAGCTCTCCAGCCTACATGAAAGCTGGCAATTACACAGCTGCGCACAACGTAAAAAGCCTTTAAAAAAACCACACATATAGTTTAATGACACCTCTCCCTTCTTCCTTCTCCTGTGCCAGGTGTGATTCAGAGCTCCACTCCTGCGGGGCCACAGCTTGGTGGGGAACAGGGATGCTCAAAGGGACGGCCCCATGCAGGGACTGTTCTTGGAGTCCTACAGCAACAGACAGCTGCCTCCCAAAATTCCTCCTCTCCTCTGAGAAATGTAATTATCAAAAAAACAGAGCAGCATGGGACCTTGGATCGTGCACATGTTCTTGCAGCACTTAACAACTGCTGTGCAGTTCCTGCTAATTAATGCTCATGATTGGCATCTACATTGGGCCTAACTTGATTATATACTTTGTTCCAGCACCAGGGGGGCATGTAATTCCCAGCTGAATTGCAGGGATGGGTGTATTGGATTTCACTGATCACAATCCTATAATTCAAGTGCAGCACTGCATTTCACATCAGGCCTATGACAGATGAATTTTGTACCCTGTGCCACGCCTCTTCACAGCAGCACTTAATGCACCTAGGTTATTAGGGTCTAATAATCTTTTTTCTTTCGCCCTTATTCTCTTTTCCCCACTTCTACTCTCAAAACATATTCATCCTCTCTTCATTTGAAGAGCATTTGGAGCACAATAGAACATATGAAATAATACACTGCTTTGGGATCGTGATACCAGCATTTACCAAATGGAGTCCTTTCCACTTGTCAACAGCCTCCCCAGAAATGAAAAAAGAGACTGTTTGCTTGGATTTTGTAACATTTTCAGAGGAACCGTCACCTTCCCAAGCACAGGAAAACCTGCAGTGCTCCTCAGCTCCCATTCACTACCAGCACAGACCTGCCTGGCCAGCACCTCCCAGGGTCTGCTGCAGTTCTATGAGAATGGGAAGTTCTTAACAACAGACATGAAATACAATAACATAACCCAGTCCAAAGAGGAACATTTATCCGACATTTTTATATGTACATATTTGTATATATGGACCTCTAAAGATAAGCCCATGCTATTATGCTTGTTCATTTAGTTTTTGGTGGAAAGAAAATAATTAGCACTTTGTGTTTGTTGTCAAAATCCAGACTCACAGTGGAGTGCTGCTCTGTGAGTTACGCAGTTGTTGCACTGAATGTCTTTCACAGCACACAGAAAACAAAGAGGCTCGGGTTCTGGTTGGTGCAGATGTGCAAGAGGCAGTGAGGCATCTCAGCACAGAGCTCTGTGGGAAAAGGCTCTCTCTCCTTCCCAAGGTGAGTTAACTTCACACTACAGCCACTACAGAAGTTCTGGCACCAGCGCTAGAATACTTACAACGTCCCAGCTTAGTTCTCTCTGCAGTGGGTCACAGAGTGGTGCGGATTTACCCTCACAGAACCAAATCTCTGCTGGTTGGGGTTCCAAGCAGCCACACTCCTCAGGACCCTTTGGCATTCCCAGCCTCACCCACTATCTACAGCCTGGCCCTGTCCATAAAGGATGTAAGCACATCTCTAAATGTTTTTCTCAGCTTATTTGTCAGACTTCTCAGCAAGACATCTGCTTATCAGGCATCAAAGCTTTTTCTGTATCTCACACAGACTGCATTAAAAAATAACAAATGCTCACTAAGGACACAAGCTATTTCCCATAGCTAAGATCTGCTTCAGTCTAATTTCTGCGGTGCCTTCCGCAACCCCAGCTGCCACTCACAGCATTGTTTGGCAGAAACAGTCTCGCCTACAACTGCTCAGTTTGAAGTCAGAACCACAGTAAAACAGAAATTAATTTTAATGCATTTATGAAGGTCAGCACAGCTAACCACCATTAGACAGCCACTTTTGTGGAGGTCAGATAGGTTCTCTCCCCTTTTCCTCCCAGTCAGCAATGAGTCTTTGAGTTGCCCAATTTTTTTGCTGCTGGACCCTCATTTACCCTTTGACAGCAGGGTATTTTCTGCTCAGCTTGAAGGGGTAGTTCTAATTGAGTAATTCAGACATGCTCCAGAAAGACTGTCCTCTAATTTAATTCTTAAATGAAGAACATCATGTTCACATTAGGAGCAGCAATAAGGAAAAAAAGAATAATTTCTCAATAATTATTAAAAAGACCAGAATTACAATTAAATTCATGACCAGTAACAGGAAGGATACGAGGATCCAATTACAGCAGCTCTTACTTCCATCACATGTTTCATGGGGATGGGGATGGAGATGACCACACGTGCATAAAAATTGCAGTATGAGATCCTATTTAAGATGTTACCTCCAAACTTCTGCAGCAAGCAGCTTTGATCCTCCAACACTTGCACTCACAAACAGCGCCCTTCTCTCCTCTCATGAACACAAAGTCAGTATTTATACATTATACCTGTATGGATACAACAGGTGGTGCACAAGCAATTGCTCACTGCTCACAGCTAAGATCTGGGCATTGAGAATGGCGTTAATGGGATAGACTAAGAGCTGGGAACGGGGATGCCCAAGAAACAATCTCTGCCAGGTGTAGTGATGTGTCACCACGATTTGTAGCTCCGAGATTTCCTGTTGTCATATCTTTGTAACTGCTGGCACTGGGCAGATTTTTTACTTACCAGATTCTATTGAATGGAACTTACAAGACAGAAAGTACATTATATATATATATAATACAATATATATATATATAATACATATATATAAAATGTGTGTATATAAAATGTATACATATCTTGTTTGATAGGATGGAATTAAGAACTTTTCTGGCTGTCAGAAAAGCTGTTTATTTATTATTTTATCTGGGGCTTTTTGTTTTTAAGAAAAAGAATGTGTGCATGCTGTGTCCCTTACTTCCAAAAAAAGAACAAAATAATCTTTCCCTTTCATCTGTTTCTCACTGCAGGGATACCCTCTCAGTGCCACAAGTTGTGAATGACATCTGAACCAAAGGTCTGTTCCTACTGCACGAGGGGAGCACATGCAGCACTGCGTAACCACAGCTGTGCAGTGATATTTGCTTTAATACCCTACCCAGACAAGCAGAAAAGGCCAAACCAAATATCTCCTTCAAAATGAAAGGGGTGAATTTTAAGGGGTTACAGCTCAAGCACTAACTGCAGAATAAATTGATAAGGCCAGCTTTCCTCAACTTGTGCTGATGTATTGCTGCTTACACTCACACGTATGAATTGGTGAAGTTGTAATCCATGTTTGCAATTCAAAAATACTTTGAAAACACAAAAATCTTTGTGGGGTCCCAATATACAATCCCACAAAATGGCAAAACAGCAGTTTGAAACTAATTTTGCAAAAGCTCACTGGGCACCTCCTTGGCATACGTTCCAGTTCACACAGCCTGCACATCATAAATGAGCTAAGAAGTAACCTGGAAGGAAATAGAATTAATCTCCAACTCTGTTTTCTCCCCCGTTAACATATTCCATCCAGTGTTGCCACATTTTCTAATAAAAATATGAAATTCACAAAGAAGGGCCAGATTCAAAGAAACACTTGGCTGATGTCAACCCAGTTCTGGTGTCTTTGTCCCAAATGGGGACAAGCTGAGACTGCATTATCACCCAGCTGCTCCAGCCCGCAGCCTTTGCTGGTGTGCTTCCCAGCAGGAGGAGAGCAGCACTGCTGTCAGCAGCGTGGTTGGGATCATGGGCTGTAGCTGAAGCCCACAGAGCTCCCACACAGGCTGCCTGTTTGTTCATGGCATTTAATTGATAAGCAAATGTCAGGTTTATTTGGTTTTTAATTATTTCCTCTGCTTGAGATATTAAAAAGTTCTGGAACAGAGAGGCAGCAGCTATTTGGAAAGAAAAAGAGCAGCTCTGTAGCCACACGATAAATGTACTGCAAATAACACACGTGCTTGAAGTAAGTGACCTCTCTAGAGAGCCTGAGTGTCTTTCCCAAAAACAAGTCAGAAAACAGTTTGTGACTTGTTAGGTTCCCTTCAATTTGGAGCAATAGGAAAGCTGAGAACATCAGCATAAATATTTCTGCTCTATGTCCACGTCTGAATGCAAGATTGGTTTGAGTGGTGAATCGTTCCAGGCCAGAGGAAAGGCACCGTGCTTCAAACCTTCAAGAACCAAGGCTCTCCATGGCAGAGAGATTCCAGCCCCTGCTGCTGGGCACCATCCGAGCTGCAGTTAGTGTCAGTTATTTGACTAGTGCCAGGGATGCCCAGAACCGCTGAGTGCTGTCCAAAATCCTCTCGTACAAAGCTGAACCTACAACACCTGCTTTGTTGGATAGCTACACCTGCCCAACTTTCTCCTTTTAAAGGAAGGAAACTCTCTAAACCCAGGTCTGGTAATTTCTACACTAGGAGACAGGTGATGCCTGTGACACTGCTCTGAAATATTTCAAAGCATACTATTCAAAGCCCAGGTTCTAAAATAGCATTGCTGTTAAAGCTTAAATGCTAGAACAGAAAGGATCACTTTTTTTTTTCCTATGAGAAAACACAGGAGAATGTTAATCAGACAGAATTGGCTCACACTGGAATTTTACCACATTGAGATTGACGCTGTGCACAACAGCAAGTGCTCAGCCATCCCCACACAGTGCTCCCATCAGAAGGGCCAGGCTGGATTTCACACACAGACTTAACAGATGTATTTATTTTCTTCAGTGGCACATTTCAGCTGTAGCATTTCCAATATGATGGAGACTTTGATTCAACCTTTGCTCATAACCAAGCCCAGCAACTGTGAGAATCTGGCTATGCTGAAATAATTGTACAAAAATGCTGACACTTAATTTGTGATGAAAGATCAAACCAAACTAAATGTGAAAACCCATCACTCACTGAATTTCAAGTCGTTTTGTACTTGCTGTAGAGCAGGCCACAGAGCCACAGGCCTGGCTTTCCTTGGGTTTGTTTTTAGACAATAACATTACCAACAGAGTTAACTCCAGTATTAAATCTCACACAGCCTGTGACAGCAGTGACACATCAGCATGTACTGAAAGAGAAAAGCCACTGAAACTAGAGAGTTTTCTTCCAAAAGGAACATATTTTTCATAAGGACAAGTCACCAATATGAATAGAAGAAAACTACTAATGCCATTTGACAGGAAACAAAGACATGCAGCTGCAACAAGACTTCAGCAAAGTGTAAAACATCATTAAAGCCTTTAACTCCTCACACTGATAGCTGTGCGTAGGGCACATGAAGAACAGTGCTCAGCATTGTTCCTCCTCACTGACTCATACAGAGGCTGTTAGAAAGTATCTGTGCCTTTGGAAAAGGTTTTGTCCACGTCCAAGCACACCGCGTAATAAAATACTTAAGTTTTGTGGTTTTTTTCTCATGTTTCTAAATGAATTTTAGATAAATAACGGCAATACGTAATTACTGTCCTCATTTTGACCCTGAAGTTCTCCCACTGATACTCAGACTTAAAGTAAATAGCTGAGAGCGTCAGAAACGAACAGTGGGAAGGGAGATAACAAAAAGCCATTACCTGATGGAAGATAGCTCAGCATTTTATCAGTGTTTGACTAATGGAACTTTGAAATTGGGCAAAATAGGAAGGGAAGCAGGTCAGGGCCAAACACCAGCAGTGAAAGGATGCTTATGAAAACCACTGAGCTCTCAGGGACCCAACACTGTTCTGAGCCACAGAATTTCTATCAATTTATTTGTAGACCACCATCGCATACAAAGCGCCCTGAAGGCTGCATCTCCAGCCAATAGTTATGAAGTGAATATTATTTCTTTAAAATGAGTCTTTAGAGTTGCCATCATCGCACATAGAGCTGCTCTTTAAAATTCCATACAGGGGACATATTGAATAGATTACATCTGTTTGTTGAATTTTGTGTTATTACTTGAAAACATCACAATCTTTCAAAAAAGAAAAAGGATTTAACAGCTATAGAATTAGACCTGTATGAGAGGCATCTCCCTCTAGACAGCTCTGCTATTTCTGCTCAGCAGAACAGTAGTCACCAACCATTAGTGTCAGCATCCATCTGCATGGAAATAAGGGCAACTTCCCCAGCAGCTGCATGTGAGGAAGGCAGACATCAGAGAGAGCTGCCAGGAGCTTACATCCATGCACAGCCAGGCAGTTCAGTTGGAGTGGGAGGCTTATATCAGCCTAGCCACAGCAAGCTGGGCAGCTCTCACCTCAGCTGTTTGAGGGACCCCCACAGGCAAAACAAAAGGGCTTCAACTGCTCCTTCAGAGGACAAGTGAGAGGACCGGTCTGTTAGCACGTAGGATCTTTCAGTTCTCTTCCAGCCATGCACATTTGCCAGTCAAACCACTGGGCCTCCAGGAGCCAAGGTAATTCCCATGTAGCAGCTCACATTAGGTAGAAACCGCACAGCCTGTTTTCATTCCTGGCAAAGAACCAAAGCCAAAACCTTCAAAACTTGTTGAATGTCTCAGGAGATTTCTATGTACAACCTTTACTACAAGCAACCATGCTGCAGTTGGCACTAGCAATCCAAAAACCACACAGGATTTATCTTCAGAATCTGTGCAGACATAGAAACCTTATTAAGGCAGGTGGCACTAAAAGATTTCAGGCCAGCTTATACCGAAATTGGGCAAGATGATTTATGAGATTTTAATGCTATTGAATTTAAACTCTGATTCAACCTTGGATGTGAAGCAAAATCTGATGTATATCTGAATGCTGACAGCTCTTCTACAATATATCCACTCCACATACTGACCCAGCCATTCCCTAACCCAATTTAGCCAACAGTGATCAACAGCAGACCCAGGCAATTGAGAGTTGTTTTCCTCCAAATCTGACAAACTTTACTCTGACTCAGGCCCATCATCATCCCAAAATAGGGAAAGGGAAAGCAGCCAAGTCAAGGAGAGGAGGAGGAAAGGGAGGAGCAGGCAGTTTTTCTGCTTTTGGAAAGAAAAGCGTAGGGAAGCTCAGATGTCAGTGAATTCAGACAGAACTGGTATCCAGTTTTTAATTTTTTCTTTACCATTAAATCCAGCATTTGCACAAGCCTTGAGATAGCAGTGAAAAAGGAAGAATGGGCATGGCATTCATTAGGCATGAATAGGTAAACAGTGAATAATTACATAAAAGTTATAATTTTTTGGCACGCATGGCTACCACCCATGTAGAAGACAATCCTTGTGATGAGCACAGCAAAGGACTTCAAGGGGAAATTCCCACCCTAGAAGCGTCCTAGTCTACACTCGTTTCTTGGGAAGGGACATTGCCATCCTTGTGTGACCATTTGCTTCTCCCTCACTCCTCTGAGCAACATACAGGGGAAATCCTCCCTCTCTCAGAGTTACGTGTATGTGAAAATGGCATTGTCCAGCTTTGCACTCACTCAGCACATAAAACCAGGACTGCCAGAAGTGTCAGTCTGACTGAGGATGATGTGGTGGCCATTGGCAAGAGAGATGAACTGTGTGACCAGAACTGAATTTTTAAAATGAGAATCCATTCAAAGGAAAGGCAGAACCAAGGTCTGATCCTTACAACCACTGCAGCGGGTGCAGTGATTTCTCAATGGAGTTTTTTTTTTTTTTTTCTTCATTCAGGACAGCGGTAAGAGATCAGTGCAAAGGTTTCTGGTTCAACTCTTTCCCCTTCCTACCCATCACTCACTGCCCTTCTTGTTCCCACGCCAATGCCAGCAAGGCCCCCACGCAGCCACACTTTGAATGCCAAAGCTGTCTCTGCTCAGTCTCTGCTCCTTGTGAAGCAATTCTTCCAGGGCTGGGTGCCCTCAGGAGCATTCTGCTGCACAGCTGACAGCAGGGAGGATCTCAGAAGAGCTTACAGTTACAGTTCCTATCTCTTAAGAGTAAATATCAAGTAACCCCATTCAAACACAGCTCGTGTCAGTCCCTATGCAGGAGCCCTGCCTGAAGCACCAGGCTGCAGAGCTGACCCTGCTGACCCCTATGGCCCATGGAGGTGCAGCACTGGGGCACATCGCTTTCTGCACCACCCCACAAGAGGGACCAGAGCTGCAGGCTTGTTGCCATAGCAACCATAAGAAAAGTCCATAAATAGAACATCTTCTGCCAGCAGGATAACACATTGGCAGGAGGATTTTGCTCCAGCTTCTTATGATGCGCCTGCTCCTTAAATACATATACATGCACACATATATATGTATGTCTGTGTATAATATATGAATGCATATAAATATGTATAAATCAGTGTATATATACACACATAGAAGAGCTATGGTCAGAAGCACACCCAGTGACTTGACTTCACCCAAGCTAGCAGGATGGCCAGAGAGCTTTATGGCAACCAGGGGAGAAGTTCAGGCCCTTTGCTTCTCCTCTGGAGAAAGACAGACTTTTTTTTTCCCCCCTCCATTAGGTACACAGCTTGGAGCCCTGCATAAGTCCTTTCAGCCCTGTCTAGAGAAAATACACCAGCCATTCCTGCCTCCCCCTCTTTCAAGTATCAGAAAGGACAGAGAGGAGGGACTGCCCCACTTCTTTGGGAGGAATGTGCAAAACAATTCAAACCACTCAGGTGAGAAAATCTGCCAAGCAAGAAAACAGCAGGGGATTCTGAATGATGTGTGCAGCTGCGTGGCATGAACAGAACCACTCTGTCTCAGATTTCTGTATGATCCAGGGGATCTTTACCTCAATCCCTTCAGCGAATACCAGCATCTGAACCCTCTGCTAACTGAAGGTTTTACACAAAAGGATATTTCTCACAGCAGTCACGTTACTACCATCGTTGTTTTTTCTTTTTATGCTTTTACACTTTGGTGGTGACAGCAGCAAGGTGCTTTGAAACTGCTCTCCCCCAGCAACTAGAATAGCTCCATCCATTCACTGCCATCAGGGCTCCCTGAAAGGAAGCAAACACTGCACTCCAGGTTCCTTCCAACTCAGTGTCAGTCATCACTTCCAAATACAAGACGTTGCCAGCAACACAAATACCTCTGCCTTCCAGCCTCCATAACATCTCATGCCCTAGTGCTCTCTACAGCCCCTTCAAGCAGCATTTCTGATGAGCATATACAGCTCCAGAGGCACAAAACCGCCACTCTACCAGAGGGTAGTCAGTACCACCCTCAAAACCCCTGTGTGCAAAAGATCCCATCCGTTGGAGCTACTCAACAAGAGTGAAGCACCACCTCAGAACCTTCACATACCCTCTGAGTAACGTGAGAAAACAGTGATATGTTTAGCTTTATAGCCAGGGGAATCAAACACAGAAGAGAACTGCTCCAAGGCTCATGACACACGTGGCAGGACAGGGCTCCATGGGGACCAGGTCCCTGATGGAGGAAGCAGTCCCTGCAACACTTTAGAACCTGGGCCCATAATTGCAAACAAGCACCTTTGATAGCATTTGTTTTATTAATCAAGAAACTAGCAAAAAAATGATTCATAAAAAAGTTTTAAAGGAAAAAACTGATGAGCAAATTAAAATTTATGCTGCAGTCCAAGGCCAAGGCTTCCCATCAGGTCAGTCTTCGGTCCTAAACACAGCATCTCTAGCAAAAAAAAGGGAATACTGAGGGATCCCATTATCTCAGACTTCTTTGAAATTACTCAGCTGGGGGAGGGAAGCAGTGCCATTGAGATCCTGTCCACCCCATTCACTTCCATAAATGCAGAACCACCTCTTGGTGATCAAGGTCCTCTGTTCCTGTGGTTCATTGTAGAGGCAAGAATCAACCTCCATTACAGGTGAGGGAACTGAAGCATGGGGAGATGGCATGTCTGACCTAAGGTCACCCCATGAGGATAGTACCCAGGCCTACTGAGCACAACTCTCTTCTACCCTCGGTAACATTTTGCCTACCACTAACACTCACATCCTAACTGAGATTATAAAGATATCTAACAAGATTAATCACTCTCTCTTCAGCGACCTGTGTCTCATCTGCACTGGGTAATACACTGAGATAAAGGAAGATGCAGATAAGGCTTGCCAAGAATCTGATCACATTCTTATTATTTACCCCTGCAGCTGTTTTAATCCCACTGTTGTTGGACTAAACTACAAAATACACAGCACAATGCTTTTTCTTCCACCATTAAATGTCATTAATGGAGTCAGATAGAAGATCAGTCCGCAGCAATGAAAAGTTTTGCTTCATCTTCTTCCAAAGCATTTTATTTACTTGGCAATTTTGGTTTTGTTTTTATTCATCACAATCTTATCCTCTGAAACCTATACTGATTTCAGTTCAAACAGCGCTGTTGATCTCACCTAATAAATGTGGACATCGCAACATTTCATATTCCAGTCACGTGGGAAGTTAACAGAAATAGTTTTTAAAAATCTCATTTTCCATTTAAATTTTTCAAATTATGTTTTCTGCACATTCACTCAACTTGTTTACCCTATTCTGAGTGCAAATAATATATCACACCAAACACCTGTGTCTACAGGACAGCAGATACTCAAGTTCAGCTGCAAAGAGGTGATTCTCTGAATTTGTGCATCTGTTTTTGAATCTGTAGGGCATCCAAATGAGGATACAATATTGGCATAAGATAAGGAATCTAATTTGCATGTCCATTTCCTCTGGATCCATACAGATGACTTTATTTTTTACTCATAGCTGCAACATCTGTGTCTCTTCGCTATGTCAGTGGTTGGGCAAAGGGTAAAACTTGGCTGGCAACTCATTGCTGGGGAAAAGGCTGATAAAAGAACAAAAGTTCTTGCAAAAATAACAGTATTCGAGAGCTGAAGCAACTCCACAACATTCCAATAACAAATTACAGGTTACTTGCTGGTGGCTACCAGACAGCTCGAAACATTTTCAGCTGATCCTTCAGCAAGAAATAAGTTTCACCAAGAGGCTTTCTGCAATTAACATGATGCAACTCCATTGTGACTGACCTCAGCAGCACCTTTCCCATGTGGAAATGGATCCTGCAATCGACATCCTTACCAGAGATTCTTCCTTTGTAAACCTTTGGGCTCACTTGGAAAGCTTAGATCTTGCTTCACATCTAGCAATAGGGTTGAAAGAGAAAGTTCAAAGCACCCACTTAAAGAGAATATATTGCATGTACCAAATAAGAGTGGCAAAAAAAAAAAAAACACCTTATGAACAAAAATCTTTTCAGAGAAAGAATGATATCATTGTCAAAGTTTGTTATAAAAGCAAGATACATTTTCCTTGAGTAATAGTATATAGGCGAATGTAAAAAGGGTGGGTGATAGAAAACACTGTGTGTCATTGAACAATAAGCCAGAAGCTTCCACATGTCATTAGTAGCCAGTAACTCTAATCTCAAGTTTTGATTTTTGCAAAACCATTAGTAATTCAGACCAACAATTCTTTCCATCTCAGATACCAAATCCAAAATAAATACTCAAGTACTGATTTGTCTCTGAATATCTGACTTGGAACAGAAGGTCCAACAGAGGAGAGATGAATACAGGAGGCCATGTAAACAAAGGAAACTCTTTAAGGAAAAAATGTTAACTCTTACAAAAAAACTACCAAGAATACAAACAGTTGTATTTTGAGAACTAAACTAGCACAATAATTCAAAGTCAAGTTATATAAATAACTAGACCCATGGCTTCAGCTGCCTTCTCCACTGACTACACTCCAAACCAACCCATGTGGTGTTTGCCTGTGCCTGTGTTCTGTATGTATAAAATTACTCAGTGGAGCTATTACTCACCCAGACTAGCTTTTCATGGACATTGAGTCTAAAGACATATGCAATTGCCTTTGGTCAACAGCCAGGGTCAGTTAGGGTTCATAAAGATGGATTGCAGAATAAATCTGAAATGGGTATATGGAGAAGTGTACAATGTGGTTACCTGCCAAATATACAACAGCAGCCAGGTCCAGTTGTCACAGCCATCCACAGAATGCACATAACAAACCTAAAAGCAGCACCTGTGCAATGCAGTCAGTGGCTTTCTCTTTGTACGTGGTCCATTGTAAATGAATAAGGTTTTAAATCCCTTCCTAAATAATCTCTACCAATTTCATCTTTAACGATTTTCTTTGAAGACATTTTTCCCATAAAAAAATAATTCTTAAAGTAAAATGATTCAGTAGCATTCTGCAGTTCAAATATGGTTCAGCAAGAGCTAATCCATACTTCGTTTCAGAAAGAGAATAAAATCAAAAAGGGAAACACTTATCTCTGTAACAAAAGTCTATAGAGGTGCAAGTCAGCTGTAATTTAATTAGCAGCTATGGCAGGTCAGGATATCTGTGATTCCTTCATTAATGAGCAGTTTTTAGGACCAATTAACACAAAAGCAGATGTGAAGCCTTGACATTCAGAGAGAACAAAGGTGGGAGGTCGAGATGAAAAGGCAGACGCAGGAACTGAAAACAAATAAGCTGTTTTCCAATTCATATCAGTGCTCTTGCTCAGGGTGACAGGTTCCTGCTGTAAGCAGATCAAAGCCATATGGTCAGTCCACTGCTTGTTGGTCTGCTAGAAGGAATTCCTGTTGTCAATGTCCCTCTATTTAGAGCAAAGATGTTCACTCATTGAAAATCAACACTGGTAGCAGAGTTATCCTTCAGGGGGTCAAGAACTTTTATTATTTCTTGCATTTAATGTAGAGAAAGAAAAAGGTTGTGCATTGACTGGAATGGCACACCAGCTAACATCAGCAAAGCATGGGAGCTAAAGACAATCCACTTACTGTTGCCATGTTTCATTATTTTCTTTATGATTTGAGAGTGTAAACTGAATGAGAGCTTAAGTGTTAGCTTATTTGACAAGATGGTAAATTCAAAACAAGAACAAAGGCAATGAAACGATCCACATGCAATTTAGAAATATCTCCAAATCTGCCAGCCACCAGATGTCACAAAGCCTGCAAGCCATGATGCATTGAAACAAGAGAAGGGCAAAGCTCTGGCTCCTCCCATAGATCTCCATCAATCTCAGAGCCGTGGAATGAAAGGATAAAAGGCACGTAAGACAAAACAAACAGAGCTTTGCTCTGCAATCACCTGCCTCAGAGTAGAAGCTGTGTCTGCAAGACCAACATCTTGAGCACCAGAGAAAATCCAGGGCACCCACGCACTAAAAAGAGCATTTAAAAAGTATATAGGGCCAATCTAATCTCACATAATCCAGACAAAGTCAACGTGCTGAGCATCACTCACAGATCTCACAGACCCAAGCACGTAAACTGCTCACAGCACAAATTCACAAACACCTGGTCTTATTCTCATTTAACATGTAGGAAAAAATATTCTCTTTAAGCTCAGTGCAGCCTCCATGGAACACTGTGAGAAATCCATCAGTTAATATAACTAGAAATCTAGAAAACCAAACTCCACACTCCGAAAAGAATGCACATTTCCCAGTGAAAACAGCACCAAATATCTATTGAGAAAGTGATTACCAACATTCCGCAGTGCAAAGAACAGTTCATTCAGGACAATAACTTTACTTTTGATCCTATAAGCTCCTATTGTTGCTGCTGGACTACAGCAGTCTCCAAGAGTTGCAACAACGTGAAAGGAAGCACAGTTTGAGTTTGCTCAAGGAGGCAGCAGGTTATAACCCCTGATAAAAGCAATGAAGAGTTGGGAGGCATGATTTTCTACTTTTCTGTTTTAAAAATCAAATGCTGGGCAATAGGGCTGTTTGCTGCCTGAACCAAACCTTGTATGATGTTTGTCAGATGGGAAACTTCAGTATTCGTACTATTATATTACACAACCCATTAACCATCAGCCTTTGTTCTCACGTAGTCTTACTGCAGGATGTTATCATACAAAGTGCTTGGAAATTAAAAGAGCAGCAAACTATAAGCTTGTTTCATCCATCTGAAAACTGTCTGGAGTCTTAATTTTATCACATGTGTTTTTCCACTGTGATGAGACAGACAATGATACCCACATTTGCTACCAATCCAAAACCCAGTATTAGGGAATTAACTATTTAAGTACATCAGAATGCATGGATTATTTATGACAAGCCCCCTGGTTCAGAAGGAAATATACCATCCTGGAGGGAAGCAGCACCTGTAACAAACTGACATCTTCAGTATATTCCCTGTAATACATCCCAAGTGTGACCTTGGGATCAGAGCTGAGGGATGCAGCACACCCAATGGAGTGCCCAAAATTGCAGGATTTGTTTATAGCTCAGGTTGCTCACAGGCACACTGCAGTCAATTCAAGAGACACAATTGGGGAGCAAAGCCAAGAGGAAGGAACCAAAATGGCTTATTCCAGCAGCACCAAATTCTTAACATCAGTAAAGCTATTGCTTTTCCCCTGTATAAAGACACAAACCCAAGGTGGATGAAACAAAATAATCAATCAGGTTTATCAACTTCTAGAACCGGCAAGCAGGAGGGCTGGGGTTTAAATACACAACAGTAGAGCTAAAGCCTTGAACGTAGACCTGCACACAACACACAAACTAGCTTGTCACTTATCCTACTCTGGTACTTGTACACAGTCAGCAGCAGGTCATGCTCTCCTTGCTCTCATTAGCATGGAGACGTAAGGCCAGAAATGCATGCACATCACCCCAGCTAATTTAGTCAAAAGAAAGGCAACAAAAGCACTAAGCAATATTTAACCTATGCAGCATACATAGTGCACTATTTACAGTGAAAATCTGTATTCAAATCTTTCAAACCATTATAAATGCTCTGCATAGAAAAGGGGTGCTACATTGGACTCTGATGATATAATTAATTGGTTTGCAGCAATCCAGGAGCTCTGGGGAAGCACTGCAAACAAAACACAGTGCTGGGCAGCGAGGCAGCAGAACATTTGCTGAGAGCAGTCTTTGGCAGAAGGTGCAGCAGGGTGACTTCAGAGCATTAGGGTAAAGCTGATGTGGTCAAATAATGAAATCACAACAAAAGATCAGCAGCAGGAGAGGTTAATAAAAGTACAGACTGATTTGCAGCCTTTTTGACCTTTAGCTTTTAAGGAAGGGCAAATTCTCCCACCAGGAAATGTTGCTCAGTGGAAGTGTGAGAGCTGGCAGATGAACCTGCGTAACGGCCATACAGATTCTATTTATTTTTTCCTAATTGAGGATGCAGTAAAGGAAAAATTTGGCTCCAAATTTGACACAGCTTGTGACATATAGAAAGGAAACAGAAAAGTGGTTTTTCAGTCAGATCACCCACTACGTCGAAAATAACAATCCATCCTATGCACTCTGACAAAATAACACATAATGGAACTAAAACTGTGCTGAGAAAAATAGTCTGTAAAGCTTCCCATTCCTCTGAGGGCTGACGTCTATTTTTAACATGGAGAACTGGAGCTACATACACCCCATCGAAGCTGCCTCTCTGCAGCCAATTGAGAGAAGCATTCTGCAAAGTATTAATAATTCATCTGATACAGTTTTGCTGGCATATTTCAGCAACCAAATCACACCAAACTCTCCTGCAAGAAAAGACAGAGGAGATATTTCAGAACAAGCTTCCCCCCTCCACAGTGTGTTCTTTTCCTTTCCATATATTAATTGGCAACGAAAAGCCTTCGCAGGCAGCACTGGAGATGAAAGATCTCTGTACAGCATTGGAGTGGGAAAAGCAGGGACACAGGTGAGAAAAGATTTCGACAGCCACCAATCCAGTTTACTTCTGGTGAAAGACGGATAATTCTGTCCTCCTTGCCAGTCTAGAAGTTACTGCTGGCACAGCAAGAGCAGCAGGCCTGCAGCTGCCAGCTGCACCGCCACATCGTACCTGAGGGCAGCCTCTCTCTTTCCATGCAGTCTTAACTTGTAGGCAAAACTTTTTTTTCCCCATTTATATCAACCATACTTCAGCTTCAGAAGGAAAGCCTGCTGCCCTGCCATACTCTTCAGCAGGCCAAGTCCTGTATTTATGTCCATCCATTTTGCTTTTTAAATATTTTCTAGAAAGTGGGAGTGGATTAAAACAGCCCACCTCTGGGTGTATTCACTGTATTGACTGCTATGAAGAGGAGTGAGTGTAATTACCCTGAAAAGGTCCATTCTCAAGAGTGAGTGTGGAGGGTGCTGAACAGACTCAAAGCAGTGAATTACACACAGCTGAAGGTGAGAAGACACCATTATAAATGCATGAAAAAGAAAGCACACAAAGGACCAGGGTCTGTAACAATCACCTCTGATGAGCAACACAGCATAAATTGGGAAGCTGAGAATGTCCTAAATCAGATTTCACAATTCTGTGTAAGCAAATGTGCTTGAGAAGGAGCACCTTTATTTCTATGGACAGTCCTTTCCACGTGATGACTTCTGCAGTAGCACATCCAGACTGCTAGCAGAACGCAGCTCATGGTATTTCCAAACAGTGCCCTGGACACTCATGCTCTGCCTCTTCCAGTTTTTGGGACCCAATTACGTGCTCAGAGCAGAAATTTCCTGTATCAAAAAGAACTGATGATCTTCATAGTCCCTTCCAACCCAAGCCATTCTGCAATTCTAAAAATACCAGGAAAGCCCCTTTTTTCTCTCCAGGAAAGCTCCCTGTAGGTCAGACTGTCCTCTGGTGTGTTTGAACAAGAGATTCACAACAAGACAGCTTTTCTGCAAAAATCTGATCAGATTTGCCTGATTAGGACAGGAAACCCACGCTGATTCTTTCAGGTGCATCACAAATCTTGTTTGCTCCCTGGGTTTGCTTGTTTTTCCCCCTGTCCATCTTGCTCTTGGAGCAAACAGACACACACATCCTTCCCACTGTCACTTATTAGAAGAAATTCACAAGTAACACTACAGGGTTTATTTTGCTTTTATGCTCATAATTCAAGGCTTCTTGATTCTGCTTGTTCCTGCAATTCCAGATCTATAGAGGCTCATATTAAAAAGTTGCCTGGCACAAAGCCTGCATCATTTGCCTACTCTTTGATGCCAAACGCTTCTGTTTTTTGCATCTTCTTCCAGGATTCTCGGCGCAAGCAGCCCAGCAGCCATCTGCAGAGCCCTCCTCCACCCCCAATTCTCAATTATTTTGCAGCCTAAGCAGCAGTTACTCCGACGCTGAGATGCAATTTCCATGAGACTTCGCTGCTCTCCTTCAATTTGACTGAGTTTCTAGCTGAGCATCTTTCCGGTTTTGTGATATTATTCTAATCAGCCAAACATCACCATTGTCATGTAGAATTTTTCATTCCTGTTACCTTCATCTTCTGGTCACACATTTCCTAGCCAAAGTGCTACGCATACACAGTCAGATTTCTTGCAGCAATTTTTAAATCACAGTAAGAAAGAAAAAAAAGCATCTCTAACTTTTGCTGCACTGTGAGCATTGCTTCCACAGACGCTCATTTATGATCCTGCTGGCTCTGCTGCATGAAGATGTGGCAAAACATTTAGAAAAATGCCGCGCTGATGAAAATTAAGCCAACCTAAACACTGCCACGAGGAGACAGCCCCTCCCTTCCCCAGCTCAGCGCCAGCATGGACAGGAGATGTCAGGGCCTGTCTGTGTGTGCCAGCTTCTGAGGAGAAGAAAACAGTCCGCTGCCACTTGAAATCTGAAAGCAATCTTACAGCGCAGGGGACCTCAGTTACTGCAACTGTACCTTGGGTAGGACACAGACATACTGGGAAATCAGAGCATTACTCTAGTGCTCTCCAGCACACAGAAACTGGATTGCTCAGCTCAGCAGAACTCTTTAGAAAGAAGGGCAATGTCAAGACCATTTCTTCCCACAATTCTGAATTAATGCACAGACTAAACACCAGGGCTGATTGCATTGGTTCCTGATAAGCTCAAGCATTTCCTCTGCCGTGGCAGCGCAAAGCCTCTGCTTGCAATCCCTGCAGGAACGACACTGATTAGAAACCTCTGCCACTGCCACCTTCATCCTGTGACAGGACACAACACTGAGCAGCTCAGCACAGCAAAGCTGCGAGAAGAGCCAGCCACTCGACCCTGCCTGCAAACCTGCTCTGATCTCTGACAGCATTCAGAGTCCCCCACACCTGAATGAAATCCCTCTGATTTATTATTTTTTATTGAGATAACTATTTGAGCAGCTGTTGTACTGCCCTGGTTGCCTTTGTTCCATTTAAATTTGTAGTTGGTGTTTGCCTTGGACTTTTTTCTTTATTTATTTTTATTATTTTAACTCAATGGGCTCACTTTGATTCCCTTATCAATGCAACATCATTGCAAGAATTGCAGAGAGGACTGCAGCTGTGAGGATGACCAAACAAGCAAAGACATCACTGAGCCTTAATCATGGTCATCACCCTGAAGCCTGGCAAACAGCAGTGCCTGTTAGAGGCAGACCCAGCCCCGACCTCCTTCACCCCATACACCTCATTACACAGATCAGAGCCCAAAGCCCTGAACTCCCTCCAAGCTTAAAGGGATAAGACCATCTTTATGACTCCATCTCTGTACCTGTAAATATGGATTCCTGTAGGAGGGAAAAAGCATCCCTTCCTGGCACTGGTGTTGTTCTGAGCTTGGAAGCATAGGAGCCTGAAAGAAAGTTACCAATTCAGACAAAAACAAAGCAGTCCATTGTCCATCCAACATGCCACTTTAAACTAGAGGCATTTTACATTATCTCCAAGTCTTACTTCTATAGTATCAAGCCCAAATTCCAAGTGTTAGTAATTAATGTCAGTGTCCTTACTTCTAAGCACGATGTACTATGGAGACTGCTATGGAGACATTTTGCATGAAGCAAAGGAAAGATACATCAGGAAATCGTATGTAAGACATTCACATTTAACAATACAAATTAACTACTCTGGAGAAAAATAACAGATAGTAAAAGACTGCCAATAAAACAAGTAACTTGCTCACAGAATGCAAGTTGTTGTAAAGGATAACGCAAGACAGCTGAAGTTGCTGTCCATTACAATTGAAACTTGCAGTGAATAAAGGTAAGAAGTGCTTTGGAGATTAATGCAACAGTTTTATTCAAGTTTTTACTCAAATACTTGGTGATATGTGGCAAATAAACTCAGAGCTCTGAACACTGAGGCAGTTATTTATGACTGACAAAACACACAAGATACCAGACCATATTACTTTGCAACAGAGACAGGCTATGTCAGATGCTTTATGGCACTATGCATTTTCTCTCCTTAATTAAAAGAAACAAAAACATAAGAAGTCCCAAGTCACGATCATTACAAAGCTTTGAAGGAAAAACCTAAATCAAGTCTCTTACAATTCTCTGAGGACTTAAAATTGAAGTACCCAATAAAAATGTACAGATAACCATATAAGCATAGATCTCTTCTCCACTTTTAATTAAATGTGGCTCATCTCAGTCACAATTTTCTTGGAACCTACAGGTGCACTTTTCTCAGAGGGGAGAACATAGAACACAGTAGGATAAGAATTCATTTAACTGAGAAGTTAACCTCACTCTGGAGTGGAGCTGTTTATGAAGATCCAGTATATTACAAAGGAACAACAAAACTGCAAAACAGTGTGTCACACATTGCCTGTCAAACATATTTTCTTCCTTCCAACAGGAAGAGAATAGAAAGAATCTACAGAACACAGCATTTCAAGAGAATAGCAAGTTCATAATGTATACAAATGAACACTAAAGCACAATAGTCTTCAGAAAAGAAAAACATGTGCCTATTTCTCCACATCCAGTGGAACAAGACCTTCTTTCCCATTTAAAAGGCACAAAGTCTTCTTGGAAAAGAAGGCAGAGAGCAAGGGGATCTTTCAGCAGGAAACGTCAGTACTGAGCCCACTCCTGCCTACAGGTGAACAGCCTGACCCAACTCCTGTTGTATGAAAGGAGTCACGTGGTTTAAATTCGGACAGCTGGTCAGGATGCAGTGCTCTTATCATAGGAAATTGGGACATTTTGGAAAGTATTAATTCCAGTCCTAAACAAAATTGCAGCTTTGGAAACATGAAACCAAAATCCTAAAGGGCACATTTCAGGAGGAGCAAACACACGTTCCAGGATGAAGCACAGGCTGCAATGCCTGCTGCAGAGCAGTTGCACTGACACAGCTCTGGAAAGCTTCCCAGGCTGCTCCCAAAGCAGTGATTCCAGGGAGGCCCGGCTCCCCATGCCCTGCGTGCCCAGGAGCAGCCTCTGAGCAGGACAGGGCTTCCCAAGACCAGGCAGCACTGCAGACAGCTGCAACAACCCTTGTGCTATAAAAGCCCAAAGAGACATCAGCCAAGTGCAGCTGCTGAGCTTTGGGTGGAGGTGTGTGCATGCACATGTGCTCCAATTGAAATTAAGGTGACAGGAGAGCCAATGTGGGTAAAGGAAAAAGAGATTTAACATGTCTGTCCCTTTAACTGATCCAAACCCAGGTCCTGCCAAGGACTCAGAGCACTTCCAGTTAAGTGTTTTTCCAGATGACACGCGACTCACAGTTCCAGGGCTGGCACAGAAACAAATGTAAGAAAGAAAAGCTTTCATTGGCCTGTCAGAGAAGCACAGAAGAACAACTGGAAAATGTGAAGATGCTTTACTTCATCTGGTGCTAAGGGGAACCTGGAGAAGTTTCCAGATTCCTGGGACTCTTTCAAACAGAAATTCTGAAATCCTAACCAAGAAAGTCCCTTTAGCTCGTAGTTTGCTTTTCTGTTTTGCAACAGAGAAATGCATTTGTCCAAAACATTGGTCCAAAACCTTAGAAGTGGGAAATGAACAAAGCTATGTTGTTAAAGCACCATAGAGGGGAAGTTTCTTCACCTTGGGTGAAAATAAGTATATGGAGAGATTGCATTAGTCTGCTGCCAGACTTCTGATCAGAGCTTTATTACATTGTGTGATCCTCTAGCATAAAGAGAGGATATGGAAAGATCACTACAAAGAAGCTGAACCAGATAACACGGCCCAACCTTAATCCTATCACTGCTTTTTTCATCCCCTTGTCCTCACCGGTCACTTATTCCGCAGAAGGAGCTCATCGTGCATTCCTGGATAAACACAGCATTAGGAATTGTTAACGTGGAGCACTGTGCATGCTACCCAAGCCTATATGTAAAATAAAGAGGACTTTTAGGCCTGGATGGTAGATTCATCTTTCTCCTCCTTTACAGGCTTGCTGTGCCACACGGGGCAGTCACTGTTGCCTCACTCACTTGTGAGCCAGTCTCAGATTACTGGTTTTCTGCCATCTATTGAAGTTCATCACCACTCCTTCTCCCAGACAGAACCTTCAGTGCTCTGAACACAGGGCAGACAGCAATATGAAGTGGCACTGTGCAGACACTGCTTGGCGGTCTCTTCCCCAGTGTCTGAAGCACAGAGGCTGCTCTTGCTGCAGGGTGGATCTGCTCAGAACAGCCAGCAAGCAGTTCAGACCCTGGGAGAAGATCCACATCTTCTAGTCTCTAGTGACATTAAACTACATTTGAACTTGAGAAAATCTCATTTTCTCTTTTAGATCAGTGTAGTCAATACAGGTACTGAGGAGAAAAAACAATGACGTGCTGTACTGCATTTTGTGATAATCCACACACACAGTGCTTCGTGGCTGAGGGAAACCCCATTCCACAAATCAAAAAGAAATGTTGGTGACCTTCTTAACACAGAGAATAAAAATACTGACAGCAGACAGAATCTTAATGGGCATTACCTGTAATGATTTACTCCAGTAACCTAAATTACCCCTCACACCTTTGAGTTTTAGGAGGATTCAGACATCTTTCTTTCCTTGTCTTCTATATTTGATGTAAGTTCTCAGGGATATTAAAACAATTGTTGGTACTGCAGCTGTCTACACTAGTGATTGCGGATTGACTGGAAGTTCTATTTCATGTATAATGTTTTCTTCTAAACTTATCTACACTATTTATTAGAAGATGACAGCTCAGGGAAGAAGCCACATCTTCTTATATGTTTGTGCAGTGTGTAGTAAAACAAGCTTGTTCCAAATATAATAAGTGTTTAAGTAGGAGAAGGAAGGGGTGGTTTCTTAAATCAGAAATAATACTCTTGCCATGAGATGCTCATGGAAGTGCAATCTTAATATTTACTTAGGTTTTTGGCAGCACTGGGTTTGCACTACCATCCATCACCTCTTCAAATACTGCAAAATGTACCTAGACATAAAACATTAGCCACAAGGAGCTTATCAGAATAATACTATGTCAGAACTGTGCTTTTTTAAGCATACATTTGAGCACAGTTTGTCTTACCTGAAGTCAAGGGCAAGATACATATTTCCTTATTAAAATGTAAGATTCCCTCCCCTTGCCTACAAGAGTTCCAGAAGCAGAAAGCTACACAGGTCTCACCGCCCACCCTAAACAAGCTCAAGAACAAGAGGGGGTTGTAAGTCCCTAAAAAACACAGCGTTAACATCGTGGATTCCTGTTTCAGTGACATCTTCATAGCCCTCTGTTACTAACCCAGCACTGCTAACTACAGAGGCCTCCTGCTGGTTTGCTCAAGTGTTTGGATCAGCCCAAACTACCTGCACTGCTCCCGAAAAAGAAAGGGTCCACACAGGGCAGACAACATGCCAAACATAGAGGAGAACCTGAGAAAGCCTCTGCAAGCCAAGGAGGAAGGGAGAGAGTTTTGCATGTGTGCAGTCAAGTGGTACTTATAAGAAATGCATCAGCACCTTTCATCTGAGCATACTAACTGCACTTCATTGAAAGGCTTCAGTTTCCAGTTTGTAGCATCCAAGACCGTGTTCCCAGCTGTTCTGTACCATTCACAGTTGTTCCTATTGTTTTCCCCCATCCCCTATTAATTCTACTAAGAAACTACACAGAACTGCCACTTTACAGGTAGACTTGCACCCACCAGCACTAGGTTTTATCAGAACTTCATGGACCACAGATATAAGGTTCAATTCTGCAAAACGCTTTTACTTAACAAACACAGTATGCTACAAATACCTCTAACAGCAAGCCTTCTCCCTGCTCATTTTGCTTATAGAATCATTTATATTTCCATTATTTTAGTTCTAAAACCTTGAGTGTACCTGAAGATTCTTAAGAAATAAATTGGCCATTTTTCACCCAACAAGAACTGCCCATTTTTATGTAATATCATGGTCAGAAACATCTGAAGAAAATGCATCTGAGTGAAAGGAAATGCTGAAGAGCAAACTGTAGCAAATTACTGAGTACAAGTAAGATCTGAGAGTCTTTCAAATAGAGGCACAGCTCTAACACTCTGCCTTGGAAATGCTACAGCAGGTGCCCCAGCAAGCAGCACAACACTCTGCTGCTCAGGTGCAGCTCTCACCAATAATGGATCTCTCACAATTCAATTAGATTTCTTCACCTTTTAAAGCTTGATGCAGCTTGTTCATTCTCAGGAGATCTTTCTCCCCTTGAGGAGCCCCAACACTTTGTTGTCACAGTTCCTAGAACTGCTTGCTGGCATTTGGCCCAGACAAATTGTTTGTGAATGTGTGCCTTCATTGCTCCTGAAGGAGACAGGAAAATTGACAGCTATGATAAAGAAAATAAGTTGGATGTTTCAAGACTCAGAGTGCTCTTCACATTCTAAGTACTCCAAATGATCCCCTGAATACTTACAGACCTCCAAATCAAACTTGGATCAATGAGAACTGCAGGGACAAAGTTCTCACTGTGTATTGCAAAAAGGCTCAGACAGCCAGACTTTAAGATTCATGTTTCAGTGCTGTAACAAGGCCCTGCATTCCTTTGGAAACATTTAATTCCAGGTGCTCTAAACTTAAACATTCCCAAGCAAAGGTTGCATATAGTAATGTGATGTGCCTTTGGTCTTGTGTCAAACACATTGTTCAGGTTTAGCAGCCTGTTTTCCAGCCTTCACCTACTCACTGAGTTACAAACAATCTCTGTCATTCACATTTTGCTCAGCAGCACCAGTAGGTGCAATGCACACCATTGGCAGACTATATAACCAGTTTTGAATGAACAATTTCTCCCCAGGTACTTGCTTGGATCAGAAAAGCCCAATAATCTAAAAAATCGTGGTTTTTCTTAGCACATTTGGAGATCCCATTGCTTCCATGTATAACAGCACTCCAAACAACACCTAGAGCAGGTCAGCTTCCCAGCTGGCCGCAATGCTGTCTTGGGATACATGAAAGAGCAAGCATTGTACAGTTTTATCTAACACTGCAGAACATTCTGCCATCATTGCCATGCTGCAAGTTTCTACACATCCCCAGTCTTGGCTTTGCAAAGGGTTCTAAGAGATCTTGTAGCTGATGTGAACAAAACTAGAGCAAGCAGGAGCAAAACAGCTGTTGGTGAGTCAGGAAACGAAGGTACTAAATAACACACCTGGGAACTCATGCTTTCCTCTGCTAATCGTATCACTTGAGTCTTTCCCTGTCTCTTGTACTGAACCAGAACCAACACTCCTAAATACATTATTTCTAAATACGTTATTTCATGTTAGCATCGTGCTGTTACTTGCTTTCCTCACTAGAAGGCAATGAGACCCTCCCACTATATGCTACACTGAGCAGTCATCACAAAAGAGGACTGAGACTTCTTCCCTGACTGTGCATCAGACTCATTTCTACCCTTCCAGTAAAACATAATTAGTCAAACTTTGTGATCACCACCCATAATAACTTTTCTCTGTAATGAAAAAACCTGCATGATTACCACATTCTTAATAAGGGTTATAAGATAATCATAGTATTTTCAGCTAGCCTCTGCTTTCTCGCTGCCCTCAGTGGGCTAAAGACAATCTGTTCAAAACCACTTGCAGTGCAAAGGGAGGTGTAACAACAGCAGCAGAGCAACAAGATCCCAGACTGCAGCAACTGAAGAACTACATAAACATGACAGTAGCAAGCACAAAGATAAATGAAGGAATCTGCTTACCTTCAGAAGGCCTCATGCACACAGAGATGTCCAGATAAGATTTCCTCACCCCCACTGCCAACCCTTAAATGAGGGCTGGAAGGGGTGGATCCTGGCTCCAGCCCTTCCATCACTCAGTACATTGCGTGCAGCTGAGCTCCCCTGGGCTGGCCCTGCCTTCCCACCAGGTGCTCCATCACTGCTTCAGGCCGTGACTCAGCATTTTCAGTACAACTCTCATATCAAGAAAGCATGATTAATGTATAGTTAACTGTATATGTTCTTAAAACTGTTGTCAGTGTGTCTGTTGTGCTGTGAACTCAGCGTGAAGAATAGGTCCATCTTTCAAATCACCATAGATTAATAAGGTTTATCCCTTTCTACGTTTGTCCTCACAGTGTCCGGATGTTCTCTCCATCTATTTTGTAGGACTTTACAGCACACAGCCAGCTGTGTGAGTTCATCCATTCTACATCATAATCAAAAAGTATATAAAAAAAAACAACAACACAAATAAGGCACCCTCTGGTACATCTGGATTCTTCAGCTCCTATACCAAAAGCTTTGGAACATTTATACTTCACAGTACATCCATTAACAACTTGGTTTGACTCAAACACAATCAACACCCCAATCTGTACTATAATAATCAGTTTCTCATTACAGAATCTTTTCTCTGGTGAAGATCCACGAGTGTCCTAGTGATTTGGGTTAGAACAGGTCCTTGTCTTTGACTTGATTTTTAAATAAGTGATTTTAATTTGTAATTTGGCTTTTAAAAAACAAACAAACAAAACTCTATTCAGGCAAATAAAGATGAACAAGCAGCAAGCTGTGCTGTCAAACACGAAGTCAAGAGGAAGGGAAACAGGTTTGGATATTTCAGGACATTTAAGCTGCCACTGCACAGATGGGTGAGTTCTGCATAACCTATTGTCAGGAGCCACGTTTAAGTGCTCAGTCTCTCAAACTGCAATGGGAGTCATTCATGCTCAACACTAACAGTGTGCAGATGAGGGATCAGCCTGGCCAAAGAAGGTTAGAAACTGTCATTCATCGACAGTGTTTATTCTTTTGGAGAATGGTTTAAGCAAACGAGGAGGATAGAGCCAAAAACATTTACTTTCTATGACTTTCTCAGCCAAGCTACAAAGTATACAACCTGCTGTAGATTATGTTCTCCAAAAATACCTGAGGGTGTAAATCTGATAATGTGTCAGTTGTGTTAGGTTACAGGACCATCACCCAGCTGTTAAAGACGAATCCAGAAAGCATTGCTCTCAAACTATCTCTAAGAAATCCTTAAAATACGTTTTTGTGACTGTGAACCTAAAACGAGGGAAGATTCAGCTAGTGAAATCGTTTGCAATGTCACAGCTGAACCTCAGCGGATTTGCTGCACCATGCTTTCACATACAGAAACAGCTCCGACTCAGCAGGAAGCCCTGTATGTAAGAACAAAGCAGGAAGTTAGAATTTCTTGTAATGCCTTTACATTCATTGAAAACTAATGACAAGGGTGCTCAATTTAGTTAAATTCTACCTGATGTTTATCACCTTTTTTGTGAACCACAAGCTCAGCTGGGAGCAAAGGCTGGAACACCAAGAGCTCAATGCACAACAGCAGTGTTTCAGTGTTTTAGCACAGATTTGCTGAGACACTCAGCTCCCGTGCTGAAGAATCTGCAGAAACCATTCTTTGCAAGGAAGCATGAAGTTGCAGTATGTGCTTATCTCCATGTTTGTTGTATTTCTTGAAGATTTCATGCCTTGGTGCTGTTGGGGTTAAGCCTGTACTGATGGCAGGAAGGACTTGAGGACCTAAAGTAATGGGAGATCTTGAAACCAATGACAGAACTTCAGGAGAATGTATTAGCACGAAGGCACAAATGCTGCTGTGAAGAACTTCTGTCCTGAAACAGAGCATTATTCTCGACTTGCAAATATGCTTGCTGCAAAAGAAAACAAGCTTTTAAGCACATTACTTGTTTTTGAGGTTTACAAATGTTTTAGCTGGAGTTTCCTGTAGTAAGTGTTTGATTTCTTCAGTGCTATTGCATTCTCCGAATCAAGTCAAATACAATAACACAGTGCATCTTGCAAGAAGGATATTTGTTTCTTACACATTTCCAAATGATATTTATGATTACTTTCAAAGTGAGGATCAGGCAGCCACTGACCTGAATACTTGAGATTTACTCACATATGCACACACAGCCATAGGAGCCTTTTTCCTGCGAGGACAGTAATTTTACACTGTAAATCTGACCACTGATGTTAACTCTGTATCCAGCACCTAATCAACATGCCATCTCATCAGCTTTATGCAGGTAGATGAAAATGAGAAATACAAGCTCTGCTGTGCTCACAGATTTAAACTTCGTTATCTGACCTGTAGGCAGCATCAGTTACAGTAGGAGTTAATGTGCAATTCCAGTAAATGCCAAGCAAGCCCATATAATCAAATGAGCCATTTAACATGTTAAAAGTAAGGAACATTCCACACCAAAGTGCTGACTTTCATTTATACCCAAAGAAATCCTCCTAATATCTTCTAATAGCAGAGTTTAAGGGACTTTTCTTTGGAGCACACTGTAACGCCTTTGTTCTTTCCATCCCCTCCCAAAGCCCACTGCCGAGAGACCAAAGCTATAATTTCCTCTGCCTATAAGAGTTCCATAAGTTTACCTGACCTTTAGAAAAATGCACTTCTCCCTCTGCATCTCCCTTAAAGCAGCTGCTTTATCACAGTGGCTGCAGCCCAGGCCCTCCTGGCTGCGCAGAACAGTGGCAGGCCGGCATCCTGCAGCACCAAAACCACACAAATCTCCCACTTGCTGCCTTGCTTAGCAGGATGGTTGGCAAGCACACAAGAAAGCCATCACTAGATGTACAGAGCAAAGAGCACACTGAGGCTGATGTGTTATTCTGTCTCTGATTGCCCCATGCTTTTCATGGCCAGGGCTGTACTACTCACCAGTTCCTGAAGCACAGACTCCTTTCTAATGCCTGTCATTAGCCCTGTGTACAGCCTTGAGAAAATTACAGAGACCAGCTATTACAAATGTGCCCCTCACGTCAACCTGCTTGTGTACTCACTTTAGCCCACTTGCAATTTCTTAGAATTTAAAAGAAGTCATTTACAGGCCAGCTGAACTCTTAAACCAAAGGGTTTGCTGTACGCCAGGGGTGTAAATAATGCATAGGATACATTGATAGAAGGAATTCATCTGTACGCAGCAGCATACAGTGGTGATTATCATTATGAAGCACACACACCTAAGTGCCAGTGCAGACTATCCAGGTGACTTCACGGACACCAGGCCCAGAATGACAACAGTTCTGCACCGCCTGGTGCCTCGGAAAACGCAGAGCTTGGCTCAGCAGCATTCTGCAGAGCTTTGTCTTCAGGAGTTGGAGAACTATACCTTTTAAGGATAAATTCTCAGAGGATTGGAGTGCTTTGGTATTCTCAAGACTCCCATCTCATGAAGTGTAAAGTTACAGAATAGATCAGCAAATCACTTCTCTGGACACAAACCATTCCTACCATACCACCACGTTTGTTAGAAGCCACAAAACGCCACCCAGCAGATCCTCCTGTCTGCTTCCTCTGTGCCCCTGGTTGGATTGCCCCAGAGCCAACCATTTCAGAGCCAGCTGTGTGTCTAACAGCAAGTTCCTTGAAGAGCTGCTGAATTAAGTTTCAGGAACTGTCAAATACAACCTCAGGAGAATTGATCCAGTGGCAAAAGAAAGATCAGAAACAAAGCTATTGCCATTATGTCTATCTAGAAATATTTCACAATATTAGAAAAATTTTAAATGTATTAAAACTAAAAAAGGCATTTAAACAATACAAAAGCTTCCAGTTTTACATGGATGTGTAGCCTTACAAGCTGTAAAGCAGTTCAGTCCCACTTCAATACTCCTTCTGTGATGCTCTTTCCCTTAAAGCTAAACACTGTCTGGAACAAAACATTTCAAGTAAGTGTAATAGGGTTGTGTCTGTGAACTCATTCTGATATGGAGTGTAATCAGTCTCATCTATGGACCAAATGAAAACTCACAATCACCAATTTACTGTAATCGAGCAATGACCTCATACAGTTACCGAAAGAGCAAGCAGCTCACAGTCCTCTTACATAGGGAAAAATAAGAAAATAAAAGGCGGCTGCCCTTCCTAAGATGGAGCTCATAGGATATCATGTCCATGTGAGCTAACCAAGTGTTTGCCAGTCACAGCAGTTTGCTCGGGTACATGTGATTCATGGCATTAAAATGTATTCATGACAACATATTAAACTTCGTTTCCCCTAACAAAATGGCAGAAGAGCATTAACTGCTATATGTATCTTTGCATCAGTTGTTTGCACAGTCCCTGGACTTTGTACCAGCCAAGAGGCACCAGCACATATACACATTAGATGTACAGTGGCAGTACCCTTTCAAAAGGATTCTTCCAATGGCACATTCCCAGGAAAGGAAATTCTTTCTGAAAGCTGAAAGTTCCCTGCAGTCCATTCCCCATTACCTCCTAAAGCAAAAGCAGCAGCAAAAGAATTTTAGCTATTTTTTCCCAGGGAAAGTATACAACGACCTAGAGACCTCTGAGCAAGGCCATCCCTCCAGGGCAGTATTCCTTGAAGGGCTGAAATCCAAGTAAGAGTGTGCTTGGGAGGAAAGGTAAAGGAGGGAGGACAGAACTAGGTGCATGCTGATAAGCTATTTAATCAGTCATCTATTTTTAGCTCTGCTAAGCAATCAGGATGCTGTTCATAAAGCACTTCGCCTTAAAATATAATTGCTTTCCTCAGATGACATTGTCGTGCTCTGTTCTTTTCACCTTTAACATGAAAATTCAAATAAAGAAAACAGAAAAGGAGAGATTTTGAGAGATGTGCAGGTAGGTCTGATGTCTGCTCTGACCTCTGGGTTGTTTGTGTAAAGCAGAGAACCACTGCTTAAAGCAGTTACATCTGGTGATACAGCATGTCTGAGATGTCCAGAGCGACAGGCTCACCTATGGATAAAAATAATAAAGTATACAGAACACCAGTGGTCGAATGTCTTGATAGACATCAGCTATTCTTCAAGAATAGAGCAATAAACCATGACACATTTGTGTTACTGAAAATCAGAGTGGGCACAATTAACCTTGCAAAGTAGCAAGAGAAATCTTTGTTGTATCATAAATTACCTCCATCCTCAGCACATTTTTTGACTGTCACTGTCACATTTGCAGAAAGGATTCATCTTTATCTGAAGCTGTAATTGAATGCCAGTAGTTACCTTGGTGACATTTAAAAGTCTATTGCTGTGCTTTGCTGTCAACACTTTATAATACAATAAAGTGCCTCATGGAACAAGTCAGAACACAGCTTAGAAAATAGTTCCTATGACAACTATATAAATTGAGGAGATGGCAAAGATCCCAAAATGTCAAATGGACAGCAGTGTGCAGGTAAAGAAAATCCAGGCTGAAGTCAGCGCTGTGCTAAACAACAGCCCGGAGCCGGACTGCAGCCATCTCTGTGATTAAACCAATCTCCGGTTCTGTACGTACTCCAATTTTCACAGAAACTGCTGAGAATGGTGAAACGTGCCGTGCTTCAATCCGTGCGGCTTCAGCGGGCTGCTGCTGGGACCGACCATTAGCAACAGAGAATCACAATTCAGTGAGTACTGTTTGCTGTATTTGAAATGTTTGATAGCAGTGGATGGAAATTAATTATCAGTCAAAATACAAGATTCCCATTCTGCTTACAGCAGCATGTCCCTTTCTCTCACATGGAACAGAGCAGCACTGAGATCACATTCACTCTTTGTATTTGTAGATCTATCATTCAGTCACCCAGAGAAAGATTTGTTTCGTTGCCACTGGCACAACTCTGCTCTGTCTCAATGAGAAATAGAGAAGTCAGAGCCAGCCAAAGCTGCAGTCCGCTCGCTGCCCGCGCTGGCCCTGGCTGCACAGATAGGAAGGAGATGAGACAACCCAGAGGTGAGCGCTCAGTGCCGCCCTCACACAGAGCTCTGCAGCCCAGCTGTGCAGAGGTTGGCACACAGCAGCACTGCAGTACTCAGCTGGGAGCATGGCAGAAGCAGAGGGCGGCTGAGGAAAGCGACCCACGCCTTTATCCTTCGAGGCTGCTCCACTCCATCACCTCTTCCTCAGTCCCTGCCTTTTCTTTTCCCTTCCATTAAACGTGCTCAGCCCGCACAGCTGCTCCCTTCTAACCACCTCAGACGGCAAATTTCCTCTGCAGCACACGGGCCTTCTGTGCTTCCACCATAGGCCATTCGGGTCATGAGTGCAGCAGCATCTGGAATATTGGCCCCCAAAGAAGGGAATTATTTCCCTTTTTCTGTAAAACCTTCAGAATTTAGCCACGGCCTCCCACCAACCCTTCCCTCCCATACAGCAACAGTGACTTAGTTCACGTGCTAGCAGGATTTTCTTTGGCAAAAATCAGGGAAATGGAACCTCCTCTGAATACAGTCCTGTTACAGTATGGCAAAAATGACCAATGCTTCACAATCAAAAGTGCAGCAAAAACTGTGTCTCTTTGCCATATTTTCATCTGAGCATCAACCCGAGAGAAGAGAAATCCATAACAAAAACTGATAAACAGCCATGTCCGTGTGAGACAAACGCTGTAAATTAAGAGATTGTGTTCCTGCCCTCTGGTGAAGTTTTTACCTTGAATTCAGCACCCAGAATAAAGAAAACTGCCACTGAGGAACACAAAAGAAAAGTTATTTGTGTACAGGAATGGCTCACAGAAAATTAAACTACTGCAGAAAACTGGAGCTTATTATGCGAGAAATGTCATAAGCTGAAACACACCAAAAATCCTCCCTCGGGATCTGAGCAACATCAGCTAAAAATACCCCTATTGCACGTCATCTACAAATTCAAAGGGTTGTTTAGGCTGTTTAGATTATGATCAAACAACACTCAGTACAATTTTTTCTACTCATGACTAAAAATAGTGCCACATTTCAGGTGTTCTGATTGCTTTCCTCACTTCATTTTTATTTCTGTTTCTAATTCAGACGCGATGTTCCCCTCACCCTTGCTGAAAGCAAAGAGCAGTGTTTGGAGGGGACCAAGGGAACGTATGGCTATTGCACACATTGGCCACTCATCCTAATGAAAGGCGCAGGACTCTGAGCAGGAACGATGGCACGGGAACTGCCTGCAGAGAGCACCCCTGATTTGTACAATAAAGGGCAGAAGACATCGTGTTCCCAGCCTGTATTCTTGTCCTGCGTCTGCTCACATCTGAGCTTTGCAAGTGCAAGCACTAGGTAAGGCTGCTAAGTAAAGCCACCTGCACACGTCTTCCCAGCAGCACGAGGTGTAACCAAATAGCACAAACATCTCTCGTGCCAAGAAGGCATAGGCTCTGCTGCAGCAACCTACCGAAAACCCACAGCTTCCTGGGAGTCCCAGGTGTTCAGCACTGTGCTGGCATTATGCCACAGGAGGTAGCAACATCCTCTGCAAGTGGCCCACACTGAGATAGGTGGGAAGGAGCACCTGGGCAGGTATTGTGGAGCTGCACACGAGAAGTGCTGTGCAGGTTTCAAGAGCAGCTGAATTAAAAGCCTCAGTGTAAGTCTCCAGCTTTCCCATCTTTCAAACTGAAAAGGAGTTCAAGAACTTTTCATCGCAGTGCTGAACATAAATTACCATCATTTTTCTGTTATGTAATGTGATTCATGCAAAGCATGCACTGGGCTTATTCCAGTTTCCACTGAAGTCAATAGAAGTGTTCAGCACCTCTGAAGAAACAGGACATGCTTATTCATGGGTATAATTTATGGTACTCAAATTAGATCATTGTCCTTACATTACCAGTGCAGAAAAGTGTGACTTCTTGTTCTTTCCTTTCTGTAAGGATAATAATGGGTTGATACTGGAATTTACTCTCAGATCTTCAGTGAAATGCCTAGAACTAGTCAAACTTCAACAAACCAAAACACAAAATATTTGAAATAGCAGCTCCCAAAATCCCTTCCAGTCATCCATTAGATCAAGTCAGCTCCAAGATCACTGCCTGTGTGAGCCCTCACCTCCGGGATGTGTCACAGAGGAGTAACTAACACAGAGATTTTTCAGTGCAAACATATTAAAAGTTATGCATGAATAAAAGCCATCTTCTAGAAAGGACAACTGGAAAGCCAAACCAGAAATCCATGAGTTAAAGCAACAAATTAGAAAGTCTTCTTACTGACAGATCTGCTCATGCTGATAGTCACTGCCTCAATTCACCATCCCTTCTTTAGACAACTGGCAGCAGTTTGTGGGTCTGGCCTGATGGCCCCGTATGTTGAGAATCACCATAAACTGCAAAGATACCCCTTGGGTCCTTGCACCGCCCCACCTCCACCTGGGCACAGCTTCATCTCCCCAGACATCTCCTGTGGAAGGAAGAACTAATGAGGTGGGAGTAAAACAACAGCCTTTGATCAGTGGTGCTTGTAGAGCACGCAAAGGAAGTCCTTTTTCTCATTCTGGACAGCTAAACAAGAGCCTTTCCCACCCAGCTGCTACAGAGCTTCCTCAGCTTTTCATAGGCATCGTGCTTTGCAGAGCAGCTAGGTTCCAGGTCAGTCCTGCTGGCCAGAGAAGGCTTCACCCCCTCCTAGACAGGGATAGAGGAGTTAAACTGAACTCTTGGGCTGGGAATACACCAGAACCAGCAGGAAGATTATATTTTCCATGCACCACATGAACAGATCTTGTTTTTATCTAGTCCCCCAGGCCCCACGCAGAGGATGGGCAGATGGATCCCGCCAATCACTCA
>JAOWBP010004554.1:7737496-7812735 GCA_028571105.1 Tragopan temminckii
AAAGCAAAACTAAAGTCATCTGAAGGCTGATTTTTTAATGAACAGAAAGAGGGGGGGTTGTTTGCAAGACCTTAAAATTACACGTGCACATCCGAATATCTGGCTGCTTTCCCCACACCCCCAGTGCCAATCTCAACACACCAGCTTCAGTGCTTGGCACGAGCTGTGAGGAGCTGCAGTGCTATCCCTGCTGCGTGTTGCCCAGCAGCCGTGGCACAGATAAGGAGCAGATGTGTGGGGCAGCTGCTGCTGGAGCTGCGCTGTGCGGGGAGCGGGGCGGCCCTGATCCTTGGCTGAAGCTGCGAGTACCCATGGCGGTGTGAATGCCATCTCAACCTCGCTCTGTTTGGTGCTAATTTTGCTTTACTGCTCCAATTTAGATCTGAATTATTCTTCTGAAAGCAGTGGGAGTGATGTTTTTGTGACTGCCAAGAGGTGTGCTGCTCTACTGGGCCCTAAGGGGGGATGAGCCACACCAATATCTGGGTATGATGCAACGGAATCTGGGTGATGTGAGTGACACGTGAATTCCCACGAGTGAGATAATGATGCGAAGAAGTGTGCTGCTCCAAGTTCAGTTGCTCGCTGCTTTTTCCCTACTCCCCCAAGAGCGATGGGCCAGGATTAAGTGCCAGAGGGAGCCTTAAAAGCTCTGCAAACTGGATTCCTCAGTCATCTGTGGTTCTGTCCCATGTAGATTCTGTATGTGGCTGTGGTTGGTTGGCTGGTTGGTGTTTTTCAATAAACTCTGTGCTCAGCAGTTCCTGTGAAATTGCTCTTTAAACAGAGTTTTCTCCAGGTTGTGCAAAGCATTCAGTGCAAAAAGCAGCAGCAGTCCGTGCTGAGGCTCTGTCTTCATTTGCACACTCTTCAAGCTGAGTTAATTTTACCAAAAGTTCCTCCCAGAGTTGATGAGTCCCATACTTGGGAAATGCTTTCACTTTGGAGGAGAAAATGGGGTTCATCATCAAAAAGTAAAGGTGGCTTTGAACTTTTCCCTACATTTGCTACAAACCATCTGTGGAGGGTTTTGCTTTCGCGTTCGGAAGAATTCAGTAGTGAAAACTAAGAGAAAACCCCTGAAATTAAATCACAGTCGCTGTGTGTGGAAGCATCACTATGGGCTTCTCTGCTTTTGCACGAAGTGTGCGGTTGTCTCTGACCTGGCTCTGCATGCAATGTACTGCTCATGGGAAATGCTCCCTTGTGTAGGGTGGGAGGTGGAGATGTTGGAGCTGTTATTTGAAAACTTCAGTGAGGCACTCCTTGTGTGGCACACATACTGATTTCTGATCATCCGGTGCTTTCTTGTGCAGAACTTGTCACTAAAATTCATTGGGGTGATACGGACACAAACAAGTGGCTTTTTATTTTAAGAACTTGAACTCAGCATTGGTTTCATGAAGCCTTTTTTTTTCCGCTGGGATTTGATGTGTAAGAAATATTTTTCTTTCCATTGAAAGCTGTTCCTCAACATTTTGGTTTTATGTAGGCTTACTTGGAAGCGGTTTCATGATGCGATGGTCTCACTCCACCTCGTAGCTGATAAAAGTTGACCAGAATCACAACGCCCCAATTGGTGCTAATGGGTATAGTTGTCCAGATGAATAGGAAAGCCAGCAGAGAGGCTGATGTGTTGTGTAGCCCTCCAGGTGACCCCTCTAGCTCAGGGCTCGGGTCGCGGGAGCCCACAGGGCAGCGTGGAGGTGCTGGCAGTGCTTCTGTCCGTGCCTCATCTGCTCTTCAGCTTCCCTGGCTGTTAATCCAGTACTTTTCACAAGTATTAATTGCAGTTAAAAAAATAATTAAACATTTACCTAATATCTGATCACAAGCAGTATATAAATATGCATATTTTTAATCCGCGATTGCTCAGCTTCTGTAATAATATTTATAGTCTTAAAGAGACCCTTCTTTTTCCAGAAGAACCGACTCCACATAAAACCAACAGCCCACCCTCTGGAGTTGCATACGCTCATGATGTCTTGGACTGTGGCCTCAAGCCATGCCCCCTGCCTTTTCCTAGCCTTTCTGCAGATCCCATGGGCAGATATGGACAGCCAGATAGCATAGGGACAGCACCTACACACCCTGCCAGCGCCGCAGGGGCCTCTGCTCCGAGTCCTAGGATTGAAATTACTTCATATCCTGAACTGATTAATTCAGGGGGTCCCTTCCGCAGCAGAGACACAGATGTTCTTTTGGTAGAACATCAGCCAAACTCAGCTACCACTAGCCCAAGGGTTACCCTGCCTGTCCCTGGCTTTGAGGGCTACAGAGAACCACTGTGTCTGAGCCCAGCTAGTAGCGGCTCTTCTGCAAGTTTCATTTCAGAGACAAATTTATCTCCTTGCACATCACCATGTGTTTCACCAAATAATGGTCCTAGTGATGACCTTTGTCCACAGTTTCAAAACATCCATACTCATTATTCTCCTAGAACCTCTCCAATAATGTCACCACGAACAAGCATCACGGAGGAAACCTGCTTGGGACAACATTCACCATCACCACGTCCCAACTCAAGGTCTTCATCACCAGGTGCAAAACGGAGGTACTCTTGCACTCAGCAGCCTTCCACCTCTCCACGACAGTCAAGGACCCCCTCTCCACAGTCCTCTCCGCGCATCCCCCTGAGGGAAGACAGCTCTACGCTTACTTACACGCAGTTGTCCAGCGCTCCTCTTTCCATGGATGCTATGAACAGCCTTCCTACGGATCCTTCCTGTGGTGTTCCCACCAAAATTTGGAAAACCAGCCCTGACCCTTCATCAATGCCTTCCCATAAAAACAGCATTCCGTGCCACGTCTTTCAGACTGTTGACTTCCACGGGCCCTGCGAGCAGGAGGACAGGAGAAACTCAGCGCCAGAATCGATTTTGTTGGTTCCTCCATCCTGGACAAAGCAACTGATGCCAGCAATACCTATCTGCAGGTATGTAATGCTTCTCGTGGTTGTGGGTTCTCCGATGGTGTGATGCCCTATCCCACGTGTGGTGATCTCTAGGGAGTGTTTCCCTGGGCAGATTCTGCTGTAAAGCTGAGCTGTGTGCTTAGGGACAGCGAAGGTTAATGGGAGTCCAATTCATTATGACTGCGAGGGATGAAAGATACGGGTTTGGAAGAAACACTGTTGAAGTGATTCATTGCCTAACTGTATAAAAAATGGAAGCAGCCCTGGTGGGGTCTTTGATGGGCAAATATATCAGGGCTTTGAGAAATAAAGTGCTGGAAGCTTCAGCTTGCCTGTCTCTTGTGCCCAGCTTGCCGGTCCAGTCTCTGCCGCCCCTCGAGTGGCCGCTCTCCAGCCAGTCCGGCTCCTACGAGCTGCGCATCGAGGTGCAGCCCAAGCCCCACCACCGCGCGCACTACGAGACAGAGGGGAGCCGAGGGGCTGTGAAGGCCCCGACTGGAGGCCATCCTGTGGTCCAGGTAAGGACTGGAGAGGAAATGCATGGGGAAAAACGGGCTGGCTTATGGTGGAAAGTTGTGCCGGGGGCTGACCCGGAAACAGGGAGCTTTTGGCTCTGTGCGTGGTTGTGGATGTGCGTGAAATGTCTGAAGTTGGACAGTGGCGAGGAAGTTTGAGAAGTTGGTTTGGATTGGTTTATGAAACTCAGAAACTGAACAAAAATATTTGCTACTTTTTCTGGCCTAAACGTTGAATTCCTGTGATCCAACTCTGTCATAAGATGTCTAGATGACCTAAATTCCAACTGAGCCCATTTTACCTTGAAAACAGGCTCACTGTTGGTTAGGGTGTCTTGAGATGCTCAAGATCTAAAGATATCATGCCTGGCTTTCAAGCTCAGAGACCAGCCAAGCTGAGACTTGAAATCAGTAGCAGATTGTGTTAGATTTGCAGTACTGTGGATGAACGTTTCGCAGCCTTGATGCCCCAGGTTCCTGCAGAACAAGTTCCCGTGAAATGCAGGTCAGAGAACCTCACCTGCGTGTGATTCAAGCACTTATTACATTATTTTCAGTCTAGCGCCTGCTTTATACGTAACTTACTGATAGTTTTGCTCATCATCTGTGGTAACTTGCTGCCTCCTTTTTGTCTTGGATATGTGACACCAAGAGGAAATGGTACTAGCTGTAATTGTGGTGTGATAAGGACATAGGAGGGCAACAGAATTACATAGCAGTGGGGATAAGCTGAAGAAAACGTTTGCCCTCTTTAAAGTTGTGGCTATAGAGAGGATGTGTTGACCAGCTTTGTAACTCTACAGAGAAAGAATGAACGAGTTTAAGCAGGAGCTCCCTCCTGAATTGGGCTGATTTCTGTACAGGCACAAAATTTTCTATCTCTGAGATTTTGCCTGTAGTGCTATAAAAACTCTGGTTCTGGTCCTACCCATGCTTGTGAGAAGGGAATTCATGCTGCTGAAATCAGCAAACCAAATCCAGGCTGACAGGGATGAGGGTAACCAAATTTAGCCTGCAGCTGATCCATGGAAAGGCTTCTTCACTGTGCAAAGTCCGTGGTAAAGAAATGGCTGAGTAGCTGGACTGAAGCCATTTGGGGCCACATCAGGCTTTTCACTCATTTCCTGCTCATTTCAGGCAGTATCCTTCAGGAAGGAAAGCCAGGCTTTTGGTCGGGGTTGCAACGTATTGGTGTGATACTGCTGGTAACTGCATGGCACCTGTCTGGCTCAGCCACAGCTACAGCTTTCAATAAGCAAAGTTGGGGTGCATCCTACGGCTGTTCCCATTGCACTCATGACTTGCTACAGGAAGCCCAGGCCAGGAAAATGCTGATGTTTCTGCTCAGTTCTAAGCATGTGATTAATACTAGTAATTTCACAGGGTTGATTTGTGCTTGACTTCAAAGATATGTTAAATATTACCCTGCAGGCTCAGCCCCTTTTAAAATCAAGCCATAAATTGTTAAATCAATGAATGTGTTTACTTTGGTTCAGCTGGACTTGTGTATGTAAACTGGATACTTAAGGGTACAGCGTGATAATAAATAGCAATCACATTTGCCATAACTTAATAGACAAGATTCTTTTTAATTTATAAATCTGACAAGCTCGTAACCCACCGTGGTTATGGCAGCTCCGTGGATGTGTGAACTGTCTGCAGCCAGCACTCAGTCATTTCTCAGTTGCTTACAAGCAGTATCATTTACCTTCCCAAGATGTTCCTAACCTCTGGATGTTTATTTCAGTGAATGAGTTTCTTGTCACATGGGTAAATACAAGTGTTTTGTTTCCTTCCTGTAATCAATATCAATCGAAGAGGGATTTATATTTTCTGTTGGAGACAGGAACTGATATTCCTAGTTTTATCATAATTTGCCGTCAAGCTTAAGGATCTTAAACTGTGAAATCAAAGATCCCTGTTAAAGTCTCCCAAGCAGATGTGCCTCCGCACAGCTGTGCCTGCATATGGGGGAAATATGGACAGTTTCTTTATGAAGGTTTATTATAAACCTGGAAGTATTTGTTGGATCTCTGTTCACTTGAATGTAACAGAGTTCATGTGGGTACAGAGCAGTGAGATAGTTGCACCTGTACGGTTTATGACATCTGAAACTCATGAAGGCTAGTAAAATCCATAGCTTTCATGTCATAAGTTAGTTGGCTTCAGTGCTTTTTTCCTTCTTCCCCCTCAGTGCATTTTAACTTTCATGTTCCAGTCAGATTCCAATATTACAGCCACAGACAAAATGAAACAGAAGAGACTTCTAGCACTGTGGAAAGTGCACACGAGTTTCAGGCAACCGATTGCAAGGAAATTGAATTACGTTACTTTGCAACAAGCTGTGTCTGCTTTCAGCCCCGAAGCAGAAATGCAGTGTTTGCCTGGGGATGGCAGGGCTGCACTACTGTGGCCTTCAGACCTGGCGCTGGGGCCTGGGCGTGCTTTTGAGATGTCATTATTGAGCACACCAACCACTCTCGGGTTGGTTGGGGGTTTTTTGAATGCTCAGACCCCTCCGTGCCAACCTACTTGAGTCCAGCACTGTCTCTTAAACTTTTGGACTTAAACACTGAGAAGCCAAACGTCCCCTGGGTCCCTGAGCCCCACCACAGTGGTGGTGTTCATAGAAAGAGTGACCATCCCATTCGTGTTACTGTGTTTTACAACCGCTTTTGGTAAATTGCTATTCATCTGTTTTGATGATTTTTTCTAAAATATGTATTTTTTTCTAATTTCCTGTTAAATTAACCCTTTGTGTGGCTCATTATGCAACTGAGCCTTCTGCAGGAAGAAATGCAGGCTAGTTTTCACAATTTGGTCTTGGTCTGCAATATTTATTTTTTGAAAACTAATTTTGCATGCAAGTTTCTTCTTTTGGGTGCTCTGAAGATACAAAGCAGCAGATCTCACATCCTCCAGGCCTTATCTTGTGGTTTATCTTTCTGATGCTGCTTCCTCCTCTTCACATGTCTAGCCCCGAGAGTTTGTGCTCTGCACCAGTTGTGCACTCCAACTTGGCGGGAGAAGAGTCTGATTAATCAAAGTGACAATTTAGATGGGCCAAGCAGAAGAGGCCATTTGCTTTGTTTACCTGGGGAAGGAAGAGAGAAGGCATTAATCCCATATAATGTTCACAACATCTAACTTCAGAGATCATTTAGAGACATGGAGAAGTGAAGGCTCCCAGTTCAGTTCTGAATCACTCTATGAAGGAAACTACAGCTTGCTGTCAACTAAAGTGAAACTTGAGCCTTTTAGAGATGTAAGTTGAATGCCAACATTTTGCTAGTCTAAGTGTCCCCTGGATGTCAGATCACTGAGAACAGCAAGGAAATCCGGAGTAGCAGGGACAAAGCAGAAGTTTGCACGCACGTACCAAAACACCAAATAGGTGTTTTTCTCCTTGGCACATGGGAAAAGGTGGCAATAAGAACCTCTGTGCTTCAGGGAGACAAATTTTCAATTCTTCAGCAAAGATGGTGATGAAAAGAAAGGACCTATTTGATAGGAAAGGCTGGGCATGAATGGGCTTCACCCTGTGGTCAAGAAGAGTCTCTGGTCCCTTAAAAGACATAAAAATTTAGAAAGCTCAGCGGTTGTTTTTGTCCTATTGCTTTGCATGAAGGCAGACTTTTTTCATGACTGAACTGAAATTATACGTAATTGTGTGATATTTCGGGGAGTTCTAAGTAGAGCCCTTGTCCTTCCTTCAACCAAGAGAAAGGGGAAGGAAAAGCTTTAAAGGAAGATGAGCAGTTGATTTGTGCAGGTCATTATCCACGCGCTCTGGATAGTTGGATCTGTGCTTGCTTCATTAGAAATAGTTGTGTTCTGAAACACTCAGGGTCCTCATAGGTGGTCAGACAGATGAGTGTGTGCTTTACTGTTGCATTCACCTAAAGCAATTGAGAGCAGTGACAAAGGGCGTCAGTTTCCATTGTGCATCTGCCACCGTCTATAGAGAGGCCGAGATATTATTTTGTTAAGAGAAACTTGTTTCTAAGTTTTTTTTTTTCCCCAGTTGCCCACGTGTTTTGGACTTAGCTTGCTGTAAGCAGTCCCCGGGGAAGCTGTGTTTTACACAGCTCTTCAGCGCAGTAATTTGTAGTAATTTTCTCAAAGGAGTGTGCCTAACTCTGACATTTTGTTTTTTATTGCCATCTTAGCAAAGCCTTCCCCTGATAGATTGCTTCTCTAATTTATCGTTACAAAAGGCTCAAATCCTTCTGAATGAGAACAAGCACAGAAGCAGTCAGTAACTTCTTTGCATCTCTCATTTTATTTCTCATACTCTCCCCATGTTAAGTTTTTCATCCACAAAGCTGTCGTTTTCCACTGCTTGTGTCAGATAATTCAGTCAATTTAGCACAATCTGAGACTGCAATTTGCAGAAGTATCCAAGCACACTTGTTGCTGGGGCTCTGATTTATAAAGGCAGCACCTGGTTCATGGCACGCAGCCTGACCCGTACGGACAGCCATGGCCACAGTTGGCACGGGCTGGACCTACCCAGTGTTCAGGGGCACCGGGAAGCTTTGCAGAGAGCAGCTGGTGGTTTATCTGTGAGGGCAGCATCAGAGGACAGGATGGGAGCATGCCCTTGCCTTGCAGCAGCATTGCAGTGGTTTGGGTGCTCGCCAGGAAGTGGCAGCCCCGCACTTGGCCCTGCGGTGCTGCGGACCCCGGCAGCATCGCCCACGTTCCCCAGGCTTTCTTCTGCCTCCTCGGAGCCCTCTCCCCATGTGGGCACAGAGCTCCCTGCTGCTAAGTGCTGGGGTCAGGGTTGAGTTGAAGGCAGTCGGTTAAACTGAGCAGAAAGGCTGAGAGAAAGAAAATAGCACGGGGTCTGTGCTTCAGGCTGGAGCACCTGGGCCACCTCGTTCCCCCATTTCCTGCTTGGAGCAGAAGGAACCTCAGGCAGTCTGACACTGGAGCCCCTGCCTGCTGCCAATGCCCTGAAATCACCTGGGAGCTGTAGTTATTTAAAGCTGATCAGGTCCTCAGCCTCCTCTGTTCTTGGCACAGAGTACATCATAAGCTGTTGGTGGTTTCTCTGAGCCCCAGGAGCCTCCAGCCAGGCAAACAGGCACAGGGATGTCCATGTCAGCCTTCTTTCAGAAGCTGAGGGGAGGAGTAACCTGGTATGAGCTTCCATCCTACTGCCACAACTACGCCTTCAGTGTGGGTTTGATTGTAACAGCGCAGTGAAAGGCATTATGGAGCGCTGAGCTTTGTGCGGTGCCGTGGTGCTGCCAGGTGCAGCAGCGCTGGCCCAGCATGGCAGTGGCACAGCAGCACAGCCCGCCTTCCCCTGGGTGGTCACTTTAAAAACTGTGGTGACTTTCACTGCCTCTTTTTTTATTTATTTATTAAAAAGAAGCGGTAATTGTGGAGTTGTTAATGGAACACACAGGAGCTGCTGTACAATGACAAATGTATGTTCACTTTCCTTTTATATTTGAATTTTGCCCTATGTGTTTTCTTGTGGTTTCCAAGTCAAAGAAGACTTTGTTTTCTAGCCTAGGCTTCCCATGGGGTTCTGGCTTGTAAATGTGTGTGACTTCCAACAGTCAACTAATTGTTTTGCTTATTAGTGAAACCAGAGCCTTTGATGGAAACTCAAGGCCAAATCACAGCTTGCTATCGTAATTTACCCTCCCATAAGCAGGGCTGGATGGATTCTGTGCTGGGGGCACATGGAGGTAGCTGAGTTTGGCCTTCTCTGCCTGTCCCCCCGCTCAGGGAAGGGGAAGTTGGAGCTCTGGGATGAAGCTGGGTGCTGGTGCTTGCACTTCCGTAGCATTTGGCCTCTGCAGGCTGTGCTGGGCGTGTGCAGCAAGGCTGGCTTGTGCTGTGCCATGCTTGTGTGCGCTCTCGTTGCCTTTACTTCCTTCTTGTAGCAAAGGGAAGCCTTGCACAGGCTCCTGGCTGCTATTGGACCTTGAAGATTCTGCCCCCAAATCACCATGTATGACAAATTGTCTGCGTGTTTCATGCCTAATTTACCTGCAGGATTACTGAGCTTGTTTGCAGAACTGTGGCGATTGTACGAGTGCTGAGCTGCTGGTTCGTGCATCCATTTACTGTGGTTACATGTGCTATTGCAGGGATTGATGTGCAATTTTGAGAATTGCATCAGAACCAAGCAGACCTTGGTTTTAGATGAGTCTGGGAAACTCTCTTCAAAATGAATATCCCATCAAATGCAAGGGCAGATGAGTTGGTACCCTCACACTGTCCTGGTATATACTGATAGCGTGACTGTACCTTGGGATCTATCTGAAATTTCACTGGAACCACTGAGGAAATGAAAGTTCTAGATAATTCAGAGGCAGGGTAGGAAAACATGGATGAGCCTGAAATTGACTTTTGTTAAGATGCGGAACTGGACTGAATAATAGGGAATATCAAATACGATACTTAATGAGCCAAAATTAGAGGAAGAGCTGACTTGTGCATTTGCTAATGCAAAAAGGGAACTACTGGATGACAGCGAGGATGATTAGCTACTGAGAAAATTTACCAGAACGTGAACTACATTCTCTGTTGCTTAAAGTCATTAAGCTGAGTCTGTTTGTCCCAGTGAAAGGGATGCTGTCCCTCATGCAGAGGTGATGTGCTGAGTGAGGGGTAGCAAAATGGAGGCACAGAGAAGCAGCAACCTGCCTGTGTTACAGAATGGCCTGTGTCAAGGTAGCGGGGAACTGAAGCCTGCTTTGACCCTCAGTTGCTTCCTCCTGTCTTTTCTGCCCTGGACCTCTGTTTTAAATCCTGGTAAGAACTAATAAGCCCCGTTAGATACTGGGAGCCTGGTTGTCATTTATGGTGAGGAGCAGCACAAATGAGATTCAGTCCTTGGAAATTTCTTTATGGTTTCTGTTCTTTTCCTACGTCCCAAGTACATCAAATTGAACAAAAACGTGACAAGTTTCAACTTTATTGCTCAATGTCAGCTCTAATGAAAGCAGACGAGCAAGCCACTACATGGTATGGTGTCTGGAGGAGGTCTTTTGTTAATTACTGACAGCTATTGGTATGGTGCTCTCCCTGAGACAATACGCTTTTCCATCTTGGTCAGAATATTGTTGAATAAAGGCTCCCCTAGAAAATCTTTGGAAGTGTTGCAGCCAGAGAGTATTAATGATGGGAATTAATGATCAAATCCAAAACACAAAGTTCCTTCAACCAGGAAACAAACTGACCAGGCACTGCAGAAGAGCTGTGGCAAGCAGGGTCTGTTCAGACAAGCACATCTTCCTCTGCTCTGCTGCACGTTGTCCTAAGATGCTTGCTGGCGTGGAAAGCAGCCTCCAGGCAGATGTAGTGTGAGCGGGGAAGTAATTTCTGGTGTCAAAGCCCTCAGGGCACAGGCTTAGCTCCGCAGCCTCTGGCTGCTTCAGGAGGAAGGTGGGAGTTGGGGGAGCGGGGCTCCTTCCTCAGGCAGCCGGCACTGAGCCTGCACGCTGCCCTGTGTGCGCCAAGGGGCGATCCTGTGAGTGCTTTCTTATCTCCTCGTGTACAGCAGGAAAAGGGAAGCAGTAGGAGGAAGCGATTTCTCACGCGGCTTTCTATTTGCTTCTAATTAAGCGCTGCCGGTTGAGCTCTGTTTTCCCATTTTCCACCAACGCCTGATGGTGGCCCCTCTGAATCACCACGGCCACACACATGCACACCCCTTTCAGTGGGAAGCTGAAATGACTTCCACCAGGAGATAGCAAGTAGAATGCAGCCGTTAATAGCCTGAGCCTTGTGTTATGGTGAGCTGAAACAAGTAGAAGAGCTGATTTATTTCAAACAAATTAATTCACTAGGCTCAGTGTTCTTATTCCCCAATTTTATACTCTCCTCCTGGCAGTAGCTTGCGTTGTCTAGACAGGAAGATGTGCAAAATCATCTTTAAAGATGTGTAGCTTTATATCCCCCAGGGGAGAAAGGCCTCAATTCTTGACAAGCAAAGCTCTGTTCGGATGAGTGGGAAACAAATTATTCCCTTCTACTCTCAAAGGCCATCAGTGTCTGTGTCACGCAGCCTGCATCACACAGGTCCTCAAAGGGCTCTCCAGAGGTGCCTTTAAGACTTGCAGGTGCTCCTGCTGCTGTCTGGCAAAGCCCATCACTGTTTGCTTGCAGACCAGGTATTTGGCTTGTAGATGTGCAACATGAAGTCCTGAAGAACGAAAAAAGCAAATGCAGAAACTTTCAATACTAGCAGAAACCCAGGTCTTGTAGCTGGTGAGAGGAGTTAGTGCTAATTGCAGAGAGGCTGGCAACCCCTGCAGGAGGCACAGCGTGGCAGGGGTGAGTTCTCGCTGTGCTCACTGCCTGTAGGGACTGGCACGTCACTGCTCCTCACTGCTCTGCAGTCCCTGTTTAAGAACAGTTATCTCCCTATCTGCTCTTCCTACTTCCAGATAATAGTACGGTTCTATATAGACTGCAGTAATATTTAAATTCAAGTAAATACATGCAGTATTCAAAAATCTGAGTTCCAAAGGTTTCTCTGAATTCCCTCTTTGTATGCATATGTTGTACCTGTGGCTGACCACCTACAGAATCTTTAAGGAGTTCACCTTTCTGACTGCTGTCAATGTATCGCTCCACTCCCAGACAGCGTAACCGAGCAATGCTGCAGGCTTTGCTTTGCAAAGAGATTTGCTATTTACACGGTGCTGCAGAGGTGAACCCGTGTTTTTAAGTCACTGAAGCCAGAGGTTATGCAGACTGTGCAGCTGCAGGGTTTGATTCATCTGAACGCTGTGAGTTAGGGACTGATTTAGACTTGAATTTCAAACTTGCTCTATGAGCGTTATGTATTCAGGTCTGCCTCTTCCATTTATAAGATCTGAGTTCTGAAATAATTCAGAAATACACTCAGAAAATAATTCAGAATAATTCAGGAAAAATGATGTCGTCTTTCATGTGCCCAATGCGAGGACTCGATGGCTGCAGCTGCCAGTGCCACCTCAGGAATTGTGTTTGCGTGGGTGACTGGGCTGCCCGTGCACAGCTGCTGATGGCACATCTGCTTGTGTTCTGCATGTGGAGTTGCATGTGCCATTCTGAAAATGGCAATTAACTACCCCTTCTCCCAAATTTGACTGCTATTGATCTATGGATGGAGTGCAGAATGAAGGAATTTTGTTTATGCAGAGGTGAGCTGATGATTTTAATCATACCACAAATTTCCATTTTGTTTAGAAATCCAATCGTAACAGCAAAAACCGAACAAGAAAAGTCTCCTTGTTTTCTGAATGATGTTATTTGTTTATCTGCCGAAGTGCTTTGCATTTCCTCAGGTCACAGACCAGCCCGTGTCTGGCCATGTTAATATTATAAGAGTTATGCAAAAGTAAAGTTTAAGAAAAATCTTTCAACTGAAAGAAATAGGATCTTAAAATCCCAAAATAGAGTATGGAAAGGTACACATCATGTCTGGCTTCTCTTTCCCCTTGTGGCAAATGTGACTCAAAGGAGTTGGTTTTTTTCCAGCTCGATCTGTATACAGTTTGGGGGAGTTTTATTGTGAATAGCTCACCTTATAATACACAAACACATTTCCTTCCAGAGTTCTCTATTCATAAATCTTTCTCAATTCTCACTCTCTTGAAACTGAAATCCAGATCTTTTTTTTTTTTCCCCCATCACTGCGAGAAGTGAGAAAGGCAGTAAGACAGCACCTTGGTGCAGGGCTGGTCCTCTGCTCTCATCCCTGCTGTGCTCCCACTCCAGCTGAGCAGCGCAGCATTGCGCCCTGCCCTTGGGCAGCTGCAGCTCTGCCTGCCAGCTGTGCTCTGCCCTTCTGAGGGATGAGCAGAGGAGTGGGACTAGAAAATCCTGAGGCATTAGAGGAGCTTGGTTGTTGCTAAGGGAGGAAAAATGAACTTCACAGTTACTATTTAGAAACTTCACTTCTCCATAGGGTTCTTTGAGAGCCTCTTTTGCTCCCTCTTTGTGCCCTCAAAGGAAATGTCAGCTTTCTGCTGAATTGTGAGGTAGAGCCTAGCACAGAGGAGGTGAGTGTCTGTGCAGACTCACAGTCTCATCCAGCACAATTTTGAGGAAAGCTGTACCTGAAATAAAACCTTAATGTCTTCTTTCATTCTAGTTCACAATGCATTTCTGTGTATGAAAATGGCAACACAAAATATCAATTCCTTCCTGTCTGTGTGAAAACGGTTTAGCATCCCCACTGCCCTGTTACAGATGGAGAGAGGTTATATGGCACGACCAAAGCAATGCAGTAAGTTAGTGGCAAAGCTGAGTGTAAAACTCTGATTTTCATGTGCCTGCAGCAGTTCTGTGAGCTGTCCATCCCCAGTTTTGTTCCTAAGTCATCCTGGTGTATCCTTGGTGTATGAGTGGCAGATGGAAATGCTTGTGCTAAATGATCACCTGTATAATCCTTTAAAATGTAAAATATAAGCAGTTAACTCAAGGACACACATTTTTAAATTAGGATGCAGAACACTTTTGTATATCTTTTTTTCATTGTATTTGATTTATATAATGCTATTTTGATTTACAGTGATGTCATCCCAAAGCATTGCCATGGTGCCATAAATTACCAAGTAATTACTTTACTTTCTTTTACTGATGAAACTATTTATTTAAAATCCGGTCCTGTGAAGGACGAGGTCTTTTACAATGTGTTACTGCTCTCGACCCTCAGGTGACACAAGCTTTGCCGTATGAATAGACAACTGACTCCTCTTTTTTTAAGCGTGTATGCATTCAGACAGGTGTACACCTACATATATGTGTGTTATTAGTTTTACCTTGGGAATGTGCTCTATACATGAGCAAAACCACCGCTTACAATTAATTTTCAAAGTGGTCAGTATTAAAACCCGTGTATGGAGTCAGATCTGCTACAGCTGCTACTGGCTGCCCTCACTTGGGGCAAATTTTCCTTTGTAATTTATTACCTGTTTTCTTCTGTTCTAGTCTCCCAGTGATAACTCTGGGGTTTTGCTCAGCCACTTCATAGGTGGAGCAAGTGCTGCATTGCTGTCACTGCAGCCACTCTCCAGCCCGAGGCGTCCTCTCATCGTCCCAGCTGGGTCCACAAAGAATTGTGCTGTCAGGCATGATGATAACTGTGCTCAGTACTTAAAAAACTTCTCTCTTCTCCTTCTCCCTCTCCCCTTATAAAGACAAGGTGGCTTTTTGTCATACAATGGCTTTTTGCTGAAGGCCAGGAAATCCTGGATTTTGAAAGAACTGTGCTTAGGCTGCATTTCAGTATTGCTCCTGGAGGACCTGGGCTTAGTGGGCCTCCTCATGGGTAAGCAGGGGATGATTCGCACACTCAGGTCTGTTCCCAATAGACCTGTTGTCCAGACCTTTGTTGCCTTTTGTCTTCTTTTTGCCTCACTCTGCCTCTTTCTGAACCTCCTCATGGCTGCCGTCATATTTAGCACATTCTAGGCAGTGTTGCTCCTCCAGTACCAACAACCCTTGTGCTTGGAGCCCAGCTCTGCTCCTCTGCCTCGCTGCCAACTGGCACGTTGGCACAGAGCCTCAGACCCTGAATTCCCTCCTAACAACGTAGCAGAGTGCTTGTGTGAGTGAGTTATTGTAGATGTCTGGGCTGGGTTCTGAGGTTCTTCCATGCATGACCCGCGCTTAAGTCTGTTGGCTTCAATGGAGCTTTAGGTTGTAAGGTCTCTGGGGCACGGACATCATCTTTGTGTGCCTTGCAAATATGTGCTAGATGAGTAATGATAGCTTAGCAGAGTGAGTGTCGCTTTACATTTGCCATACTGGAGGAAGGTTGCCAGGATCGTGTTGATGCTGCATGTGGTCCCCTTCCGGGGGGGATTAATCCTTCTATGCAAAGATACCTCCTGCTGACTGCTGAAAAGAAAAAAAGGGGAAGAAAAAAAAAAAAGAAAGAAAGAAGAGAAAAAAGAAAGGTTTGCCATGATTACCATTAACTTAATCTTCCTTTTTTTGTGATCTTCTAGTTCTATTTGCTTTGCACAGCTTCATCAAGCTTTTGTATGTGGACGGAATAATTGAAAACAAATTTAGTGTGTCTCAGACTATAACGTTCCCTTTCAGCTAGATCACTAGCTATGTGGTAGATAAATGTCTGTTTCTCATTTTTGGTTATGTGAGAAATTTAGGATGACTTGATTTGTAATTTTGAATGTTAATGAAGAAGAAGATATTTCTTTGTCTTCTGGCCTACAAAGAAATTCTGGCTTTCTTGCTTTTCTTGAAGCAAATACTGTTTAGGAACATGTTATTTATTATAGAAGGGTTTGTTTATGTCTTTGAACTGTAGAGGGCTTTACCTCTAATTCAGCCAAGTCCTCACTGTGTCACAAAACAAAAAGACCATCTCTATCTGTACAGATAGTATTTAGTGGGAGGCAGAAAGGCAAAAAGAGTGGCTGAAGGCAATATCCTTCTCCAGCAACTGGGGGAAGGATGAATTTCAATGAGCAGGGAATAAACCCCACATGAGTGAGTTTGGGAGAACAAGAACATATATATTTTTGAGACTATTTAAGAATTTTGCAGACTGAGAGCTTTGTAGGGTGGAGATGTAGATGTTAACAGGGAACATCCTCCCTGGGGGAAGAAGTTGGTGGGCAGAAAATACAGAGCTGTGAGCAAACAGTGTATGTGAGCACAGTGAGGCAGTGGGTGGTGCATTGCAGCAGCGGTGACGTGAAAGACAAGCTACATTCCTGATGGCCATGCAGATTTTTATGAGTGCAGCTTGCAGGCTCCTGTTCATCACTGGCGAAAATGCACAGCTAATGATGATGACTAAGTTGGAAAATACAGTGTTTCGTAGCCGAGAATTTACTCTATCAAGCAGTGTTATTGTGCTCTTTGTACCTGTGGTAGTTTCCATGGAAATAAATAGGAGGCATTACTTTTGGAGAGGCTTACTTTCCGATCTCCGTATCTGTGAGCATCTCGGTACCTCTGCTTCATTTCCTGAAATGAGGGTATTGCAAGCTCTGTGTGATAACTGATTTTGAATGTCTTGCCAGCTTCACGGTTACATGGAGAACAAACCCTTGGGTCTTCAGATCTTCATTGGGACAGCAGATGAACGGATACTCAAACCTCATGCTTTTTATCAAGTCCATCGCATTACAGGAAAAACTGTCACCACCACCAGCTATGAAAAAATTATTGGCAACACCAAAGTTTTAGAGATCCCATTGGAACCCAAAAACAACATGAAAGCAACGTAAGCATATTTCTTTTTATTAGCAAAGTTGTGGATGTTAAGTTCTTCCTCCCACGGAAAGCAGGAACTTGAATGAATAAAGATGTCCATCCTGGAAAGACTCCCCTTTCCAAAGCATTTGGATGATACATGAATGTAAGGCCCTTTTTACAAAAGTTTGAGCAGACAGTACCTGGGAGAAAGCTGATCGCAGAGTTATCGTTCATCAGCTAAGCACGCACATGTTTTTGTTATTTGCCCCAGCTGCTGCAGTAACTGTATGGTAATTGCCTGTTGTATCCAAAGTCAGAATGGTTCGGTATGGCACTGAGGAAAATGAGACTCAGGTCTCAAGTCCTTATGCCGCAGGGATGTGAACAAGGAGCAGTAGACAGCAGAAGAAAAGCATACAGTTCATTTTACAACAGTTAATGGAATAGAAAACATCTCTCCTGAACTCAGCCAAGTGCTCTGGCCATGAAATTGCACTCTCCTGTTGTAATAGGTTACCAGAAAAGCAAGTACAGGCACATCTTTTCTGTATTATTCCTTGCAGTTTTATGGAGGCAGAGGGATGAAGTGGGCACCAGTCTGAAACCTTGGGCTTGAATGTGTGCCAGACTGCATGAGAGTGATTGCTCTGCAGAGGGAAGAGCTGTATCTCCATCCTTCAGAGGATACTGACAAACTTGGCAGAGAGGCTTTGTTTTTAAGCCCCCCTGCGTCATTGCAAAATCCACATTCTTTCTTTATATATCTTCTTTCTAATAGAATATATACCTAATTTCTCCCTTTCCTCTAAGCCTCTGCTTCCCTCTGCATCCAAAGAAGTAAATAAAAGCCTGCATTTCAAATTTAAGCAGCCAAGTGCTAAATGGAACATGACTATCTCTTCCTAACAAGTAACCCTGGAATAATAAACCCCTGCATTTAAGCAGTGGTGAGAGGGTAGGAAACTAGGTTGGATTTATCCTCCCAAAATGTGATTTTCATTCATATGGAATGTGTGCTATCTTTCAAATGGATACAAAACCACGTTGGCAGTGCCCGTTAATACCAGCACTCACTGCACCCTCTGAGCTGAAGAACTCAGATCCTCCAACTATGTATTGGCACTTCCTCTTGCCTGGGCTCTGCTGTAAGCAGGCAAGTTTGCTATGCTACACAGGGCTCATTAGAGGTCAGCCTGCACGTAAACACGCAATGTGGAGCAGCAGTGCTGGGTACAGTGGTCCTCATCCCCTCACTGCCCCCTCCTGCCCCTGTCAGCCTCCCTTTGTGCAGGGCTTTGGTGACTGGGAGCAGAGAAGAGTTTTCTTTTTTACTGGGTTGTGCCTGCTCTAAACGCCTGTATGTTTGGCAGCATTGACTGTGCGGGGATTTTGAAGCTGAGGAATGCGGACATCGAGCTGCGTAAGGGTGAGACAGACATCGGCAGGAAGAACACCCGCGTCCGGCTTGTCTTCCGCGTGCACATCCCTGAGTCCAGCGGCCGCATCATCTCTCTGCAGGCAGCATCAAACCCCATCGAGTGCTGTAAGTACCCTCTGAGATCTGCTGGGAACCAGCACGGTGTGCGGCCGGGGTCGTATCTGCATCGTGCTGTTTGTGCAGGAGTGTGCGCGCTCTGAGCGGTGGTCTTTAGAGTGAAGGTGCAGCCAGAACTTGCTATCTGCAAGCTGGTGGTCGGAGGCTTGGAATCCGGACCTGGGTTGGGTCCCAGCTCTGTGATGGGAGCACAAATGAAATGGAGAGCAGGTTGGGTTTAGAGGCTTGGGCCCATCCTGGTTGTTGTCTTTTCTAGGTGGTAGTGCTGCTGAGGTGTGTGCTGCTCGGTATCCTGCAGTTGAAGCAGGGAAAGCCCAGTCTGTTCTGGTATTCCCCTGAGAGACAGAAGAAAACTCACAGTTTTGATTTCTAGGGGTATATTCTATAAGTGTGTGAGCTGAGAAACCTGCACCTCCCACTTGTTATAACATACTGGATCCTGAGAAAGAGAGGCCTCCAGCAAGGTGCCCCCAGGGTCACAGTCATTTCTAAAAGGGCTCCACCCACTCTGCTGGTTTACATGCATCCTGTGATGCTTTTTGTTGGTAAATGGTGTCTTTTCTGAGGTTTGGGGATTTCACAAATACAAAATGAACAGTTTTCCTCTTCCTTTGCTGTATGACTCACCCCTTTAGCAGAACCTGTCTTGCCATAAATCATGTTAAAGTCATTGAAGAGTTTCTCATGTGCAATTTATTTATTTATTGAGGTGTGGGCTTACTTAAATAACAGCTACTTATAAGAGGAGAGGAGACAACTTTGGATGGAAAATCAAGTCAAACTGTAACTAGTGAATCATTGGAAAAAAAAAAAAAAGAAGCAACAAACCAGTAAAAATTAATTTTAAAAAGAAAGCTAAGAAGATAATGATGGATATGTACATTCTCCTGGCAATTTTTATGAGAGATTGCCAACTATCAGAGTGTTTTACCATCAAAGTGAAGTTTCTGGGCACTGTGATAGGAGTGAAGAGCAGTGAGAATAACTGCCAGCTGTCTCCAGGGGAGACAGGATTCTCTGTGTGACCAAATGACTAAAATGACAGTGGCCCCAGGTGTGTCCTTGCCGAAACAAAGGTCCATGTGCTAGAGGAAACATTCAGTAAACTGCACATTCTGTGGGCAGGAAAGGAATTGCAGAAAAAGATCACCTGGTTTCTTCCTTGGTTTCTTTTCCAAGTGAGAATAGCCTATTTTTGCTTGTAACGGGGACCTACTCAGGTGGGGAAACTGTGGGTGTGACATGTATGTCAGCTGTGCAGACAAATAGCACAGGTCCGGACGGATGGTCCCTGGGCTGTGTGTGAGCTCACCAATCACACCCCAGTTATTCCAATTCTCCTACCAGAAAAAGCAAACACCACTTTCACAAGGAGTGAGCTGGGCAGTTCTAAGACTCTTCTGCAAACACACACTGTATTTGTGCCCATCACTGATGAGCATTCAAGCAGAAATCCAGTCATGGTTTACAGAATAAGATCACATTTTCTGAACCATACATGCACATCTAATTTGCCTGTGCAATGACTATTTGCACCAGCTTATTTAAGATGTCTAGGCATTCATTCTGAGACGTGCTTACTTAGATGAGTCCTAGAGGCATAAAAAAGCCAAGAGTGAAGATACTATTCAAGTGGCCTATTTATAGCTTTCTTATAATTAAATAATAAGTTTATTATAATTAAATTGAACATAAGAAATGTTAGTTAGGCAAATAAGAAAGCATGTACGAGAGATGTGTTTTCCTGAACTCATGGAAATAGAGTGTGAAGTGATCTGGAGAAGTAAGCCTCTTCCATCTAGAGTGTGTGTTACATATTTACAGGGCTTTTGCATTTAAGTAGCGCTTCCTGATCGCAGCCCAGTTCTGGGAAGATGGTTAAAACCCTGGGTTGGCTCAGCCAGCACTACTAACGCGGGCTGAATCACCAGAGATGGCAGTCAAAGCGTCTCACAGCCTGCTCACGTCGCGGTGCTCAGATAAGCTCAGGCAACCTGACAAACTGTGGTATAGCAGGAGCATGCTGGGGCTCCAGAGTGTTTTCTCCTTGCATCCCAGTTTTCTCCTTTCCGTGCTGCTGGGATTCTCTTTTTCACCACTGTTTGCTTTTTGTTTTTTTGACGTGGCCGCATGGCAGCCCTTCTCCCCACGGCCTCCCCTGGAAGATCTCTTCTGTCTGGTAGCTGTTAATGATGTCTCACCAGGAAAGCCTCAGTAAGCAGCAGCTTTAGGATAGATAACTGCTGTTTCCCCAGCAGTGGGGTTCCCTGGAGAGTGCTGTTGCTACCAACAGAACATCTGAGTGCTCTCCTCAGCAGAAGCCGATCCCGGCTAAAAACTCCCACCGGTGTCAGCAGATCATTAGCTGCAATGAAGCAAGAACTGTGAAGTATCTGCTTTTCTAGGGGGCGATTTGGTTCTGCCTCATCTGTGTCACATTCAGCACTTGACAGGTTTTAGGAGGGGATTTCACAGGTTCAAAGAACCATCCGGAGCAAGTTCCTCCCCAGGCGGCTGCGTGGGAGAAACACAGAGGTGCTACGTTGTTATATGATCAGTTATGCCTCAAAATGGACCTCGATCCAGACGTGCCTGCACGTTCAGCAGCTCACAGAGGTCTTATCCTTTTGCCTGTTGATTTGTTCTGAAGCCTCTGAGGAGGCGAAAGCATCTGAAAGCCCTCTGATAGTTGTAACAGGCTATCACTTAGGTAGGGAGAAAAAAGCTGCTGTCTTGGAGGTGTGGCATGGGAAGGGTGAGAAAAATCTCTTCTGATCGTTGCTCCTTGCTGACCTCAAACCTGAGCCTAAGCATGAGTCCTAATCTCTGAAAGTATTAAGAATATAATTAGAGCGAAGTGCTTCTCAGTTACACTCCTTTGCTGCCAAAATGCAGTATTGTCATCATCACCACAGCAGTCTGAGATCACAGCAGCCATCACAGAGCTGCAGACACAGCTGCTGTCACACAAGGGGGTGAAATCTCAGCCGTGAAGAGTCCTGCAGTTAACTTGGCCTTTTGTGTGCAGCCATAACAACAAGGCACGCAGTGAATTGCCCCTGGAGAATTTTGGTGTTTGCAGACCTGGTTGTTATTTTCAAGCCATACCAACAATATCTATAATGTCAGTTCTGTTTGTTTCTTTTGATGTGCTGCTCCCTACGAGCTGAAGCTTGTTTCTTGGTGAGTGGTTGATCACTGGAGTCGTATCTCTGTTCCTTGGCTGAGATATCCGTGGGGTGGGGAAGGAGCAGCACTGAAGGCATTCCAGAGCAGCCACAAAAGCACCTGTGAGAGACTGCCTGCTTTCCTTCATGCTGCTGACAATGGACAGTGCAAATGTCTGTGAGATGTGAATGTAAGGGTGGGAGTCCCACTCACACTGTCACGAGATTTAGTTCTAGTGGATCATGGTCAAAGCTTCCCAAAGCATCTCACAGTCCTTGTTTCATATAATCTGTGTTTGCTGAAACTAAGCTGTGCTCACAGGTCCCTTAAAATGCAAATGATGACACTTGGCACGAGAGAGAGAAAAATTCTAAAACCTTGTTCTTATAATAGATATTCCACGGTGGTAAAAACAAAACAAACAAAGCTTATTACTGAAGAACAGTGTGTCCAGCTAAGGAATTTAAAATAGTTTCTATTATTGACAGTATTTTGTTCCACTAAATCGGGTCAAATATCTTATTTCCCTTCAATCAATTTCCCTGGAAGTTTCCTTTATTTTTCTCTCCTTCTAGTAGATTTTCCCATATTAGACAATCTGAGCCTATGATATTTGACACATTAATAACTCCAGAGGAAAGAGCTAGTCATTTGAAAGAATGCTGTCCTGGCAAAGCAGCGAGCGCTTTTCCTCGGCCGCGAGTTGTGCTGGCTGGAATACAGTGGCAGGCAGGAAGGAGCCCTGCTTTACTGAGATAAAAGCATAGAAGCAAATGGTCTCTTTGCACCTGAGAGATACTCATCTGCAGTTTTTAACCAGAAATGTGATTATTATGAGAGTAGCGTGGTTTCCAGTTGAATTCAGGGAATCTCCCCCGTTCACTTCAGTTTCAAGACAGTCATGCAGTTCTCCATAATGCAGCTCACACAAAAACTGCTGCTTTTCCAAAAGTGAAATTTGTCTCTCTCCTAAAGCACAGAATTTAACAGTTAGTTCTGACATCTTTTGCCACTTTCATTGTGCAACCAGAAGATTTTAATCTGGAAAATCTGAGTCAGAAAGAGAATGCCCACCCTTTCTGCAGGCTGCAAGCCTTCAGTTTACTTTATGCCTTTGCAGTACTGCTGCTGGTAAAAGTAAGCGACCCAGCCTATTATGCAGACCATGGATTTCTGAGCATAATTTAAGCTCAGCAGATCTCCTCCACAAGGGATTAGAGGGAAATGCTGTGCATACCCGCAGAGATGATCGACAGAGAAGTGAACCGAGGCCATGGTTTTCCTGTCATTAATCACATGCTGGTTTCTTGAGCTGGCTGCAGTTCATAGAAAGTATCATACTTATCTGACACTGCTGCCATCAGTGCTTGTCATTCCTTCTTCACATGGGCATCATAAAATAAATTACGTGCAGAGAAGGAGGTGGGGAGAAGTCCTCTATTCTTGGTGCTTTTTTTTCTTGGATGGCTCTGTACAAACTGCTATTAAGTCTTGCTGGTAACAAGTTGGAAACTCTTGTCATCTCATACTGAGTTCTTTTTTTGGTAGCATTTAGATCACATTTCAAGGCTTTGCATCGCAATCGCTGGAAATCTGCTTTATTTACTTGGTTCTCACTTAAGCCTTCTGCGACCCCACGCTCTTACCAAGGGGTAAATCCTCCCACCCTGCTGTCCTTGGTCCTCTCCCAGCTGCCACAGTGCAGCTCTCTGCACCTCTCTGCCCACCCAGAGAGCTCAGGGTGCTTCAGTGCGTGATGAATGGGATCAAAGTCTCTCAGGACATTAATGCGTTGGATAAGCAGAGGGCTCCTATCAGTCCTCCCACAGGCAGGCAGTTTGCAGTAAATAAACACAGAGTGACAGGAGGAAAGAGATATTTACTTTGGCTCATTAAGGTTTGCACTGAGGTGGAAGAATTAATCCCACAACAAATTATACCGCTGCTAAGGCACTGCTGTTGCTTCTAGGGTTTAGGATTTCTTTTAACATCAGACAGGCAGCTCTCTTTGCCCTTCTCCAACCCAACAGGAACCAGTGGCTTGAACCAAGAGCCTTTGGGGGTTTGAAAAGTCATGTTGGGGTTGGTGAGTCATGGTGTGAAGGCTTCCAGCAAGCTGGGGCTGCTGGGGATGTGGTGGGAGCAGGAGGTCCCAAAGAGAAACCTGGACATTTGGCCTGGGACAACTGCTATGCTGGGGGTGCAGGTCTGTAGTCCTCTTTCAGTATCTCGATTTTAGTTTACTTGGCTTGTGATGACAGAGGTAATTAGAGGCAATGCCAGCTTTGTCCTCAGTGAGTTGTGGGTGGTCCTCACTCCTGCTTTTCGTCACTCAGGATAAGATCCCTTCTGAACTGTGCTCAGCTATAGGATCAGATGTAGGGACAGCGGGGCAGTTTAAGCTCTGGATCCAGAGGTGCGGCAGGTGTCAGCAAGATAGCACAGAGAGCGATTCTTTGGCCTCTACTACACAGAAATTTGCATGGAAGCCTTCAGCCACACTGCAGAATAAGGCATTGAAAAACTGCACTGATAGAAAGAGGCTATGGAGTGTCTGCCCTGCAAGCAATTGTCAGACCTGTGCTGCTCTGTGCAGAGCTCACAAGCCTTTTCCTCCCCAGAGGCAGATCACATCGGTGTTTTCACTTTGCCTACCTTCCTGGATCCGGCCCTCACTCAGTGCTCGTGCAGAAGAGAGATTGCCTAGACAGTTCCTCTCTGGAAGCTGCTAAGATGCATTTAGCTTCAGTTAAGACTCCTCATAAAACGAGTCAGCATTAGGGCAAGACAAGGTAGCACCTGGAGACCCTCCAAGCCTGTGGAAGGAAACACGATGCTCAGGCAGGGCTTGAGCTGCTCGCCCAGGGGATACATGGAGGAGCCATGCTGATGGGGAGATAGAGGGGCTCTCAGGCAGAGCTGAGATTTCCAAAGGGGCTCGTGTGAGTAACTCTTTCCTGGGGGGGCATTTGGAGCCACAATAGATGTTTCCAGGTAGTCACTGTCTCAAAATATACCCTTCCTAAAAACCCAAAAGCCTCGCTGCCACAAAAGGACCAATTGTAGGTGCTGTGGGCAGGTGAGGAAGCAAGAAAAACCTCCTCCCTGCCTTGGCATTCTGCTTATGGTTAGCTCACGGGCTTGTACATTTCATGTGCAGCATTCAGCCCACCAGCCTAGAGGTTTAGGTAGTCTTTACCCTTCTTCCACCAGCTGGCACAGGAAGGGGACTGAGGGGACAGGTCGTGTGACATGGCAGCAGCATGTGGGCCCCCAGGCACTGCGTGCAGGGCGGGAGGCACAGGGGCTGCATCCCTCCCAGCTGAGGCTGCCCGGAGGTGGTGTGGTGGCTGGGACAGCCGCTGCCTTTCTCTCGTGTCACTGTGTGCATTGTGTTTCTTGGCACTGTGCATCCATGACATCTTGATTTGCAGACAGTCAAATAAAATAGAAAAATAATGCCCCCTATTAATAGGTTGACGCACTGCTTCAGGCCAAGTGTGAGTATTTCTATAGCATTTGCTTTGCTGCCTTATGTCAGTAACTGTTGCTATTGAAAGTAAACACCCCAACTGGTTAAATCAACACTGTTTTGTTTATTCAAAGCTCATAAACTCCAGTAGCTGTAGGTCACTTTATGAAGTGTCAACCCCTGGGGGAAGAGAGGGAATAGTGTGAAATTATTGCATACAGTCCACCCATCATGAGCATAGAGGAAGGGGATTTATTGGCAATTAATATTTCTTGCAGAGGAAAATAAAGTAATCCTATTGAGGCAGTTCCATGCTGAACCTTGAGCCTCCCTTCTTGTGAAAATGGGGAATGGGGTGAGATGTTCTTGCAGGCCTGGGTGAAAAATAAGATCTTGGAAAATTAAAACTGTTTTTTTAGAAAATGCTTTGCAAACCTCCCAGTGGGAGGAGAACAGTGCCGGCAAAACATGCAAGAGGAAGCCTGGTGCTCAGTAGGTACCTGAATTCCTCCATCTTTCCCTTTGGCATGATATCTACACTGTGAAACTCAACTGGAAAATTTCTAAACGACATTGTTCTGCTGCACATTTAAAGTAGGTGTGGATTTTGTGCACCTATAAGCATACACCTGTAAGTTATTAATTCTGGGTCTGGTTAAAAGCTCTTCTGGAGATGCCCACAGCCTGTGCCTGCTGTAGCTGTGCCTGCGTGTAGCTTTGCCCCAGCCTGCTGCTGGCCACTATGGGGCTGCAGGAAACCCCAGAACTCCTCTGCACGCTGCAGACTTCAGGCAGCATTGCTCAGCTGCCCTGCTTGGCCGAGGATGGCATCAGGGTTCCCCAGTGTACTGCTGCCCTCCCCAGCTCCCTGGTAGGTCGTCGCAGTGTACGCAAACATTGTGCTGGGTGGAAGTTGGACAGAGACTTGGTCTTCAGCAGCCATTTCCAGCTTGCCTGGATCCAGATGTAATTAAGATGAGTCAGATGGTTGTTTCCAGGCTAAAATTTGTCCTCTTTCAGCCTGAAAAAGCCTTGCAAACCACTGATCGATGGGATGGCAGGTTGCAAAGCGCTCTGTTAAGGCACTGAAGTCAGCAGGAGATGTAGATTAATCTGCAATTTTGAAAAGGTGGGACACTCAGGAAGTGAACTCTGTGGGTTGAATAGGAATAAACAGTGTTTGGGGCGAAGTGTAAATACGTTTTCGCTTGAGTGTTATAGACACGATCTTGGTTATTGCTGTTAACTCGTAAGCCTTTGAGGTTCCAAATCTTTGTGATAAATCCAATTATGAACTCATCAAAAGTGTGAGGATTTAGGGCTTGGAATTAATCATGCAGCCATGTGAAAGAAATTAGCAGCTTCTGTGAAAGTAATCTGAATATATATTCTTAATTGGCAGCATCTTAGCCCAGCTGTTGTAATATATTTGAAGGGAACAATGAGTCATAAGGTTGTTTTAAATAGATTTTTTAAAATGCCTTTTGAACGGCATAAGAAACTTACAGATATTAACGTATCTGTATTTCTAACAAGAGCAAAAATTGTCAGACTGCAGAAGAGCTTCCACTGAGCTTGTCTTTACTAGAAAACTTGCCCTCCTCTCCCATGCATGGCTGTCTGCATGGTTTAATGCTTGTGTTTTCCCCCCAGACATACCAACTTTGTTTTGCTGCAGTGAGAGAATTTGGGCAGCTCTCTCTGCAGCCAAGAGCTGTCAGATTTTCGGCTCTTGTATGGTGGATGCCTGCACCACAGCTCTGCCCATGTGAGAGTGGAAGCCCAACACCAAGTGTGTAGGATAACATTTCTTTATTTTTGGCCCGGCAGTGATTGGTGTCCAGTGAAGGCACAAGTGCTCAGGGCCTCTTGGGAACTTGCTTTTTGTTACAGAAAGTTAAAATCCAGCCAAGGCAGCTGCTAAATAGATGAGCGGCATCCTCTGGAGGCCTTTCCATTTGGGGTGGATGAATCTGGAGGAGTTTGAGTGCAGGTCACGAACTCGCAGTTCACCAGCCCCAAACTGCTGCCCACCTGGTCTGCTCACAGGGAAGCTCGTGATGTTTTCCAGCTGTCTGTGTTGCAGGGAAAGATTCTCGTGTTGCTTCCTTCGGCTCCTGCTGCATGTGAGCAGAGAGTTAAGGTGGGCTTGCAGGGAAGCCCACCAGTGAGCAGGACCCTCCGAAGCTTTCCTGACCCTGCACATGGTTGTTTTAACAGAAGGAAGGGAACACAGGAGGAGAGGCTGTGCTTTTTAGGTTTTCAGAGTGGGGATAGGGAGAACAACAAAAAGCTGGGGCTGCTGTGCCCCCACAGCTTTGTGATTGCCCCCGGCCGTGTGTGGGCTCCGAGTGTGCCCATGGAGACAGTGCTGCTGTGGCAGCCGCGCGGAGCTGGGCCGACATCGGGCATGGTCTGTGGGAGGCAGTGGGTGTTTGTAGAAAAGGTTTATTTTTATTTTTTTATTTTTTTTTCTGAAGGAATTTGGTGTTATTCAGTGGAATCCTCTCTGCAGGTGGAATTTTTGGGCTCCGGTGCTGTAGTGTGCCTGCACTTGAAAATTTGGCCATTTATTTGGAAACAGACATGGGCAAGTTCCAGCTCATTCATCCAAGCTGTCCTTTTTCAAGGACAAGGAGTAAGGCCAGCACAGCTGAACGCTGCAGCCAGCTCCTGAATGTTTCCAAATAAAATGCCTTGAGTAAGTTTATTTTTCCCTCTCAAACCTAAATTTAGCACCCTGGAGAAGCTGCTTTGGCAGTCAGCGGATGGTAACGATGACAAGATCAATCTGTGGATAGTTCTGGGCAGATTTGGAAAGTGCTGGTAAAACAGAGTTGATTTCATTCATGTCTGTATTTTGTCCACAGCCCAAAGGTCTGCTCATGAACTTCCGATGGTTGAAAGACAAGACATTGATAGTTGCCTCGTGTATGGAGGGCAACAGATGATCCTGACAGGACAGAATTTCACAGCGGAGTCCAAGGTGGTGTTCACAGAGAAAACTTCAGGTAAGGCAGTTTTTTCCTCGCTTTCCCTAATGAGATAAGGCAAATCTGCAGTACTGTTGTGTCTCGTGGTATTGTCCTATGGTTTGTGCTCAATCCCACTCTAGTGAGTAATCCCCTTCAGGTTGCGCTAAGTAAAACCAAATTTCTTGACTTAACCATGTGAGTGAAATTAGTCCTGGGAGCAAACATCTGCATCGTTGGCCTTGCAGGCACTGTTGGAAAGTAAATCAAAGCCACGTCGTGGGGAAGGCTCACAAGAATACAGACACTGGGAATCAGTGGAAAAAGGATGCATTATCAAAGAAATGAGATGACCATTATGTGCTCCTTATGCTTGTTTAATCTCATGTTTAGTGAACAATACTGTAGAAATAATAATTGAAATTAGCATTTCTTATTGCAGTGAACTGCAGTCAGAGGTTGGATTTTCTGCCCTTAGAAGTCTATGGGGGAAAAATGTGCAAGATGTGTATTTTGTTATCAAAGCAAAATTTTTATACGCATAGTGAGATACAAGAGTGCATCACTTCATCTTCTATATTTTTTTGGATATTTTTACTTTTTTTTTCAGATATTTTTACATTGATTGTTTCCACATCACTTCTTAGAAAGAACCCTTTTAAGCATAAACAAAAACACGTATTTCCCCAGTGTGAAGGGAAACAGTGCCTCCATGGGCAAATGAAGTTCAAGACTGTTGCAATATGCTGAAATTAAATGGAAAATAATCCAAAATGCCACAAAACATAAAAATATATTGTACTGACCAAGGGCTTGCTTCTGTAAGGGCCTTTCTCTTCGGTTTCAGTTATCTCCAGGCAGGCAGCTGCTGAGCTCTCTGAAGAATTTGTCTCTAACTTTACCGCATACCCCTGAAACATAGTTGAAATTTGCACTGCTTCCACGTGTGCAGGTTTACATCACCCCAGCATTACCGTTGTAAGCTGAGGCATTGGGTTAAATTACGCAGCCATCTCAGCCTGTGCACATCCGTGCTCCTGCCCTGCTGGGTAGGCATTCTGCACACAGACATGTACAGCAGGGCCCAAGTGCATCCTCAGGACAGGAGCCCACAAAAGCTTGTTTTGCTCAGGCTGGAGCAAAACAAATCAATTCGAAGAGAGAAGTTACCTGTTACAGCACTATACTATTTATTTATTTTTTTTCAGCAGAGCTGCATGTTTTAAATCATGTTTTGCCAAAGTTTCCAGGTGATATTGCTAGCTCTTGGGCAGCCATGAAGGGAGAATGATTGCAGATTTTAAATTCTCTCTTTTTTCCTTTCATCTTGTCTGTTTATTTGCTCAACTTACACAGAGTCAGTACAAGATGATCCCAAGCCCTGGTTGGTGTTGGATGAATAAAAATAATAAGAATAATGAGTGATTACAGGGAGTTATTTAATTGCCTAGCATCACCTCTGCTGCTTTTGCTGAGTTCATGTGATTGTGTTTTCCTAATGGCATACCGTAATAAACATCACTTGATTTCTGACTCAAAGAATACCTTACCCCAGGAAACATACTTAGTGTGGTCTAATAGTTCAGGTGGGCAGCAGAAATCCAGCATTCTGCTGTAGTTAGTAACATGTTCTCTGGGAGCGGAAATTGTTTCATTTCTATCATGCATTGGCAGGCATTTCATCTCATTTCACTAAGCAGTATTTGTATTTTATCGGATTCCGTAAGGCTGTTTTACAAAGTGACATTTGTTCGTTTGTAGATGGTCTGGACTTGTTTAACTTACCCTTCCTTAGGCTTGATTTTTGCATTCTGAATAATGTGCTCTGTGAGGATTGTAACAATGGCCAGGGAACAGAAAAGCACTCGGCAGTATGAAAGGCCAGACTCTGCCATCCTTTACTCTTGTTGGTTTCAGTGAGACAAAGGAATTAGCAGTACTAAAAAGCAGCAGTTTGTTTTATGTCAACTTTGCAGTCTCTGTGCTGCTAAGAAAACACTGTTCCTACGTTTCCTGTCAGTGAACTATGGCAGAGAAGGCATAAGCACTATATCGAGTGACTGGCAAGAAGGGATTTAAGAAATTTCATTGCATGTATGTGATTTATTGGGAAATGCTTTTGGCAAAAAATAAGAATCAAACCAAGTATTAATGTATATGGGCATCCACTGGTGAACCTGGGGGGCAAAAAGCATGCTACGGGGCCCGATTTCTTCTCACAGCATCTGCAAGGCATGCTGTTTCTCAGTAAGGGTCAGTAGGCCTCTGAACTGTGAAGGCTCCGAAGAGCCTGTGCAGTCAGTGCAGTTTTCTTGGCACTCTTGGTTTCCTTTTGAGCCCATGTATTAATTCCTTCCCTCTATGCTGCCACTGTTCCGTCCATGTCAGCGAATCATGAAGGTGCATGGGAACATGCTTGGCAGCCCACGATGGTACCTATCCCAAGAATGCTGTGCAGTAACTAAAGGAGATGATACACTAAAAAGGAGGTAGCTCTTAATGCCATTTCGAGGAAACATCTGAAGTGCCCAGCCCTTATTTCCGTATGAGAGTAGAGAAGGCTCTGTCTGGAATAGATGTTAGAAAGTAAGAAGGACAACAACATTTTCCACACTAAATCTAAAGCTTTTCTTCACTACTGGGGAAACTGCACTTTTTTTTCTTCTTTTTTTACCTCCTGGTAGTGGAGAGCCATGACTTAGCCCAGCAGCAGCGCTCAGTCTGGAGCAGAGATTTGCATGCTGGCGTTCCATATCCTGCACTGCTCCCCCGCTACCTCTGCAGCCAACCTCAGGCTGCTAGACTTTGGAGAAATGATTGGCAGAGGGGATGTTTGGAGGCTGGGAAGCCTAAATTTAAGCCTTTTGTCTGGATCAGAAGTGTGCACACAGTTTGGTGGTTTGTAGTGTGTCTGAGGGACTCTGTGCTCTGCTGCAAGCTCGGTAGTAGTACTTTGTGTGTCCATGCACTGCTTTATAATTCAGCAATAACTCTTCCAGATATGCCCTGAAGTGCTTTTAGTGTGAAGGTTTCTTTCTTTAATAGATACCCGTTAAGATGAGGAAAGTTTAGAAAATGAGTTGGATGTGCAGATCGTGCAGGGGCTGATGTAACTTCAGCTCAATGCAGTAGATGGAGAATAAAGCCTTTCTGTGGGGCTTGTACAGATTAATGAGTGCCCCAGCCAGTCTGAAAGTTAGGCTCTTACTCACCTGTGACTTTCAGCTTCTCCCTTTATGAACTGTGGACTATTCAAATTATTATTACAGTTCCATACCTGGTTGTTATTGTGTTAGGCTGCATGAGCACAGTAAAAAAGGCCGGTTCTGCAGCCGAGTTTCTCAATTAGAAATGTCGCTGGGTGGAAGGAGCTCTCACCAGGGAGAGCTCGCTTGCTGCAGCTTCTGTCTGCACAGCACTGTGCAGAGAGCTCTGATAAGCTGCTCAGCTGCAAACTAAACCACAATAAACATGAAGGTGGGTGGATTGCTTGCTGCTCGCGTGACCTGCCTGTCGCGTCCTCTCCCAGCTCATGATGCTGCCCCGGGGAGCCTCTGTAAGAACAGTACCTTTGTGAAGGCAGGAACGTGTAGCAGCTCTCAGGGGAAACACAGTTTTCTCTGAGTTTCATTTAACAGCCACAAGCCTTCTCTGTGCCAGCAAGCGCTATTTGATTTCCCACCTTTGCCACTAGTTTTTGCTCTACCAGTAACAGCAAGGGTGAGAACAGCGGTGTGGACAAGTATCTAATGGCTTTTGGCATGCTGTACTCTGCTGATGTTCTTGGTTTGGCTTGTTTGTCTGGATTTAAGATTAGAGTAGCAAGATCCCTTTTCTTCCCAAAAACTTTTGTGCAAGTACGTCTGTGCAGTGAGGTGTTCTCCTGTTCAGGGTTTCACAGGCATTCCACCACCTGGGTCTGCCCAGGGCCTGGGGTATGGAGGTGTCTGCAGTGAGCCAGGTGCCGGTGTTGAAGTTTTACAGAACGGAGTAACCTGCTCTTGGGGCTCACAGCTGTCAGTTAGGTTTTACTGTTCAGATGGATACTTAAAGCATTCTTCAATTTCCTCTGGATTTTGTAGGCAATTGTTCACTCATTATTGTGACACAGAGAAACATGGGTCTGAGAACAGTAATGAATAGTTTTTACATCTCTGTTACAGAGCACAATAGGTGTCATTTTTCCCCTAGAAATACGTGGAAAATAACGAATACTCCCAAAATTACATTGCGATTTCATTGTGAAATTAGCTGCCTTTTTGTATGCTAACTACAAACTAGTGCAATTAACTCTCCACCAAGAAGTCTGTAAAGGACTCATTCTAGGCTTGCCACAGGAAATGGCAGCAGGAAACAAACTGAAGAGGCTGGAGCTCAGTGCTTTGTGTGTGATGGAGGGGATGAAGTGCTTGTGTTTGTACTGCTGATGCCTAAATATAATTCATTTTCTTAAGCCTAAGGTTTACCAACATGCAAGCATTGTAGTTCTAAGCTCTTTTTAAGGTTGTGTCTTTCTGATGAGAGATTGTAATCTCTAGCTGCTGTAGGGCAGGGAAGCTCATGCATGAGAAAGAGTCGGTCAGCACACACAAAAGTAGAGCTGGGTTCAAGATCTGAACTCAAAGAAACCTAAGTGAGCCTATCTATCTGAATAAAAATAGGTCAGGGGAAGTTACTGGGTGGGATTATCCAGATAGAAATTTTTGAAGCGTGTGTATTCTTTCAATTGTGATCTGAAAGAGAGAGCTGGGAAAGCAATCCTGTGGCTATGGAGGGCTTTGAATATGCAAAAGGTCAGGGGTGTTGTTGTTCGGTTACTGCCCACATCTTACAATGCAGTTTAAAAAAACCACACAACAGTTTGGGAATCCCCCCTTGTATTTGTTTTAATTATCATGTAATAATTTGCAAGTCAGATGCTGTTGGTTGCGTTGTTTACTCCCATTTGTATACTGGTTACTGCTGCTCTGCTGTGAGTGATAGAGAAGTTCCGTGTTTCTCCAGGAGAAAAGTGCAAATGGACTGGCCTTCCCGTGCCAAACTCTTATGGTGGCCACATGGACATCATGAATCATCGCTAGGACAATGTGGGTGGTGGAGGAACAACCCAAACAGAAAGCGTACATCTTTGGAGGAGATCCACCGTAAATCTTCCAGTTCAGCGGCGCAGCGCAGGGAGAGGAGGTGGTGCTCTCTGCGCCCTTTGAACTGATGCAGCTGTCAGGCCTCTGAAGCATGGACATTCAAAGTCCATTTAACAAAAATAAATCTTTCCAGCCTCCAGATTCAAGCAGTAGAGTTCTAGGATTTTGTTGTTGTTGTTTTGTTTTCCCTCGAGTTCTTTTACGTGTCTATCTCAGTAATTTAATTTTTATGACAGTGGTTTCTTAGGATGCTGTTATCTGGAGCAGATGAATCTGAGCGTACCTGAACATCTGCTGCTTTCAGGAGAGCTCACTGCAGGGCAGGATCAGGACTGCTGTGTTCAGTGTGCATGCCAGTCTGCTCTGGGAATTGGTGACAGCAGTGAGTTGAGTCTTTCTTCTGTGCAGTGCCTGTAATGCTGTGTGTGAATGGAGGCACTGAGCTCTGTACCCCAGGTACAAGCCACGGAGCCTGTGCTAGCACTCGGAACAGCAGGAGTGGGAAGTCCTGTCAGCCTTTCTTCTTTCCTCTCTTTCTATCCTGTACCTCCTCTAGCTCCATCCTTTACCCCCTCTGTCATATCTGACAGCTTTACTAAAACATTTAGCACGCAGTTCACAGTTTGTTGTGTCACCACCATGCCCCTGCACGTCAGTAGCACACGCCTTCATGTGCAGCTTCAGGTGAGCATCTGGCCTTCAGCGCGTGCCCGTCCTAAGGCTGGGCACTTTGTGCTTCTCATGTGCACGCTTATGTGATGCTGTCCATGGGAGGTGGCTGTGGGAGATAGACTCTCATTGTACATCCAGCTATACTAACTGCAACGGGTTGTGTACTTGGAAGCAGCCATGTTCCTGTTTTATCTCAGTCTCTTACATTTACATCCCTTGCAATGACTTTCCTATCACTAGAACAACAACAATAACTGTTCTAATGAAATCTGTACGACTTATGCTCTTTCTCCAATTTCCAGCTCTTCTGTACATCTCTTACTGTAGACACATACTTTATTTTAATTCTGAGCAAATCATTGCATTTCATTGAAACAGACTACTTTCAATTTTAAAAGCAAACAAGCAGGATCTGTAGGGATTTTGCTTTCAAACTCAGTTTTCAGTATTGCTGTTGAATTGCGGGGAAGCAGATTCTGAGATTTTCACTTGTTAGAAAAGTTCTTGTTTATAAAGCACAATAAGTTAGACCCAGTGATGCTATCAATCTTCCTGCACCACTCCCTGCAAAAGTTAAAAGGAAATCACAGCTCCCTAGAAAGGTTTTATATTTACAACTTACTGATGGAAAGAGTGATTATTTGTTACATATATATTTAGTTAAAATGCACAATAGAATAAAAATATAAGAAATTAAGAATTTATAGCTTCTTACATTCCACCCTTCTGGTCTGCAGCTGTAGCAAGAGATCAGGGATCTTGCTTATGAAAAGCGGCCAAAATGTCCAGTGAGATGGGGTAAATCCTTTGCTAATGGCGAGACTTCAAGAAGTGGTTTTGGAGCAGTGATCTCTCAGCTGTGTGCTGCCAGGCCCCAAAGGGAGCAGTAGGGCAGCCTGATGGGTGATGCGTTGTTTGAGCTGCAGCCCCTTTGGAGGCTGAATCCAGAGTCAGTGTTGCCTCGCATCTGTGAATCTCAAGGCACGTACTGGCTGACACTATTGCAAGTGCTCTCCTGTGCAGGAAGTGCCTTTTGCAGCCCATACTTTTGTAATTGTGTAAGCTGATGTTTATCTGCTCACAGTCACTCACAAAATGTGAGACAGTCTTCTGGACAGTGCAGTTTGCTGTAGAAAACTGTGATGGGAGGGCATTATGACACAAAGTGTGAACAGAAGTTGGCTTGTGTATTGATAACAGTGAGGAGCCAGGGCTGAAGATTGGCATCTTTTGTGGGAGATGTGAAAGGAAATTATAAGATTGTCTAAAGCAATGTTCTCCTTTTCTGTTGTGACCAGCCTGAAACGCCTCCCCGTGCCTCAGACGAGGGACTGGATGGCAGTCATCTGTCTGACGATTTTGTCAGTGATCAAAAAATGTCTTTTTGACCATTAATGACTTTCAACAATTTTCTCTTTGAACTTAATGATGCAAAATTATTGATGCAACTTACTCAGCAAATCAAAGATAAAAGAGAAACCCAAAACATTTTGAAACTTTCATTTTTTCCCCCATATGCACTGAACAGAGATGTTTTGTATCTCGGTTCAGCAAACAACCTTAAAGCTATCATGCAAACTGGAAGCTCCAACTCTCTCACTGGGTTTCTAAACCAGTGAACTGAAATAGAAGGAGCAGAACCTATCTTTAGAACCTGGTCACAACTCAGTCACACACACTGCTGACTGTCCATCACAGTGTAGGTTTGTAAGGTATCTTAATCTGAGGCAAAATGGTGAAAACAAACCAACAAACTACTGTTTATTTTGTTATGGAAAAGGCTAAGGAAGAAAGCACAAATCTCTGGGGATGTTTACGGAGTTAGCAAAACTGAGAGTGGTACTGTAGTTTGAAATAATTCCATTTGTTCACAATATGTGAAGTTCTGCAGATAGTATATGAAACAAATTTGCTATCTTGCTCTTTTCCTGATAGTGTAGAAAGCATGCAAGCACTGCTAGCACTTTTTCTGCTCTGCTCACTTTTTCTAGCTCTGTGGCTGGACTTTAGCATTAGAAGCTGCATTCACATATCCAACTGAAACCTGCGGAGCAATGAATGGGATGACCCAGGGGTGTACATTATTGGTCTCTGTGTCAGGAGGCCCATCTGATTTTTATGTTAGCTGAAAGTGATCACCTTACAGATTAATCTCCTCTCCTTACTGTGCCTTGCAGTGCACTGTATTGACTGCTTGGTAGTTGTTGCTGCAAAAAAAAGTTGGAACTAGGAAGGATTGGGGGGGATTGTTTTCTCTGTTTTCTGTTCTGTTTGTTCTTTCTGAGCAAAAGAGAAAGACATCCAGCAGAGATCATCATTTATGAACGCTGCAGAGTAACAAGTGTTAATCAGGCAGATTTGAGTTTGTCCTTTTTTGTTGAGCAGATTGGGGTGTCTCAGGGTAGACAGGACATCTGCTCCTGCTTCTTGCAACCGTAGCTGCTGAAAGCCCAGCAAATCTTTCTGTGCACGGGTTTACCACGTGGCCAAATGTGCTGCTGGAGCCAGGTGTGCTTGTAATCCCTCAGGACAGCTGTTAGACATGAAGCTGGGGATCTCAGAAAAACACTGCAAAACAGGAAAAAATCTAAGGATCACACAGACAAAAATGCAAAAGAGTGTGTGGCTGCAGAAATGGAGTTGCCATAGCTGTCAGAGGCTCAGCGAGACAGGGTGGAATCCAGTGTTTTGGAAGGTTTCCCCGTATGACACAAGATTTTGGAATTTTACAGCTGGTAAATCCTTATTAACACAGGCAGCCCCTACTGGCCTGGATTCCCTGGCTCGCTGTTTGCTACGGGGGCGCCTGGTGGCAGCATGCCTGGTCCTCGTTATTCAGCTCTGAATCTTAATTGTTTAAAGAGAAAATTAAAAAATAATAATTCTGGGAATAAACAAATGGCAGAGAGACAAGCTCCCATCACCTGTTGACAGAAAATCGATCATATAAAAAGCTGGCACAGGGAGTGGAATTCCCTATTCTCCCACTTAGTCATCGCATCCTGGTGTGACTCATTTTATTACATGGAGGTTCCCAGTGGTTTTATTTTGAGAGGAGCTTTTGTTTAATAATTTATACACACACACACACAGACACACATACAAACACACATATAAGCTTAAGAAAACAACTAATCTATTTTGATGAGTTGGCATAAGCGGTTATTTGGGAGAGCTCTGGTATGACAGGCTGCCTCTGCTGCTTCACTGCTCGACTACTGTCTGTATGGTTCTTTTTAGCGTGAATTGAATTCCTCAACAATAGCTGGGGAGAAATCTCCTCTAGACTCATTCTCACTGTGCAAAATGTCAGATGTGGGCTGGGCTGGATGGCGGATGACTAATCCGTTGGCCTTTTACCTCCCAGACCTTGACTTGTATCTTTGGCCTTGGTGACTCAAGCTCACGTCCTCAGTTAAATGGAGGCGCTGGCCTCAGCTCCCTATAAACAGAGCTTCGTTAGCTGCAGTGGGCAGTCCTGCTTCAGAAAGAAGAAGAAATCAGGCTCAGTGAAGAAGTCAGTGAAGTCAGTAGCTCTTCTTTTGCAAGTTGTAATTTCATTCATGCTGTGTTTGCTCTGAAGTTTTACAACTGTTCTGAAGTAAAAGGAGGCCTGGGTGCTGAGCAAACTTGCTCTGACATGAACCAGAGTAACTTCCCGGCTAAAAGCTGAATTCGTCCTCAAAAAGAGCAGGAGATTTGTGAATGTTTTCCCCTGTCTGTAAGGTTTCTACATCCCAAAAGTGTCTGTTTTGCTGGAAAGCCCTTGTTATTTGCTTTGTTCTTGAGGTGGCTTAAAAAGCCTTGGCTGTTTCCAGAGTTGCCTGTTGTGTACTGATAAAACTTGACAGAGGTAATTGTTGGTTGTTTTTGGAAGAGTTTCCCAGAAACACGTTGAACTGGGACAATTCATTGCAAGCCCAAAGGGAGCTGCAGAAACGCGTGGTGAGGGCAGCTGCCCCACGAGCTACCAGGCTCGATTTCTGTGGGGAACTCGCGCGGTTTGCTGCCTGGGAAAAAGGTAACAGGTTGTTCATTAAGTAATTTGTGTAATGCTTGACTGAAAAGCAATGTACATTTTCAGGCATAAAATCACATGCAGGCGCAGGATCCCGTACAGAATCGGCACAATAGTACACTTAGTCTGCAGTTGGAGAGAGCTGCAAAGAAAATTTCCTGAACCTCTCAGTCCATCAGTCATGCTTGTTCAAATAAAGCAGTAAGTTTGTTTCTCCGCTAGTTACTGACCCCAAAGTCATGAGTAAAGGATCTTGAATAATGTGTAAAGGCTGTAACTGGTTCAGAAAACCTTTAATTGGCTAGTTAAAAAAAGCCTTATAAGGGGCTGCAGAGAATCACCCAAAATGTTCCTAATGCAGACTGACGTTTTCATTTTCCCAAAGTTTGAAGCAAGACTTTTGGTATGATCACGGTTTGAGCTAGATAGGGTAGAGTTACTTTCTTCCAGCAACTCATTCATTCCCCCAAAGAGTGCTGACACAATCAGATCTCTCATCGGGGTTTAATGCTATGTCTCATAACCCTGAAGCAGCACAAAAATCTCTATTTCCTGAACATTTCACTGACCTGTGGTGTTAAAGACTTGCCAACTAAGACAAACCATTAAATGAGCAGGGAACCACAACAGTAAAAATACTGCATGAGGCAGCCATGGCTGGTAAGACCTCAGGGTCTACATCCAAAAGTATTTTATCATCTTAGTGGAACTACCACTCCGTTCAGAGCCACTGATTGGATTCCCCACTGGGGAGGTGGAATTTGAGATGCACCACACACGTGGAGCTGACACTGAGCTCTCACGTGGGCCGTGTTCGTCCCGGGATGTCCTGCAGTGCTCTGCATGGTGTGTGTCGCTGCTGACACAGCTCTGCACCTTGCCTCTTTAAAATGCTTCAGCAAAAATGATGCCGTCGCACCATTGCAGTTTTTGCACCATTGCAGTTTTTGCACTATTGCAGTATAGCATATGCCAAAAGCTCACTGTAGTGTGCCTGTCCACAGGGGTTACAAGGAAACCAGATATTGATTACTTTGAAGTAAAGTTCATGCATTCACAACCATGGAAGTGACATGTGAGACAGATGGAGCCATATCATTGGAATTTAAGCATTAAGGTCAGCAAGTGAGCTGTGGAGTGCTTATCTTCAACAGGGCTTTGTTGCCTAAAGAACAGGGATTGATGCTGCTGACAGATTTGTTAGGATCCTGTTTAGCTGCTGCAAGCATTAATATATCCAAACAGATGCATCCATCATCGTTAGAATGATAACCCCAAATACAATTATTTCTTGTTTAGTTGGGCTTTGTCTCACTCTTACTCTCCCCAGACTTTGGACTCAGCCTGAACATCATTTGATTTTTATGGTTGGCTTCATTAGCTTTTAGTGCGATTTCAGTGGCTGGGTTACTAAATCAAATCAACTGTGATTGTGGTTACATATGCTTCACAGGCCTCATGAGTATGGCAGATGACTTTCAGAATTATTTCTCTTTTATTTTTTGCATTTTGGACTGACAAATCCCTTTGATATCTACCTTCTGTGCAAAGTTAGTGCTGTTGCATCTGCACAGACTGTTTAAATTTAACAGTATAGAAGCAAAGATGAAAACACTGCCTGGAGGGAAAACAGCGTCAAGTATTCCCACTTGGTGGGCCTTGTCAGGACATCTTCATATTGCGCTGCTGAGACTATTTCTAATGCATGTCTCTATTAGGACTTTTATGTCATATCTTCTTGTTTCGTACCCTCCTGTTTCCTTTTACCACCTCTTTTCCTCAGAGGGCTATAAAGATTGCTCTTCTGGAGTTGTTTGGGCATATGTGGTAAGGTTCCTTAGCACCTATTACAATGGTTTCTTTTCACAAGAGTCACCTCAGAGGGGAATCCCCCCATTAAGTATTTACTGCCTTGTCATCAGATGATGCATTTGGATTAAACCCGCAGCCTCCCGCTTCCCCAAATGTGTTTACCATTGCAGCCGTAGTAAAGCATTAGCTACATTAATAGGGGCATAGATTTAACCTGCAACAGCCCAGAGCAGTGGCCAAAGCAAATGCTTGTTATTAACTATCAGAATACTTTCCATTCATTTGCACAGCGGTCCTCTGGGATGGCAGGGCTAGCAGCAGCCAGACGAGAGCTTGCTGCTCCAATTACTCTGCTTGCTCTGGCCATCTCCTCCCCGCCACCCGTCACTAATCCACATGCTAGCATGGAGAAGACAACTCACTTGCTGGGGAGGGACTTGAAATGCTGAAAAGAGAAGAAGCCAGAGGCATTTTGTGTTTCCTCCTTGCAACAAAATGCTGTGGCAAGTGCTGGAGGGAGGTGTTTGGACGTTGCGTTGCAGCAGTGATGTGTGTGTGTGCATGAGAGCAAGAAACGCAGCAAGCCAAGGGAAACACGGGGACCCAGCAGGGTCAGAGAGAAGAAGGGACACATTGTGGACACCCAGGGAAACCCTCCTCTTCCTTGTGAGTGTTTAGGGGCCAGAATGTAGCTGAGGTTTCCTGGATAGGGAGTGCTAGGGAAGGCATGGTCCTGCTGGGCTCATAGGGCATGCTGGGACCCTGGGGCTGAAGCAATGGGGCAGCCACGGTGCAGAGCAGCAGCATGAGCCCTTCCCAAGGAGATGATACCCTGAGAGCTGGACACATCTGTTAGCTCAATGTCTGTGGAGGGGAGAACAAAGAGAAAGCAACAGAAGAAATGCAAAATGCATTTAAAAATACTCTTTCATTTCCCTTTTTGCCAGAAGCAGAAGTACTTAAATAACAGAGGACAAAAGCAGCTTTTGCAGCATTTCCAAGAATCAGGAAAAAATAACAAGTCCTCTGAGAAGAAGTGTTTTTATGAGACTTTATGCTGTGCTACCAGGCCTGGGCATGCAGGAGGGAACCGTGCAACTCCTCCCTCTCTAATGCAGACGCCAGCCCCATGGCTGCGGTATTTCAGTGCATGATATTTTGTATATGTGACCCCTACTTATTTTAAAATGAAACTTTTAGAAAGATAAGAGGCTCTTTTTTTGAGGGTATTAGGCTTGTTCCTCTGTCAGAGGAGATGTGTTTCTTATTATCATGTGCCAAAGTTTTATTTTGCACGTGTAAGAAATAAGTATATATAGTAAGAAGGCACATGTAACAGAAGTCAAGTATCTTGCATAGCATCTGGTCTTGTTCAACATCTTCATCAGCGATCAGGATGAGGGGATAGAATGCACCCTCTGCAAGTTTGCAGATGATACAAAGCTGGAGAGAGTGGCTGACACACCAGAAGGCTGTGCTACCATTCAGTGAAACCTGGACAAACTGTAGAGCTGGGCAGAGCTCAATAAGGGCAAGTGTAGGGATCCTACACCTGCATTCATGCAGGTTAGGGGCTGTCCTGCTGGAGAGGAGCTCTTCAGAGGAGGCCCTGCACACCAGGCTGACCGTGAGCCAGCAGTGTGATCTTGTGCCCAGGAAGGCCAATGGTACCCTGGGGTGCATTGCACAGAGTGTGGCCAGCAGGGTGAGGGAGATGATCCTTCCCCTCTACTCTGCCCTGGTGAGGGCACACCTGGAGTGTCCAGTTCTGGACTCTCCACTTCGAGAAAGATGGGGATCTTCTAGGGAGATTCCAGTGGAGGGCCGCAAGGATGTTTAGGAGCCTGGAGTGTCTCTCTTACAAGGAAAGATTGAGAGAACTGGAACTGTTCATCCTGGAAGAGACTGAGAAGGGATCTTACCAATGCTAATAAATATCTACAGGGTGGGAGTCAAGTGAATGGGACCAGTCTCCTTTCAAGCAGTGCCCAGCAGCAGAACAAGGGTAGGTGGGCACAAACTGAAACATAGGAAGTTCCATATGAACATAAGAAAAAACTTGTTTACTGTGAGGGTGACAGAGCTCTGGAACAGCTGTCCTAAGAGGTTCTGGAGCCTCCTCTGAAGATGCTCAAAACCCATCTGAATAACTTCCTGTGCAATCTACTGGGAGGAACCTGCTTTAACAGGGAGGTTGGACTCAATAATCTTCAGAGGTCCCTTCCAACTTCTGAGATTCTGCGATTCTGTAGCTGACTTCCCAGTTACATCAAGAGTCTGTCCCTGATGAACTAATTCTAGAAAAAAACCTATGCTCAGAGCATCTGCCAGCTTCACAGTACAGCACCTCTAGAAGTCAGTCCTGAAGTCACTCAGTTTTGCATGCTACAGTCTCTGTGCACCAGAGCTGAATTTTTACTTAGGCTTTCCTTCACCTTCTCACCCACGCTGTCCCTATTACACTGGTGGGGAACTGTGTGGTCTTAGCTTAAAGCAGCAGAAAGTTTGCTGCCCCCCTGACCCCGTGTGACCATTGAGGAGGTATCTGACCTTCTGGTGCCCTCCCTCGGTCAAGCTGGCTGAAATCAAGTCTGCTAAAAAGCAGATGTTGCACCTGTGTGGAATATTTCATTCCTCAGTTTGCTAATTTCTACATAAACATTTAATTTTAATATGTAAATCTTTTCCTGGCGAGAGAAGTGTTCAGTGATGTATTTAAATTAAATGCTGTTCCTTTTGATTGAAATTAAGTCCATTTTGAGGCTTTGCCCTTAATTTGTTGCTTTTTTTTCCTAAGCTTTATGATTTAAAAAAGATACAGTTAGGTTAATACTGTAATGTTCTTCTAGATGGGCAGCAGATCTGGGAAATGGAGGCAACAGTGGATAAAGATAAGAGCCAGCCTGTAAGTATGCAAAACATTGGATGTCCTCTCCTTGAGCTTCTCAGACAGCAGCTTGTATTCAGGGGGTAGTTTCCAAAGAGCGTCTCAACAGAAAGAGCTGCTATCTGACTGCTGTGAGGCACAAATGTCAAATGCTTCAGTAGTAGATGTGCTGCAAAAAGAAACTATTCATTTAGCAGTAACCCACAGCAAATTGAATAACTGCTAGATTTTGTGTTCTTGCAGAAGACTCTATTGTATCAGCCCAGTTTTGAAAGAGTCCTCTGCAGGATGCTGGCTGTCCTGACTTCCTTTTGCCTATGTGGAAGTCTTGGGTGCACTGTACTGTGCAGGACAGGATTTGCACTACGGTATTTAAAATTAACATTGGTCTTTCAAGGGAATGAGTCTCATTGTTCACTTTGCTACTGGGACTGTACTGTAGTAGCTCAGCACATTTAGGAGCTAGCACTTGCATTGCCATGGGCCATGCCTGCCCTTGTGGAAGAGAATGGGGCACTCACTGTTAATTTCCATGGAATCAAGATCTGGCTGTAAGAAACCTGTAGAATAACCAAGTTTATTCTAACACAAAGAGAGAAATCTATAATACTTATTTGTTTATCAAGCACCCATTCTGTGTCTTTTATTTGTAGCTGAGATCTCTGTCTGCAAATTGAGGACAACATCAAGCACCAGAGAGGATACAGTGCATACAAACCAATTTCCTAATACCAAAAGTCTTCCTGTTTTTCACCATCTGTTCTTTTTTTCTTTCTTCCTCATGTAATCTTCTTTATAGAGATGAATTGGAAGGTTTCTCTTCCTTGATCCCTGGGCATGCAATGGGGGAGATGCACGCAACGATCTGCTGTTGGCCTCAGTTACTAATTCTACACTGTCCCCTTTCACTGTTTCAGAGCATGCTCTTTGTAGAAATACCAGAGTACCGGAACAAGCACATTCGCACACCTGTGAAGGTGAATTTCTATGTCATCAATGGTAAAAGAAAAAGAAGCCAACCCCAACATTTTACCTATCACCCAGGTAATTCTCAAGGACAGAGCAAGTTGTTGCCTAGTTCTCATAAGCAAGATTTTATTTTCCACTATGTTGTTTCCCCATTATATGAGGATCCAAATTTTACTAATTTCATTCAGCTAATTGCAAATAAGTGCTCAACAACTGTTTGGTTTAAAGGATGCATGTGATTTCAGATTGAGAATTTCCCATAAACTTAAGGGGGCAGCTACATAGGCCATGGACTGATTCTGTCTCATTCACTTGATGGGAGTTTGCCAGCAACTTCAGTGGGAGCAGACTCAGTTTGTGACATGGTTTGACCCTGTGAAAACAATGAGCATTGCCTTCCCCAGTTGACGTGTACAACAGTAAGATAACATCGGATCTGGGAAAATTAACAAGGGCTTGGTAAGGAGGAAGAAGAGTAATATATACTCTTCAGAATGGAGCTTGTTGAGAAAAATATGAGTGCTTTTGTGATGTTTTAACTCTTGGGAATTGGTGAGCAATCTCACAATAAACGCAACAGGATTACTAATGAGATTCCCAGAATTTCTTAGCTTTGGCTGGGAGAAAAACGTTGTGAGAAAATCAGAGTATTGTGCTTGTGGAAACCAGAAAGCATAAAATAACAGTACCAGCATAAAATAACAGTACCAGATTTTTTCAAGCTTCAAAATGATGTCTTAATTTGACTGGTTTCTAAGAACAAGCAAACATTCATCCTGGTTTTATTTTAATCTGCTCCAACTTAACAGTTGTTGATTCTCTCCTCAGATGTATGAATTGTGTAGGATATCAGTGACACAAAAGTTTAATGCGGTGCTAAATTGTTCTCCTATTGAACAATATTGAAAAGTACAATTTAAACACAACCTCTGAAACAGACCGCTTCAGAGTAGAGAAGCTTACACTTCCCAAAGAAATAACACTGTTGCTTGACCATTATATGGTTTCCATCATATGATATTTCTGTACTAAGCTTTGGGAAAGGTTTAAACAAAACAACAACAACAACAACAAAGCCTTAGAAATGTGAGAATTTCTCTGTAGAAGACCAGAAGACCATCATTTACTCATACCAAGATTCAGGCAAGTTTTCCTAAGTAGTGGTCTTTGTACTGAGGATGTTACTTGTAGCAAAAGACTTGAAAGACAGCCCTTAAGTAGTTCAGCACTGCCTTTGGTCACTGGCTAAATGTTTGGTAGAAGAATGAAGTGTCCTATGTGTCACAGAATGACTGTTCACTCACTCTTCAGATGCAAATATTACATGGAACACCTATCTGTGGTGTTTCTTATTTTGCTTATGTTCCAGAATGGCTCTTAAATGAATTAATATGTGACTTAAAATATTGTATTATTCAATTTTCAGAAGTTTGTGGTTAAATAATTGATTAAAGACTTTCTGGAACATCTTAGTACAAAATGCTTTCAAGCGAGAGCCTCCCACAATTGCACATATATGTTTTGTTAAACTTAATGCCTGTGTGATATGAGCTTGCACGTGTAGATCTTGTAAATGGTTTAAATCTCTTTTTACTTCAAGGAAAACCTCTCTGTTTCTCATCAGCTTGTTACGAATAACATCCTTTGCATGCTTTATTGTAGTACCATCAATCAAAACTGAGCCCATTGATGACTATGATCCAGCCCTAATCTGCAATACAGTACACAGTGGTCTGGGAACAGTAACACAGCCGTACTATTCACAGCACACAATGGTCACCGAATCCCCTTCCTGTCTTGTGGCCACTATGGCTCCCTGCCAGCAGTTGCGCTCGGGCCTTTCTTCTCCTGATTCTCGATACCATCAGCAGAATCCAGCTGCAGTAGTATACCAAAGAAGCAAGAGCCTTAGCCCAAGCCAACTGGGCTACCAACAGTCCGGTTTGATGGCTACGCCGGTTGCTATTTCAGATGCCCACAGGTCAGTGCTAGTGCATGCTGGTTCCCCAGGCCAAACTTCAGCAGTGCTCCACCACTCTCCAGGCAACCAGCAATCTTCTCCAGTGATTCACTACTCTCCAACCAACCAGCAGCTGAGGTGTGGAAGTCACCAGGAATTTCAGCACATTATGTGCTGTGAAAATTTTACGTCCAGTGTTGCAAGACCAAGCCAGCCCCAAGTCAGTCAAGCACAAAGATTAAGTCCAAGTTCATATCCTACCGTGATCCAGCAGCAGACAGCTTCAGGCCAACGGGCAGCAAAAAATGGACAACCAGTCAGCGACCAGAAAGAAGTATTACCAGCTGGAGTCACTATTAAGCAGGAGCAGAATTTGGACCAAGCGTACCTGGATGACGGTAAGCACCACTCTTCTCTTGTAGGGGTCTGATGGTTGGAGGGAGGGGTGAAGTTCATGGCTTGTAAATCCCACCTGTTCCTTGGCACAACGATGATGAGGCCTCCTTCTGATGAGTGTGTGTATTTGCTGTTTGCTCATATAAGTATGCTTTTTGTCTTTTATCAATTGCGTTTTTGGTAGATGGCAGTGTGCTATGGCTACTGTGCAGAAAGCAGCGTTCAGCAGAAACCCTCTGTCTTGCTTCATGACATGCAGTGAGCTGTCAGGTTTCAAGCTGTTGCCATTTTGTTTCCATTTGCCAAGCATTACTTTGGAAAATGGAGAAATTGAAACAAAATGCACTTTTAAATTATTTTTTATTATTCATATCAGGGCAAAGTCCACTCTGTAAAATGCTTCTGTACATTTTGTACCAAAAAAACCCCATTGAACAGTCTATCACGGCCTGTAATGAATAGGGTTGTGCTGCAGGCAAAACTATTGCAGATGTTCTAGATGAACAGTAGGACATTGATAAGTAAAACAATGCTGTTTCTTTGTTGTGAGCTTTGCAGATTTAGCCTTTAGGAATGAATATAAGTTAGAGTAAAGCTTTCTTTGAACATATCCTGCTTATTCTTAGGTAGGCACATACTGGCAAATTGGTTGGTTGGTTCTTTTATTAAAATAATAGGACTGTTCCTTGCAAGAGGAAATCAGTGCAAAGTTAATACTAGCTGCTGGCTGCTGTAATCATGAAGGCCACTAGCAAAACTTACATTGATTTTACTGGAGCAGAGTGAGATTGCTTGATGTATTGCTGCTAATCGAGTGTTCTTACAAAGTAAAGACTTGATTTTTGCATGTATTCACTGCTCTTATCCTTACAGTCTAGGTAATTGCGTGCATGATTTGAGATTTCTCCTTCAGTAACCCACTAGAGTTGTAAAATTGTGCGCATGAGAATTTTTTTCCCGGGTTGCGGTACTGAGTGCTCTGTGGTTGTGTCGTACACAGTTTTGCTGCTTTTGTGGACAAGGTAGAACGTGTATTGTTTACTCCATTGGTCTCTGTTCGAAATGTGATTGATACAGTTTTGGTGCTGTGACAGTAAAATCTATAGAGTTTTTGCCAATCTCCTTGTCTGAAAAGAAGTGTCAAGTTGGGCTGTAACAGTGAATATGATTTAGGAAATTTGCTAGAGCTGCATGGAAACAGCTAAGAAAATCCACTTCCTGTTCAGAGAATGGGGCATGATAGCAAAGCAAGATAATCTTTCTGATGATAAAAATGAATGCTGTGTTGTAAGGCACTTTTAATATGACTAGCTGAGGGGCTCTTCCAGGTTTCTACATAGAAATACTTGGCATAAACCTTGTAAGAGAAACAGAAAGAAGGAAAGATGAAGTTAAAACTAGCAAACTTTAGTCGAGCCCAAGTCCACTTAAATGAACTCCCAAAACAGACCACAACATTAATTTCAGTGGATTTTGAATCAGGCCAGAAACATGTAAATACAGCATAGCTCACAAGGGATGTGCTTGACCTCTGTTCTAAGAGGAGCCATTAGGCAGAATAGCAGCAAGTTAGAAATGAAATTCCAGGCTTCTGTCTGAGAGTTAGAGACTAATATATCAGCTCTTCTGCACAAATCAGGCAAGGTGACATTGGTCACATCCAGCTCCTTACTGACTTCAGTGAGTTTACATCAGTTAGAAGTGTGACTTGGAAAACTGTGATTTACTTTAGGACTTTGCAAAACATTTGATTCTGAAATGTTCAGGACTTGAATTGAAAAGCCACTTTGTTTGCTGCTGGGGAAAAGTGACTCAGAACTTAACAAAAGCCATATTTTTCCTAGCTAGAAAGTTTATTTTTGTGCTTTATAGTATTAAAAGAAACCAAACCCAAAGGATTACGGAGGCTTTGCCCTCAAATCCCTTTTATCCAGAAAACTCTTCCTAGATAAAGTGAGCCGTTAGGTCTTGTGATCTGTCACAGACAGGCACTGAGGTGATGGTTCCCCAGCCTGGCTTGGCACGAGTGCACTGCCCTGTCACTGATGTTCAGATGTTAGGCAATGACTGTTCTGGTCTCTCTCGCTTCCCTTCTCTCCTCTTCCCTTCCCCCATCTTCCTCCTCCCTCTTCTTTGTTCTTCTTTCTCCATATTTCTGCTGACAGTCCAGCTTTCGACTCTTCCTGCATCTCTGACCCCTTCTTCTCACCTCTTGTTCTCTGTCTTCATGGTTAACACACAGCCTTAATGTTCTGGACTTTGCTTCTATTCTGAGCTCTGCCATGAACTTCTTGTGTGCCTTGGGAGAGGCCCTGCTCCATCAGTTCTCACTCCTGAAGCTGCCGCCTCTTAGAGGGAGTACAGAATCCCAGTGTTTGAGCCTTCCTGGATGTGACCGGGGAAGAACGTCTCATAGATAACACAACTACTTTGACACAATTATTTTACATACATATATGTATATACAGACACAGACATAGCTTTCCGATGAACCAGTGTAAAGAAGAATCCCCAGAGGAAGGGACTGTACATGGAAAACGAGCAGCAAAATCTTTGCCTCACGGATTCATTCCTCTTGTAAACACGTTGGGAGTGAAGATAAGTGGTCAGGAAAACCTTCAGGGGACATCAGGTAATGCTGGCAAGAAGCGATTTGTTTCAAATGCAGGTGAAGACCGTAGGAAGATCGAGTTTCAGCCAGGGCCTCGATTTTGTAAGGCTCATCACCAAAACCAACCACTGCAGTACAAGTTGTAAAAAGCCGATTATTTGCAACACCGTCCAAAACGTATTGGTGTTGACTTGCAGGAGGGCAGAATGGAGAGCAGGAGTGGCTGTGGCCTGGGGCACTGGCTGTGCTCCTGCTGCAGGACCAGAGGTTTCCTGCACAGCCTTGGGAAGCTGCTCAGCTGCCTGCCACAGCTCCCATCTGTCACACAGAGATACTGGGATGGTGTGAGAAGAGCAGGAGGAGGGTGAATGTATCACAGGCAAAGCATTCAGATGCCACGTGATCTGAAAGTGTCCTGTAGAGGTTCCGTGTAAACGTGGTGTTAGGTCTTTCCACGTACAAATAAATGGACGTGTAGCTGTTGTTTTATCAAGCTGCCTGCCCCAGAGTTACTCCTTCTTTTAGCTTTAGCTGTCACACTGTGTGCTTTTTGCTTTACAAAGAAAAGTGGTTGTCATTATTCAGATGGTAACTATCTAACCACATCTGACGCTCAGAGCTGTCTGCTTGACATAGCATCTTTAAGTGATTTTTGGTGCACCAGTAATCTTTAATGGGGAGAAGCGAGGCAGATGCTTGTGTAGTGCAATCAGACTGATGATTGGCAGAGGTGTTTCATAGTGAACTCATGTATTCCAGAGAAAATTTCACATGCAAAAGAAGGTTCTTAGAAGACTGGTCTGCGATGTGCAATGGCACGCCTGTAATTCACCGGCACTTTCCCCTTTGCTGTGAGCAATGTGTTCGTCCCCACCACAGTAACCATTGCCCTTACTTGGGAGTGTGTAAGATCTCTACGTTTTCTTTTTGTGTTCTGTCGTTCAACTACTAGAAAATCCAGGGTCTGAAATCAAATGCAATTCTTTCCTTTCCTCCATGACAGGGGAATTTTTTTCTGAGCAGCTTTTCTCTCTCCTCGCAGAAGGTGGTTGGAGGGTGCTTTAGTTTGATTTATAGTTGTCTTCATCGTGCGTCTGCACTCATCAAATGCACAGAGAAAAAGAGTGATCCAAGGCAGGAAGGGAAATGTCCCTGTTTCCCCATGTTTTAGGCAGGAGTGAATTTGCATGTTACAAATGAGCTGTGGTTCAGTGAGGGCAGCAATTTGCATCATAAAAAGCCATGCTCTGTTTTTAATTAGAACTACTTTTCATAGAAGGTGTGGTCATTTCTGCTCAGACAGGGTTTTACCAAACGTGAAGCATGTTCATTCTCCGAAGCATTCTGCTCAAACACACCAGCAAAGCTATGTATTCATCAGACTCGTTCCTGATGCTCTGACTGACTTTATTCCAGATTTTCCGTTCTCTGCTGGGACCTTACACTACTCACAGGGTACACTGCATGCTTCATTTCTGGACTGCTGCTGTTGTGTGTTTGTGTCATGTTAGGACTGAAGTCTTGCAGTCACATGCCAGAGTCCTGCTTTGCCGGGTGTGATATGAAAAAAGAACAGAAAAAGGTGGAAGGAGAAAGATTGCCATATCAAGAAGCAGGTCTCCTGTGTTGTGTCACTGTTTGAAAATTCAGCCCCTTTTCAAGGCCGCTCCTCTCCCAGTAGACTTTCTGAGTGACTGTCCTGCTGCCTAAAAACATGCAAAAGAAAACAAAGTGAGAAAAAGAAAAACCCGTACATCTAAAATCAGCAGTGGAGGAAGGAAGAAAATGAATCGAATGATTAAAACCATAGTTCCACTGGCACCTCTTTGTTCTCGAGCTCAGTAATCTGTAATTGGTGCAGTAAATGCCCACAGGCAAGTTGTGTTACAAAGCGTTTCCTGTTCAAAAGAACATGCAGGCTCCATTAGGAGACCACGGGCACAGCTGCCAGGAACTGACAGTGCAGGATGGCTGTGTGGACTCTCGGTGCGTTGATGGGCAGAGTCCCACCAGGAACTGATGCACCAAGGCAATAAACCCTGGTCCACACGATTTGCTGCTGTTTGAAGACTTAACCAGTGGACAGTTATCAGCAGAAAACCCCTAGTTTTCAGAAGGCATCAAGCAATTCTCAGTGATAGTTTTGAAATGCTGGCAGAGTCACTTGAAAAAAAGAACTTGTTCATTCATTTAGGAATTGAGAGCTTCTAAACCACAATAAAGTCCTTTCCCAGACTTGCTGTCCATTTGCTCCATGCTCATGGCATTCCTTAGACGGTCTGAATCACAGACAGCAGACAGCTCTTATAAAGACCATAGACACCCATCTGTTGGAAGACATCTGCCAAAATAGGCCATATCCACTTTCAGTTTAAAGGGATAACAACAACAACATTTTTCAGGCCAGAGACACTATTCATTCAGTGCAGAGGAACAGTAACAAGCTGAAATAATTCCACTGCAGAAAGCAGCAGGCAGGGCTTCTCCCCTGCTCTTACAGATGGACGAAGTGGAGCACGGAGCTGCTGAGTGCAGGATGCCACTGGTAAAACAGTGGCTGGCCTGAGGGATCCCAGGCTGCCAGGACCCCGAGCCACGTCCTGTGTGCAGGCACAGGGGTAGCAGTGAGACAGTGAAGGCGCAGCCTGGGTGTGGACCACAGCTCACATGTGCCAACAGGAGGAATGGCAGAGCTGCTCTCTCCTTTTTGTCTTTCCAGCAAACTCACTATTTTTTTACTGTTTATATCTAAGTATACTATCCACTTTGTAGAACTAAATGATTGACTGCTGGCAGGGATACACTGCCTGTCTCTGAGAGCAAGTGTGGCTGTTAGGAACACCCTCATTTCTTAGTGCACAGCACTAAAAAGTGCAGAGAAAGAGCAAAGCTGTCGTAAAGCAAGTGCAGGGTGTAAGAAAAATGAGTCAGGGGTCTTCCTGTCAGCTAGGGGTGACACTGAGTGTTCTGCACAGAGAGTCTTTCTGTTCAGTCAACATCATAACTGTTTTGACAACATTTTTTTGAAATGGAGGCTGTTGGAAATGAGAAATGTGAAGATAGATAGGAAATGGCTTATAACAAAACTGTGCAAAGCCGGAAAGGAGGTTAACTCCTAGAGTTACCATTTTGCACTGAGCTAGAGGAGTGCCTTCTGGAAACCTTTCACAAGGCTTGTCTTAGGCAGCTTACCACATAACTATGCTGGTTGAGGTGGCTGATTTCTTTTCTTTTGCTAACGCAGCTATTATGGTAAGAGCCCTTGTATAGACACAGCTCTGTTGGTGTAAAACCACTGCAATCAGCACGTCTGGTGCCAAGGTGGGAAGCACCACCAGCGGCTTTGTGGAAGGGCTCTGTACCAGCATGGCCATGGCTGCACAGGAAGGGTTTCACCAGCAGCACCAGTGCCTTTCAGCTGGCTGGACTTGTAGAGGTAGCTGCAGCCCATGTCATAGAATGGATTCTCACATGGGTAATAATTGCACGAGCTCAGCTTTGTACGCTTACCATCTCAAAATGAGTCCTGATGCCATTACTTCCTGCAAAGATGACGCCATGTGCTGGATTCATTTATTATGAAGATGTGTTGTTGGGGGGAACTGTTCCCCCGGGAGCTGCACAGCAGCTAGGCGTGCTTTGTCCTCATGGTGTATTCTGTTATCTCCCCTTTAAGATCAATACTTTGTAGTTGGTGTAAGCGTAACCAGTGATCTGCATTGCGTCCACATGGCAGCTCAAAGGTTTTGCTAATTCTTTGTAATTTCATTGTGAGTCTTGGAATATTGATAGTGATATGAAGTCCCTACGCAGGCAGCTGCAGCAAAATACGAGATTTTTTTCTCTTTGTGATCTTTTCAAGTTTGATCCAAGAAAAGCAACAGAACATTAAAACTATGACCGTGTCTTGGTCTTCCAGAATCCAGGCGGGCAAAAAGGATGCAGCAGGGATTGACTGCCCGATTTTAAAACCAATCTCATGGTTATTAGGCGCATGACTCACGAGCCTTCAGCACCTGTGTTTGGTGTTGATGCTTTTCACAGTTTCATTTGTTACAAATGCTGTTAGTGTTAAGAATGCGCGAAAGTGAGAAAAGAGTAGAGATGTTTTCTCCCCTGAAATCCCAGTATAATGGGAGGATTCCCATCCTGCTGTGTGGGTCAGGGTGCAGGCAGCTCGGGCAGTTTTCAAACTGCATTTCCAAAATATTGCAGGCAGCTGTAAAGAGCCCCATTGCATTGGAAGGTTGGGACAACATCTGCACATGTACTGTAACTGCTGTGAAATAAGATGCCTGGGGAAAGTAACCATCTTGAAGATACACAGCGTGTTCGTGGTGCAGAGTGAAAGGCAGTTGCAAAGCCTTCTGCTATAGAAGAGCAGCATGTTTCACACCAGCAGCACTGTTGCAGCTGAGGGCAGTTGGTGGCAGGCAGCACAGCAGTTGCTGGGGCACCTCTGGCCCACGTAGCTTTTTGTCTCTCACAAGAATGAGGCTCTGTTGGTGAATAATTTAAAATTCATTTTTCTGCCACTAGTTTTTCATACTTTATTTCTTAAAAAATGCCATTATTTATAAACCCCTAGCAATTTAAAACAAAAAGGACAAACCATCTGAATTTCCTGTCAAAGGCAATGTTCTTATTACAAACTCTAAGCAGCAGGAGCCGCTTTTCTGCCCAGCAGAAGCTGGTATGGCCTTACAGCACCCAGTCACTTTGTAATGCTAGTTACTCACCAGTTCCAAGAGACTTGTATGCTCTAACTTGGATGCAGTGCGCTGTTCGAGGAATTGTAAAAGCAGACTGGACTACACAGGACAGCCCTGCATTGGCTATGGAAGGCACTAAATGACCTAACAGGTCATTCCTACTTCTGCGATTTGAAAAACAAGCAGCACATCTGTAGTCACGCCAGCAGGGACGTCAGAGATAGGGGAAGGAAAGCAAATGCTCGAAGACTGTAATGTTCCCTTCCCAGCATACTAGCTTCTAATGTGAGTGTTCAGCCAGCTGCTAACTGTCACAGTCCCTCATTTTGTAATATAACTTTTTCTGTGTTTGCCGAGAAGAAGCCAGAGAAAGGTAAAAGCTAGCCTAAAATGTGTAAACAATGCAGTTGTGTCTGAATCATCTCTCCAAGTCCCCATGCTTCAATTTTGCAAGCACAGCAATCTGGGCGTATATCCAGCTGTGAATTTCACAGATGGATCCTCTCTCTAAAGGAGTCTGTGCAAAAACCTAAATCCAAGTATTCCCAGCTTTGGAAACTGTCCCATTCTTCAGTATAGGTGCATGTCTACTACAAATACTACAGTCTGCTTGGAAATTAAAACTCTGACCTCCCTGTATTCACATGACTAATGGTCTGATAACACTGACTTTGAAAACTTGGACCTGAGTTAGATTTAAGCAGTGGATTATGTTAGATATAAAGGAGTTAAATCTTCAGCTACTATAACCTAGAGCAAAAGCACTGAGGATGAAAGGACTTCGGGGGTGCTGCCCATGTGACTCAGCAGAGCAGCACTAATTCACTAAGTGAGAAACTGGTCTAATACTCTCCATCTCCCTGCAGGTTCTCTTAATCCACACAGTTCCCATTTTAATCAAGACACGTCTTTTTGTGGTTTTTTAATTTGGAAACTGTTTGCACTCCAAAACGGACTAAAATCTGCCCTCAGCTGAACAAACACCATTTATTTAGAGTGAAATTGTCGTTGAACTAGATTTAGTGAGAAGACTATTATTGGCTTCTGCCCATGGACACTGGAGTGATAGGTTTGCATCTGAGGGAGAATTTCCCACGTGGATAACTGGCAGGTGTGACAGGGGAGAACAGGGCACAGCATCCCATCCTGCACTCTGGGCACGCTTTGGCTCGTGGCAGGGGAGGCACTGTGCTCCAGGGTGCACCACATAGCAGGGAGATGTCGCAGCTGTGCAGGGACAACCAGGTGACACTCTATGGCTTCATCCTTTTTCAGTGCTTCTGTGTTGACTTGCTCTTCCTTCGTGCAAGGATGCTGAGCCTTTGTTTTTAACATGCAGAGGATAATTTGGAGCAGGGCAAAAGCACTAAATTAGAGGAGTGTGAGCTTGCAATCATTCCCTCTGATTATCTGTGCCAGGGGAGCCTAGTCAAAGATTCCCAAATGGTGGTGTGGTTTGGTGCAGTTTCTTAATGATGAATGACTTCATCATTCATGAATGAATCAAGTCAAACGTAGGACAAATAGTGAGACACATGAATGACTCTTATGACATTTGCAGTGTCTCAATCGGTGCTGATTTATTTAGGTGGTTTCTAAGTTTCTTAGGAAAGAGTGAGAATGACTAAATGAGAGGGGAGCCACTTCAAAAGAGGGGGAGTCAGTGGTGAAAGTATTGTGACAGTTAAACCCCCCTGGGTTCAGTAGCTGTCATAATGAGCAATGCAGCATTGGAGATGTTGTCAGAGCCCAGCTCCAGGAGGCTCAGTAGCCCCAGGGCCAGAGGAGGCAGAGTGATGCACCAGGCCTCTCCTGTCCAGTCAGATACCTCCTGCTGCCTGGGGGATGCTCACAGCCCCCTGGAGTTTCCCATTCCTATGTGGAGGGAGCGGGCTCTGAAGGTGTCCATGGAGGTGCTGGTGCTGAGCAGTTCCTGCCCTCAGATGTTGTGTGCAAAGCTTCAGTCACACGAGTCACAGGTCTGCCCCATCACCCCAAAGTAAGGCTTGGCATTTCTGTAGGTAACGGTCACTGTCTAGCTGTCCTATTGGCTTAGGTGTGTCCCTCAGTTCAAGTCCTTGGATATGGAGTAACTGTGTACTTGCACAAATTGATATTTGCTAAAGGCTGGAAATTGTCTGAAAATGTGGGCACTGGGCAGGTCCACAGAGCAGACTGGCATGGCTTGAATCAGACGCGGCAAGGGCAAGTCAGAGAAGACTTCTGAGATTTATAGTTTTTAACTACATTATGTCTTGTGTCTTTTTTCTTTAAAATTACATTAGTTTTTCCTTATCTGGTTTCTTCTTTACACATATGCATTGGCTTTGAGTGGAGTGCTGTCTTCCTTCTTGGAATGAGTACCAAGGTCCTGTCAGCCAGCAGACGAGCCAAGGGGGCTGTTAGCGAGGAGCTTTTAGTGCTCCTCTAACCAATTCTGTCGTGCAGAACAGCATCTCTGCTCTTCAGAAACCACCATCAAGGGTGAGTGGCTGTGCACGAGGCTGGAAGAAACCTCTTCTGCCTGCAGCATTCTCAATAGGCAGCATCCCCCAGCAGTGCAAACCAGGTAGCCATTAATCCCAGTTAGACTGTAATATTTACAAGTATTTTGTCAGGTTGTGGTCAATATAAGACGACATTCATTTCCTCCCATGCATTCAATGAGAGATGTGTGCAGCTGATGGCTGGGCTCTTGCAGGAGCCTCCCACTGCCACACACGGCCACACTGCACCAGGTGGCTCTGAGATGAGAATGGGAGTGGTTAGCCAAGGGCTGTGTCTGCCCCGGCCTCGCTGCAGAGGTCGTTCTGCTCGTTGTGTGTCCTCACCAAAACCTCTCGAGGATGCCTCTGTTCAGGACGCAGGCTGATTCACAGCTGTCAGATGCACAGTGATCCGGGGACTCCCTGGCTGTAGCACACAGGCAAAAATGCTTTGGCAGACAAAGAAATGAGAAAATTAACTTTCTTGTCTTCAGAAAGCTGTGCGCGCCATCATGCCTGGATAGATGGAATTTGTTTTGATAGCAAAACAAATTCTATGGAAACCATTGTGAACCCTGCAGTGAGGCTGCCCAGGAGAATTGGGGAAAGCCGCTTTTGTTTGTTGTGCTTGGCACCGTTTTGCTCTGGATGAAGATGCTCTAATTTTGTGGGGAGACCCAAGAGAGCATTCCTCATTTTCCATACCAGAAAGCCTTCCAAGATGGCATAAGCGTCCCCTCTTTCCAGCTGCTCCTTTCCAAATACACTGTGCCTCCTAAAGATAGTCTTTACAGTGGCTGGGGCTGGTGGAAAACATGAAGCCTGCATGGATTAGCACAGGAATTCATTTGGGCTGACGAATTGGGTTTCCCTCTATAAACAGCACTAGTGTTTTCGTCTTCTGGACAGCACAGCAAACTTCACATCCTCTTGCTCCTCAGCCCGCCTCTCCCACACTGTGCATGCATCCAGCAGCCTGGTAACAGACAGACGAGGTGCTGCTGCTGGGGGTGGAGAAGAGCAGGCCTTCAGCGAGGCATTCCCGGCCTCCCCCCCTTCTCAGACGGGTTTTTTCCAACCCTTTAAAGAGATAGTGTGATTATTTTGTTTTCTTGGTTTATTTTTGTTTCCAGGTAAAAGGGGAAATTAAAGTAATCCCTTCTCCTCTGGTTTAGTGACCTTCCAAGCAGCCCACGCTGTATATTTGTGCATTTACTTTGCAGCTTTGTGTATCTTCAGCTATGATACACTTATCATCTGCAGGAATCTGGGATTCTCTAAACAGGGTTTTGTCTGTTCCTTTTCCCCACAGACTTTGGTCTTTTTCTTTGCTCTTTTCCCAGTATTTCTCACGTTGGTTTGTAGGACTGTGCTGAGTTTTGTAGCCCCTTGCAGGTCCCGTGGGTGTGTGGCCAAGGAGCTGTGTCCAGAATCCCAGCTCCCTGCCCCTCCATCCTTCCCTTTTCTCCCTCCCTGTTGTAAACCCTCCACCAAGCCCTTCCCTGGCATTCTTCTAAACATCCCTTCTGCAACAAATGCCCTTTTGTAGAGCTTATGCTTTCTTTTGTAGCTCACTGGGGTTGTTAATCACCTGTCATTGTTTCCCTCATTGCTCAGCAGTGCCAGTTACTGCACTGAGCAGTGGTTCTGCCTCACTGTTCAGTCATGGGTGATTTTGTTCGACTTACTGAGTATGGAATTAGAGTTGTGAGGACAAGAATTGGGGACTTGAGATTCAGCTGTCAAATGGAAGAATGGTTTAAGAAGTAAAGCCCTATCTGTTAACCACACTTAATCATTGAAAAATCCAAACCCTATTAAAAGTTCTTTCCTTGGAGGTAAGCCTCAGTGCTTTCTCCTACCCTTTAAGGCACTAGTGTAGGCATTGCCATACTTTCAGAAAAAGCAGTTGATGTTGGAGTCCAGATGATGCAGTTGGCTGCAACTAAGATGTTTTCTCTGCCACATTATTTGCTGTAGATGCCTGTTTGTGCAGGTCCTGACCACCACGCTCTCCTCTGGTGAGGTTATGATGGAGTTCCCAGAAGGATGATGAGGAAGCTGCCCCCAGGACCCCAAGGGGGGAAGGTGCTGGCCAGGACGTGGACTGTCCTACTGTAAGCAGGCTCACTGAGGTTTTGCAGCTGGAGCACCAGCCATGCTGAACCACGCAAGGAAAACAAAACCCATCCGATTTCCAAAATACTAACAGCTGGATGCAGATGACATTACAGAATTAAAAAAAAAAAAAGAAAGAAAGAAAAAGCTCAACCAAACAAACCACTCTCGTGTTATTCTCTCCCTGTTCTGATGCTGCCCCTGTGCAGCAGTGGGGCCAGATCAAGTGCCCTGTACAGGCAGTGAAGAAGAAAGGCAGCCAGGGGGTGTTTCTGGGGCACCCCATTTGGGAGAAAATGGGGAAATCCCCACCCGAGATGGCCAGCCCTGGAACCATGAAAACTGCTTCTGTCTGCAGACACAAGGCTGCAGCCCTTTGTATCTTCAGACCCTTCCAATCTCAGGCAGGGTCAGCAGTGACCAAACCCTCCCTGCAGCCTCAGCTGGCTGTTGTTAATACAGTGGTGATTTACAGCCCAACTGTGAGCTGTGCTTTTATTCTCAGTGCTGTTTGCAGCCATACCTGGAGGAACCCGGGGAAGATAGCCCACAGTGTCACCAGCACGGCAGGGGAGCAGTCTCCATGCCCACAGCCCCTCAGGGATGCTGGCACCGACTGGGCCATGGGATGGAACTGCTCCCCTGCTGTCAGCAGGCATGGGGCAGTTGTCAGCTCTGCAAGGCTCCTTTTGCCCTCTTCCAGAACCCACTGCAGCCTGAGCCTGCTCTGAAGTGGTCATGGCTTTGCTACCTGCTTAAACTCGAACAAGATTTATCTTCTTAGCTGTGAAGGGGGAGGACCCAACTTCTTGAGTAGATCATTTTCATTTTTAGGTCTCTTGAGGGGGTGTTTTTGTAGCACATAAAATCTTCTCTCCCCTTTACTGAGGACCTTTGTGTTTTCCTGATGCTGGGCCCAGGCTGGCAGCATGACGCAGCGTCACTGAGTGATGACAGCAGGAAGGTCACATCATGCACTGTGAGCCTTCCTCTTGGTGATGCCAGAGGCAGCACGACCACCCCACCAACAAATCAGCCCTTGCACCATCCCACCTTTGGGCATCCCAAAAGACAACCCCCGATTCCTTTTGTAAGACTCCCTCTGTTGTTCGTTGCCAAACTTTTTTCCACCTTCTGTGTCAGGGAAATGCCAGTACAGCCCAGGCCAGATTCTGAGAGGTGATGTGTCCTTGTGTCTTTCATATTTTTTTTAATTGGGCAGATGTCTCATCCACAGTGATTTAGTTGAAAGTAAGCTACCAAAATACCTTTTTAGATCTGGCCTTGCAGAAGATACCAGTGGCTTCATATGGTTTCATTACGCTGTGTGTGTATTAGCTGGGGCATTTCATTCATGTTGGCAGTCACTCTCCTTCTGAGACCACTCAGAAAGACTTGCAGTGATCCTGGCCTTCAGATTTGCTACTGCTGTGTCTTCCAGCTGTCTGTGGCTAGTTCCCCAACTGCAAGACACTGTTCCATTCAGTCTGTGTTTCTAGCTGAAGGAAGGGCCTGCCAATTGCTTTTGAATGTGTTCTGTAGTCCGATGAGATCATATCACACATAAGAAAGTTTTATCTTTATTTTAGGCAAGAGGGTGTTTTATCATAGTGTGGTTCCAAAGCCTTCGTCGCTGGCTTGGAATTCGCCCAGGAAGTGTAGCAATGGGTGGTTAAATGCAAACTAATAGGTTCAATATGAGCTACAGACGCAGAGCTCGTGAGCTGGCTGTGCAAGCTCGTGTATAGAGGAGAATGTTGTCATACAGCTGATGAGAACTTAGGAAGGATTAGGACAGTCTTGCTAGGTACTTGCAGCATGCCCCTGAGATGTTGCATGGAGCAAAGCATTTTGCATCCTGCCTGGGTTGCGTGAGGAAGCACGCAGCTCAGAGACCTCACAGTTGGAAAATTTGGGATGGCTTGTTAGATCTCAGGAAGGATTCCCTAGGGCAGTTTCTTTGGGTGGTTGTTCCTACATCTTGATCAAGAATGAGGATGGAGGTGTGCAAATAACTGAGGGCTTATTTTTGAACAAGTGATGAGAATAGAAATAGCCCTGGCTGCACTTCAATTAAAGATAATCACTTCAACAGCCATTGGATATGGAGGAGCTCAGTTCTATCTCTGGTAACTTATAACCGCTCTGTTCTCCTCCTTTTTTTCTTTTCATACTGAAAACAAAAATTTTATCATTCACACTGTTGACTCAGATTGAAAGTTTTAAGTCTACGGATGATGCAGACACATTTTTCTGATGCTCTCAGGCTATTTCCCATCAGAGGCTCCTGGCCTTCTTGAGGTGAGATGCAAAGTCAGTTACAGTGTCTGCTCCACATACTCTTTTGTACTCCTTTTAGTTATAGGTGTCTATTAAAATTAGTTCTCCCTTTCAATTCATCACAGTCTGAACTGTGCATACACTCCACAGTATTATCTATTATTTTTATTATTAGATTTTGGTATGGTAAAAACCCTCATGGATGAGATCTCCATTGTGACAGACACTGTCTTGACTCTAAAGGAGAGACTGTTCCTTCTTCTCAGGGCTTGCAGTTAAAGCCCAAAATAAACGCTAACAGATGGATGCATGCAGACAGGCAGCATCTTGTGTGTGGCACCTCCTTAACACTGTTCTATGTGAATTGTAACACTGTCAGTAACCACTTAAATATATTGAGTGGTCTTTCCAGTGAACTTGGGACTGGTAGCTTTAAAATGTTATTTGTACTGTTGTCCTGGAGTACCATCACGAAGACCCCCCAACCTCTGGCCATGCCCACACCATTCTATCTCCTACAAAGGCAGCTCCTGCTAGCAGTGCTCTGAACAGAACTCACCCCTCGATGCAAAGGGAGAAGGTCCTGCCTCCAAGGAGGCACTTGCTGAAGGATGTGGAGTTGCGATAGAAAAATATGTAATATGTAGTAGTACATAGAAGTAATTTCATGTTACCATTCTGTGTTCTTCACTAAGGGTTCCTAGTGCCCAAAAATCCTCTTTAAAATAAGGTACATATATAAACATATAATATAAACATATGCCTTCTTCACACTCAGTGTTCCTAAGTCGTTTGTGAAAGCAAAGTAATTGCAAGCAGAAGGATATTTGCATGCTTGTTGCTTAGGAAAGCTTAGCGCCTTTCAAAATTGTTCATAGGCCACATGTGCATCTCTCCTGCTACCCTGGGACAGTGGTTCTCTGCTGCAACAGAACCAGCTTCAACATTCAGACACGTTCACAGGGAAACCTGGTTTGCTGGACAGAAGCAGATTCTGCAAGAATCCACAAGCCCTGCAAAGTTAAGACACACCAAAGATAAGATGCCAGAGAATCAGAGCCAGTAAATAGTTCTCTGAATTAATAGACATAAGCACTAGTGCTCAAGGGAGGAAAATAGATTACAGTATTGACTGTTCATCCTCTACAAAACTGCCTGAAGGGAAGGGTAGCGCAGTTTGTTTCCCCTCAATTAAATATTTGTTAAATGGCTTGTTTCCCTTCAATTAAATATTTGTTCTGGTAGTTCCTTTATGACAGAAATATGAAAAGCAGCAGCACTGCCTATTCCTGTTACTTTCAGCTAATCCTGACCACGCTGAAACTGTTCTTCAGTTCAAACCCCCAATTAATTTCCTGTTTAAAAAAAAAAAATACAGCTTTCTCCCATCCATTCTTTTTTCTCTGTTTTTTAAACATTTCACTGAATGACTCACATCACCTCTCAGTAAATAGGTTAAATCTAGGAGAATGATGAAACTGCAAAGTGACATGTGAATAAGCAGTGCTATTGCTTGCGTGCCTTTCCTGCCAGCAGTTACTATTTAGAGGCACTGTGGTATCTGTTAAGACTTCATTAGTGTTCAGACCATGAGGCGCAAGCTGCTGTAGGAAAAATTCATCACCAACCTCCTTTGGTTTTGCTGTTTTTAATCTAGAAGAAATGTGTTAGTACCAAGTGGCATTGCTTTCCTCAGCAGTTATGTAGCAAATTCACAAGGTCTGACATGCACAGACAGAGTAGATGTGAGCACAGCTCAGCCTGGAGCTTTGCAGCAGCCACAGAGAGAGCTCTGGAGGTAGGAGTGAGAAAGCAGAGACTGCTGCCTGGTATTTCTTAAGGCTCAGTCCATCAGTGTAGTATTTCTGTATTTGTTTAGCCAACTAATGTGGTTTAAGAAAGTGAACTTCATCTCCTGGTATCAGTTTTTATATATTTATTTATGATGCGAGTCTTCTGCTTGGAATACTTTGCTCGGTCTCATTGCACGTTAACTAAAACAAAATACAAACTTCATCTTTTCTCAGTAACTTACTATCAACTACAGAGAGCCAACTGCATGACTCAAACACGTGTCCTTCCCTTATGATTTCAGCCAAAACTCTCTGGCATTGGAGTACTGCAGAATGAAAGTCATATCTAAATATATGTGAGCAGAAAGAAAGTCAGTTAAAAAAAGACTTTGTTATGGAAAGCTACTACAAACCAAACCCACGGTGGCCTGGAGTTCCTCATCACACCCAGGCTGATCTAGTTTTCCACTTTCAAGGTACGCTTCCCAAAGCGGCTGCTGACACAGAAGAGCTGCACAAAGCTGTCAGGCCCTGCTCCAGCCCCGTGGTGCCTTACTTAGTGACTGAGCAGACAAAGGGTTGACCTAGTAACTAAACAGAATATCTGTCATCCTTTTAGCAAATCTAATACCTGGAGGTATACTTTTCTCATAGCCAGCTGGTACAGATTCTTCCTCCTTAATGCAGACAGGGTTTGCACCTATCTTACTATCTTCAGATTGAAAACAGTGATATTTGGGTACTGAAATCCATCAAGCAAACAGGAAATCACACTCAGGAGCATGATTAGTTCTTTTTCTTGCTGCTCCAGTCCGCAACACAGAACGAGAAAGCCAGGGCGTTGTGTGCATATGTCCTACAAATATCACACAACCCGCTCCCTGGAGACAGTGCCCAGAAAGCTCAGCGGTTTCTAATAGATTGGCACGGGGATTCCATTGAATTAAACGCAGAAACCAACCTGGCACCTGATCAACTGTACAGTCCCTTCCTTCAGCTCACCGTAACACAACGTTTGGCACCTGCTCCTCCAGGACAGTGTGTCATATGTGCACTTTTTGCACTTCTGGTTTCAGCCCCTTTATTATGGGGGTCTCCATAAACTGGTCTAGCAGGGAATTCAACAACCCGTTAACACCCACTTCTCTTCTTACTGATTAATTGTGTGAAAGTCCTTTGGCCATGGAAGTATAGTGATTTTTTTACTAATCACTTACAGGTTCAGGTGCAATTTACTACTGATTTGCAAGATTGTTACACGAATGGTTACAAGCTGAAGTGAAGCATGGCAGAACAGGACAGGCACCTGCAGCTCAATGCGTGGCACGTGGTGCAGGGAGAGCAGCACAGATTTCCTATTACCTCCGCCCATGCACCCCACTTTGCTTTGTATTGCTGAGGAAAAATTTCCTGGAGGGAGCAGTTTGCAGAGTAACAATTTCTGCCCAAGGATTCTGTGTGAATAAACAAACACAGAGGGATGTCTGTCTGGAAGGGCTCCCCGGGCTGCCTGTGGTAGCTGCCTGCTTCTCCCAGCAGTACTCAGCATCTCCAGGGTGAGGGCTGCTCCTCAGTCTGCTGGCTTTGGGTGCCATAAAATGAAGTCAGAATACATCATGATTTTTGAAGTGCTCTTGGTTGGTTCAACTTTGATCATCCTAATAGAAATCCAGCCTGGATGGGGCTGTGAGCAACCTGGTCTAGAGGGAGGTGTCCCTGCCGATAGCGGGGAGGTGGAACTAGGTGATTTTAAAGGTCCCTTCCAACCCGAACCATTCTATGGTTCTATGATTCTTTGAAATATTCAAGATCAAGTTTTTTAGAGATAGCGAGCGCTCCAACCTTGATTGATGATTATGGGTTTAAAGATGTTATGTTGGTGTCTTACACTGGTGCCTATTAGGATGTTCAGGGAGCTCAGCACCTCATGCCTTTTGTAGATGGGGATTCAAGCTACCTAAGGGCTTTAAAACATCCCTTTAACACTCTCTGCTATGTCCGCATACTCAGCGTAGGCTCTTTCTGTGTAGGTCATCATCACTTCAAGCTCTTTTTTTCTGTTAGCTAGGCATGAGGTATTTAAGTGTGACCTTCACAGCCTCCTTGCATTCTTCAGCCTCAAGTAGACCTGGACTAGAGCTGATCCTCTGGGGGTACGCTGGACAAGGCCAGAGCCCTACAGCAAGGAGGGGGCACTGCAACACTCCCAGCAGTGGAGTCCCGCTGACCCACCATGTACTAACCACTAGGTCGTGCTTTTTGCCCAGTTTTAACACAGACATAGCACAGCAATTGGCTTTTGATCTTTTCTGGAAAAGAAACTGTACAGTGAAAGCACTCAAAATCTGTAAGATCTCTGGGGTGGTGCCACAGACAGATCTGTGCACTATTTCCTTCTTGATACTTCTGGTGTACAGTGCATTTAGGACACCGAGTGGTTATTTTTAGCAGAAATGCTAAGTGCTTTTTTGCTGCAGACGCACCCAACTTCCTGTTAAAGATTTTGGGTATCATAGATACTGATCTTTTTGCATTTGTAATGCTATAATGTGAAAAGCAAAGCAATAATAGCAGAGTGGCACAACCCCAGGCTTCAGCAAATGAGAACAAGCTCAGATGCAGCAGCTGTGAACACAGAAACAAAGGAAGAAAAACTGCTTACCTTTGGAAGGCCTCCAGAAGGCATCCCAGCAGGGATCTCCTGTGAGATCCTTTTACCTCCATGCCAACCCTTAAATGAGGGCTGGAAGGGGTGGATCCTGGCTCCAGCCCTTCCATCACTCAGTACATTGCGTGCAGCTGAGCTCCGCTGGGCTGGCCCTGCCTTCCCACCAGGTGCTCCATCACTGCTTCAGGCTGTGACTCAGCATTTCTGCTACAGCATCTCACTCTGGAACCACACTGAAATATAAGGGAAGGATATTCGAATGTTATGAGTCCAATCTAGATCCTGCAGATCACACAGAGTTTAGCTGTTGATTTCATTTCAGACAGGCTTCAGCCAAAAGTATGTATTTTATTTAGTTTCTGTTTTCCATCAGATATCTATATTATGATGTTAAATTCATGGAAAGATGCCAATGAGTTTTGAGTCTACTGAAACTCTTGTAAGCATGCATCCATCTTAGGACTCAAATCAATTTGGAGCCCTCTTAGTTTGGTATCAGTAACTTCTTCCAATTTCTTCCATCTTCATAAGTAACAGAGATGGCACGATTGCTGTTGAGCCAGATGGTGCTAAAGCAGTTTATAGTTTACACAGATATCACAGATTGCAAACAGGACAAAAAAGTTCCAGGATGCTTCTACTGACATTATTTTAATAAGGAATGAAAACCTTTAGACTGGCAGATGTGTAATGAAAGTTAAACCTTACAGCTGAGCACCCCTTGGCAGTTACACGTCCCAGTTTTCCAGAAAAAGCCTTTCATTGTTATTGATTTATGAAGACACCTCCCCACCCTCCTATTTTTCCCCAGTTTGTAGGATTTGGGCTCCTTGTGCCCAATACACCTAAGTTTGTATTTACCAGTCAATTAGTTGCTCTGCTTGCATGTGCAGAGGCTGATTTTCCAGGATGCAGAGTATAAAATAGGCTGTGTACTGCGTGGTAGGTTCCAGTGTTTGATACGTGGCTGCACAGTCCGAGAGAGCCAACTAAAATATTTCTCTTCTATATATAGTCACCTGAAATCCAGCAGCAAAGACACATCTGAGACCTGTACTCAAGACTAGCTTACTTCTTAAGATGTACTTTTTCTTCCTTATTATTGGAATATTTTTTTAATTTCCACATGGTTTTGCAGGAAGTGCCAATTGCTATCATGATAAATTTAAATCTAAAAAGACAAGACAGAAAAAAGCATCAGAATTTTTACTATTGCCATTTGATGAGAAAAAAACATCACTTTTATTTGTGTTTGAAGGAAAGGCCGTAACTTTCCTAACTTCTTTAGGCATATCTTTCCTGCTCTTTGCAATCAAAGCAAGGTCTAATTTACACATCCACTGTGCTTAGATCTCTCATTCGAAAGAAGGGACTGACTTTTGGTCTGGCATAAATGTGTCATGTTTTATTTGGGCCACGAGGATGATCCCATCAGTGAGTTTTGCCAAAGGCAGCGACTGCTCTCTGACTTGGCTTAGGAGACGCCCCGACCTCCTGCACTCCTGAGGCCTCGGGCCAAACTGCCAGCATTGCTCTTCTGTATTGTGATCAGTGCAGGTCTGTATTTTTTTGCATACTTATTTTTAGATAATATCAGTTGAGAAAAGAGGGGAAAAAAGGTAAAACCTCGTGCTGGATCTGAGCAAACAGAAAGGTCAGCGGTTAAGTTCTGCCTTATGTATTGTATATGCTGAAATGTCCTTTTAATAAATTAAAACACAAAATGAAAGAGTAGCTGAACGCTAGCATTTGGCCTTGTAACATAGGTCAAAGGTTACTTTTTTTCTCAAAAATGGTTTTGCAAATCTTTTTCAGAGCTGATAGATACACACCTTAGCTGGATACAAAACATTATATGAAAAAGAATGACTGATCTTTGATCCAAGCAATCAAAAAGAAAGGTAATTGGTATTTTTCTGCCTTTTCTCCAGCTGTGTGTTTCTCTTAACCTTTATTTATTTATTTTTTCAATTAAAAAGTCATGCCCCTTTTTATTTGGCTTAGAGAGTTTAAAATCTCACTTCATTTAATTTTTTTCTCATTCTTTTTCTTCCCCACATGCGTACCACGGAGCTGTCCTGAATTAGCTGGGCCTTGGTGGGCAGGGAAGGAGAGATGGGGCTGTGCATGCGGGGCTGAAGCATCCTGCTGCTCCCAGGCGGCAGCTAGGACTTGGTTTGCCTGCTCACGTCTTCATGGCACACTAAAAGCTCAGGGTTCAACTTTCCTCTCCGGTCCCTGAAATGCCATCAGGCCTTCTCCACGTGTCTTGTGCTGCACGCATGTAAAACGCTTCCTGGCTGTATTAGCAGAGCAAATGTGGAATACCTGGGATCGCTGCCCAACAGTGTGATGCAGGGTGGAACCCATGGAGGTCAGCTTTGCCCCTGATGGCACCCTCACTGTTGCAGGATCCTAAAACCCCAGACGCTGCCACGGATACAGTGCAGTGACAGTGTTGCCTCCATTGGTGTTATTCCAGACACATATGTGGAATGACACAGTAAAGTTGTCATTCCAGTGTGTTTGTGGATGTGTGTGTGCGCACGCATGCATATGAGTGTGTGTGCATGTATAATCAATTACAAGGAGCCTGACTCGTTGCCAGCTAAAATTGGAGACTGTTTTCTGTCTCTGGACTACTAGTTGAAGCTCGGTATTTAATACAACCCACTATCATCCCGCAAGTGAATACTCTCCAGATTTCTATCTGAGAAGACGCAAATTAGAGTCTTAAACATCTCTGAGGACTGGAGCCTGAGAGACTGACTCTAACCCATCAAAGCTGAGTGCTTAGGAGAAGGGGGAACAGTTTTTAAGTAAAAGAGAGGAGGTTTAGGTTATGTGTAAAGAGGAAATTATTTACTCAGAGGGTAGTGAGGCCCTGGCACAGCTGCCCAGAGAAGCTGTGGATGCCCCATCCCTGGAGGCATTCAAGGCCAGGCTGGATGGGGCCCTAGGCAGCCTGATCTGGTCAGTGGCTGCCAGCCTGTGGCAAGAGGTTGGAACTGGATGGATGGACTTTAAGGTCCCTTCCAACCCAAGCAATTCTGTGATTCTAACTTATACTTGAGAGACATTTTAACCATGCTACTGAAAAAAGATCTATGGGATCTCAGAATAGCAAGTTCAGTGCATGATCTCAGCTTCCTCTGAAGTGTAGATACGTCTCAGTTTGCTCATTTTGTTTTCCCTGCTATTGAAACCCGTCACTGAGATTACACGTCAGTCTGGATCCATGTGCTCCCAAAATCTGAAGACGGGTGATGCCACCAGACTGTGTGGTAGTGACTCCAACCAGTCTTGGAATCCATTTCTCCAAGCATGCATATATTCATTAGATTAAGGGGCTCTTAATTAAGGGGTTGTAAATCAGGACTTTCCTTGCTGGATTTACACAGCCTTCCCTTGGAGCTTCAGCGTTGCCCAGCCTTAACTGCCCCTCCTTCCCCATGCCACATGGATTTAGCTGGAATTCAGGGTGCCTACAGGACATTGAGGTCAACTGATAACAGGGATTGACCTTATCATGCAGAAAGAACAAAAATCCAATTTGCAACTTGCAACAGCTCACACAGAGGGAACCCAGCTGTGCACTTGAGCATGGTCCTGCAGCACATCCACAGAGCTTGCGTTCCACACCGTCCTGCTGCAACTGGAGCTCTTTTCAGATTGCTGTCCCTCTATAACCTCAGCCCGCAAAACCTGCTGCTGACCTCCAGCGCAGCACGCAGGAGGGAAAGTGAAGCCTGCAGGCTGGGTAAGCCCGTCACTGCACCGTACCAGCTGCCTGGGGCTGTGAGCTGGACCGCACTCACCGGGCTCGTGGTCTGCTGCTGCTGCTTTCACTTCACACCACGCTCAGGCTGGGAAGCAGAACCAAAAAGGGACCCCACAGAAGGCTTAGCAAGCCATTTAATTACCTGCTCCTTCTCCTAGTGTTTAACCCTTCTTAGACCAAGATGACTGTTGTCTGATGTTTCCATTAGTCGTGGCTGCATTAGAAGAAAGGAAACTTGCACAGCATTTTTGGAACACTGGCATGTCAATAAATAAATCGCCCCGCAGTCTCAGCCCACTCGTTTTTAGAAAGGAAATGACCCTGTGAGAGTGGGTGCCCACTTCTTTTACCTCACTGCTATTTTTAGCTGAGACGCTGAAAAATTTCCATTGAAGACCTGCTCCTCTCATTTCCTGGGTAGAGCAAACAGGAAGCTCTTCTGACTGAGCCGCAGGAGGGCTCGGCCTGAAAGCAGACCAACCTCACCTCCCTCTGGTTGCTTGCTTGCACTGCAGCACACCGAGCACTGCTGTGATGTGCTCCGTGAGCACGGCTGCACCCCGGCGGCTGGGCGGAGCAGAAAGCTGGGCAGCAGGAGGGGGCAGGCTGCTCTCGGCACGTGTGCTCTGCAGCAGGCACCCATCTAGTTGACATCAGGCATCTCCTGGCTGGAAGGAGAAAGGAGAGCTGAAATCCAGGCTGTTTGCACGGGGATTTTTGTGCACAGAGGGTGGAAAGTGCCGTCCTTGTGTCACAGCATGCAGCAGAGACCAGGGCAGCTCTTAGTCCATGAGGAGTACAGGCGACCACAGCAGACGTGTACAGCAACAACATGGAGCTTCACGTGAAGCAAATATTTTATTTTTTTCTGGGATAAGTTCCATTGCTTATAGAGAGATTTCAAAGTAATAGTCATACCTCTTAAAAATTATTGCATGTGCTCTCCCAGAGATAGTAAGAGATTGGACACAATATTATAATTGTGATAAATTATCACTTTCCATAAACATTTCTTGTTTATTTGTAGAATTGTGGAGTCTTACAGCTGCACACCTGTCAGTCAGGCTTGGGTGAGGAGTTGCTTTGCTTTGAATTAGTCTGTGCCTTAGCATCGAAATAACAATGGGAAAAATAATTTAGATTTGGAGTCTGAAGCCGTAGAAAATTCGGCCTTTTTTTTTTTTTTTTTTTTTTTAAGACAAATTTGTCAGAGAAAATAAGCAGTTTCCAAATGGAGGATCCCCACAGTGAATACAGCATGAGGAGCTGCATGGAAACAGAGCCCCAAAACAGGCAGTTCTGGAGTTCAGCACCAAAGCACTCATCTTTTAGGTCTCTCCTAACAAAGTCACTGCCTAGATAGAAGGGTTGTGCTACGAGGGACCTGGCACTATTGTTCAGCTTGTTTTAAACAGAGAATGAAGTGACTCGGTGTCTTCTGTTGAGTCTTACTGACAAGCCTGTCCCAGCCTCTCAGACTGCTAGAGCAGTGCATTGAAATTTGTTTCTGCTCCAATCTGCAAACAAACTTGAACAAAAATGTGGACCAAACAGAGGCACCGGTGAGGGGTTTCAAAAGAAAAGAAACACAAAAAAGCCAACAGCTGAATTGCAGCCTCTGTCTTTTCAGCACTACCCACTTTGTTCCCTCCACGTCAGGCCCTTCTCTATTCAGAATATTCTCATTTCATCCTAGAGAGAAATGTTAAAATGTTCAGATGCTTACACCTTGATTTCTGTTTGCCCGGATGAAGGAGCTGTCTGTGAAAGAGGGCTGTGCTACGCAGGGGATGCAGTGTGTGCCAGGGACATGGAACAGGTTGTCAGTTGTGTTTTCGTGGCACTTGAAGCATGCTGAACACCACCTCAGCCCCCTCTCTCCTCTCCTTCCCTCTTGCTTACCAAAAGTGCGTGGCATGGATTATTCGGCCAACATTTTTTTTAGATTTAATCAAAAAGTTACAGTAAGAATAGAGAAAGGATGTTCTGAATTAACGGCAGACTGCCCAAGGACTGCTTTTACTTCTCGTGACTTTGAAGTGCTCTTAACATTTCTTCCTCTTTCTTTTATTTTACAGTTAACGAAATTATCAGGAAGGAATTTTCTGGACTCCCTGCCAGAAATCAGACATAGAAGAAGATTTGTGAGACAGCTTCTACCAAATCCTTCCATAACTGACCTCTTAGATCCTTCCAGTGCCCCTGCAACCTCCTGCTTCCTTAACTGTTCATCTCAAGGCACCAGTTCAATGCAAGGAACAATGTATTGGCATCAAGCTGACAGCCTTGACTAAGCAACTCGCCACCTCTCTCTGTAAACATGGAAAAGGGCACCCTTCCTTTCGTCCAAAGATCACATTGTTCTCATGTAACAGAGCATCTGTCTGAGGAAACACTTCAAGCCTGCTGCAAAAATCTAGTTATGTATCGATGCATCTATCTCAGAATAAGGGAAAAGTAAGATGGCACTCCTGAACGCCACACAAAGCAAGGGAGGTTATATATTAGTCTTTATTTGGGTGGGGTGGGAAACAAGGGAAGACAGAGTAATATATTCCGTAAAAGAGCAGCAGCACTGTGCAGCTCACTAACAATGACTTGCCTTGCAGGTCGCAAAGCCCTTCTGAAAAATTCTGTTGTAGGAAACTGAGGCAGCTCGAGCTCACTCTGCCTTTATCCAGTCTGGGAGCAGAAGCTGTATTTTCTGACCCTGAGCACCGTGATCAGTATTTCAAGCAGTAGATGTCAACAGAATCCGGGAGTTTTCTCCGTTTTTTCTTGTCAGAATGGACAGGGATTTGATGGAGAAGGATGCTCTGGAGAGCCAGCGAAAAGAGCAGTTCAGCAGCTGTTACACCTATCTCAAGGTAAATGAAACCCACGTAAACAGAGATGAATGTATAGGAGTAAACCCAAAGATTTTATGACCCATCCTCATTTAGGCAGTGTATGAACGCATCTTACATATTTTCTCCCTAATAAATTGCTGCTGTTTCTTCTCATGTAGAGCCCGCTGTTGGCTGGTGCCTTGTCTCATATAGCAGCTGTAATGTTTAACCACACAAGCTGCAGAGGAAAATAATTGCATTTCACAGAAGCTGTGTGTTCCAGAAAAAGTATACACTTACAGATACTCTGTCTCTTTAACTCTGCAAAGCTACCAGCAGCTTCTGGAAAGGTTAAAATTCCATGCGAAGTAGCATGTAATGTTTTGCTTTGTGTGTTTGAATGTAACGTACTGACAAATGCTTACCATGTTAAGAGCTACCTGCAGCCTGCAGCCCTACAGCTAGCAAGTTTGTAACGTTTCAGTGCATCTCTGGTACCCCAGTGGGATGAGAGCACACCGGGAGTGGCTGATCTCTGCAGTAAGAAGCTTCCACACTGTGGGCAGCAGTGGTTTGTGAATGAGGAAAGCTGCATCGTTACGGGCATTGAGCCTGAGCTCGTTGTAGAAAACACAGCAAACCTGCCCTGTTCTCAGCTGCTTCACAGCAGACTTCAGCAGTGTGCCCACGTGCTCACAGCAGCCACTGGGTCATGTGAATATTGAAGACCAGCAGAGCAGCTGCCTGGTTTGTTCCCCAGTACTGCAAGAAAGATGCTTGCACCAATCCCACAGACTTCTGCAGGAATAAAACTGCAGTGCATTCTGCATAGTTTAGTTATTGATTGTTAACCAGCACTTATACTGCACAGCACTTCAGCTGGTTCACACGCCTCAGATGAGCTACTTTTTCAGTTGATTTTAACCTGCCATATTGTTGGAATCTACCATTCATTATGTATTTTTAATGCATTTTAATGGATTTTTCATTTTGTGAACTTGCTAATGCCAACAGTTGCCTGTCAGAAATTCTTTACTGCAGCTAAGCAAAAGAAGAGCCCAAATGGGTCTCTCTTGGAAGTACCAGAAATGCCATCTAGCTTTCCCTGACCCAACCTGTAAAAGGGTAAGATAGGAGAAATGAAGAAGTAAAAACAAAAATCCATTCAGAGCAAACCAAAGTCCCCAAGTAACTGACAGAAACATTTCTTTTGCTGGATCTCAAATGAAATACCAATGAATGTGAGCTTCTTTCCGAGTCTGGAACTCTTGCTGCTTTGCTGGTGGCTGTCAGTACAGCTGGCCGTGCCCTCAGTCAGATCCCACACGCTGAATCCCCAGCAGCCCTCCCTGCAGCATGCAGTTGCACTACGTGTGTTTGTGCTGTTGACTGATTTTAATTGTCATTTTTTGTCTCCCAATGACCATTTAAACATCTTTCTCCCCTTGTTGCTCTGAGGCATAACCATATAAAGCAGACAAGAAGGCATGGAGCCTTACAGAAGGCAGTGAACCCTCAGCAGGAGCCACGCAGGCTGACCCCAAGCCCTGCAGGGCTCCTGAGCAGGATGTGCCCTTACCTGAGCATGAACTGGAAGGTCGGATGCATGCTGCTCTGGGGAGTTCTTTTGGGCAGTTTGCTTTGGAGAGTAAGAGAGGGGTTTATATATATATATATTTAATATATGCTACAAGTGCTTTACTCGTGCTTGCACTAGCTGTATTTCCTCCTCCTTTTTAAAGGCATAGATACTAATCCGGATGTGTGTTAGTGTAGGGGCATATACATGTCTGTCTATATACTATAACCACGTAAGTGTAGATGGTTATATATATATGTGTACACATCCATCTGTGCTTCTCTCTGACCACACACACCAGTCCTACAGCTGGCTGCAGCCACGCAGACCTGCTGCCACACAAAGCCAGCTGCTGGAGCGAGGCTTCGTATGATGTATATAATATAGACTACATTTTAGTGGTTTTATTTACAGCTACGTCAGGTCAGGCTGTGCTACTCTTACCTGCTTTTACATCAACCGTTAGTTACGTAGAACAGCTTTAACCACTTTATATTTATTTCTGGAGAGAAGGAGTATCCTCAGACATAGCGAAATGCATCGTTGTCTCTTTTTAAAAAGAAAACAGATATGTTACAGATATATAGCTAGGCTGAAGAACTTCAGAATATGCAGTACTAAATTATTTCCTGTTCTCGCTGAGCAGCGTTCCTCCAGTATTAATATTTGTGGCATAACATGCCTCGCTCTCTTTCTGTAGAAGCATTAGATTAACCTCGGAAGAGTTAATGCCATTCTGTGAGCAATTTGTTCTCACTTTATCTGGAAGATAGCCATATTTGCACATGAGGAAATTCTGTCTTTCCTCAGTTATCTGAATGTTTCACCACAGTGCCTTCCTGCCATTGTACCAAAGGCCTCCTTGTGTGCAGGGTGTACAACTCTAATGCGTTTTCCATCAAAGTTATACCATGTGAAGTACGTGGGGCTCATTGGAACTCAAAGTTCATCTCTTTCTTTTTTCTGTGCGTGTGCATTTTTTTACTTCGTTTTTTCCATCCGAGCTTTGGCTGCGATTACAGGATGAGCTTCTATAAACGTCTGCATCAAATATATGAATGCGTAAAATAAAACCATCGTTCACGATGTGTAAACAGCCTAAGAGTGGAATGGGAGTGGACAGATACCAGGGAGATGTTTTTGTGTCAGTTATGATTGTTGGAAGCACAGTTTGCCAGGAGAGGAATTGCTCGTGAAGATACTTGCAATGAAATACGAAGTCCCGTTTTTGCTTTTCTCCATGAGAATAAGCAAAGTGGAAGATCTGAGCTGCGATGGGATGAAGGTGTCTAATGTACGTGTTGTTACTGGGAGAAAGAATGTAGAAGAGCCATGGGTTTTGCACTTGCTTTATTTGTATCCATGTAAATATGTATCACTTCCATTCTTCTCGTAGGGATACGGCATTTTCTGAATGTAGAATATTTCCAGAAACAGCACTATGTTATTCTCTATTGTATAAAATGCTGCTGCTTGATAACATATCTAAAACAGTTCTCAAATTAGCTAGCATGTTTTTAAAATGTATTTTGTAATCCGTATCTTTACCAAAAAAAGTGTCTATGCTTTTGGTCTGGCCAAATATGCAACGCCTTTTGGATTCAGGATAGTATTTATAAAGGATGGATCTTCATTTGTTGATGCGCATTAATTTTCTATGCAATTGTTGTGGAATTGTTATTGCCCCCAAAAGTCGTATTTGATCCATTTTCCACAGACTTCAAAGACAGCTTTAAACACTTTCAAAGCATGTTTCTAAATATTTCAAACTTTTTGTCCCCGTATTTCTTTCTAAATTGCTTTCTAATAGAGAACAATTATCTGCCAGATGGGATTCAAGAAAATGACTCTCATCTTATTTTCAGATCTTGAATTGATTCACATCTTCATAAAGCTTACGCCACGTGAACTCACCTGGTGTTCCCATTTACCTGCAGTTCTCTTGGTTATTCACCACATGTGGGTGCACTGCAGATTCCCCAGAAATTGACTGTTTTCCTCAATGTTTACATCACACTGATTCCATGCTTGTGTGTGAGGCATCTCACGGTGCCCGCTGTGACACACAGGGAGTGACAATCTTTTATTCATCTCACTTCAGAATGAGTAATTCTTCAGTTCGGAATGAGTCCACCTTTTTGGATGCTGGCGTGTGTCTTTCACATCTGCTACTTTTATCAGCGCAGCAGGTGACAGTCAGTAGGAATTTCTTTAACAGCCACTCAGTATCAACCCGTCTGGTCTAAGAGCCATTTGTTTTGCCATTTTCCTTGTTTCTGGTATACAGAAATAAATAAATTGGGACCAAACCAACATCGCAGTGCAAATTGGAAGTGAAGATGCTGACATCCTAACAGATCAAATGAGTGGTCACCTGGGGAAAAAGTTCGTGTTTCTTTCCAATAACTCACTTAAAACAGCCAAATGGGGCAGAAAGTTCTAGAATGGCTGAGTCACCAAATGAATAATGTTCCGTGTCACCAGCTGTGTGCTGGTGGGATGAGCAGTCATTCCTCCAGAGCTGCAAGGACTGAAGTGCTGCTGTTGTAGCAGTGCTGCCAGCCCCTGTACACAGCAGTGTGGTGAGAGCTGGGATGCACAGCCAGGTACCAGACAGGGGCACTGCTGTGTCCTGGCTGGGACCTGTGTGTGTGTGTGTGTGTGTGTGATGATGATGATGATGATGATGATGATGATGATGATGATGATGATGATGATGATGATGATGTGTTCCCCCAGCT
>JAOWBP010004554.1:7819800-7843544 GCA_028571105.1 Tragopan temminckii
GGGGCTGCTGCTGGGGCTGCTGCTGGGGCTGCTGCTGGGGCTGCTGCTGGGGCTGCTGCTGGGGCTGCTGCTGGGGCCGAGGGTGTCAGTGCTGCACAGCAGCCACTAGAGGGAGCCTGAGCCAAGAGAATGAGGGGCTGGAAACACGTCGAGGTTTTTGGGCTCCTGCATCTGATGCGGGCGCTAACAACCCCAGCTGTGCCCGCTGGTGAAGGATTCCTGCTTAGTTTTCCTCCCTGAGAACTTGTCGTTCAGATCCCGGGCTCACAAAAAGGGAAAAAGATGGACTAACCATTCAGATTTGAACAAGAAAAGTAGGTAAAAGGTTCTGTTTGTGGCTTCTCTACTTTTCAGTACCAAAGTGAGCAAAGTCTTGAGCTGTACTGTAAATCCAACAGCAGGGCTGTGCTTGGGATTTAGTTTGGAAGTGGAATTCCTGGCTTAGGAACATCTTCCAGAAGTGCTTTCAGTTTGGAGCCGTTCCCACAAACGGGAGGACCTCGAGCCGCCCGCTGGGCACGCAGCAGAAAGCCGAGCTGCTCAGCAGTGCTGTGTGCCTCCAGGTGGGAGGTGTGTGGGGGTCGCACCCTGCGGTGCCTCCGGCTGCTGCTGGGGGTTCGTTAGCACTGGGCTCACAGGAGGTAAATCACAGCTGGAGGCAGTCTGATAATTCATCTCAGGGACCGTTCTGCTAAGATCAAATCCTTGCCCAAACTAAGATTATTAAACAAATAAGTGAGTCTTTGTGCAAGTTTTCTTCTTTTCTTTCTTTCTTCCTTTCTTTTTTTTTTTTTTTTAAGGTTTAAATATTCCTGGGTTTCGCCTTGAAAGTGTAAAAACAGCCGTGCAGTAAAAAAGGCAGCAAAAACCAAAGGAAAAACAACCAGCAAACTGACATATTTACAGTATGGAGTGAATTCTCTGCCAGATTATAGCAGAGCATTGCTGCTGAGTATGGCTGCTGGCACTGCTTTCTAATATCCCCCCCTTGCCAGCACAAAATAAAAGGAGCAGTGTGTGTATTTTTATTTATATGTAAAATAAAAAATATATATATATAAAAAAAAAATACAGCGACAAAAAAAACCTTAACACAAAACCAACTCAGTCTGTTCCAGATGCACACATCAGCAGTGAGCTAACCCCAGTTGCATCATCCGCATTGCAGGCAGGGCCGTGAGGGATATTTCTGCAGAAGGGCCTGCTTATTTCGGCACAGAAGAAATGGCTGGGGTGGGACATGTTAACACATGTGTTCATGTTCCTTAGATTGCGTTTTGTGGGTTATATCAGCAGAATCTTGAAAAACTGCAAGTGGAGAAATATTATATATAGGTGGTAACCTCTTTTGCCTTTTGGCCTCTAAAAATCTTGATTTTAATCGCTGAGGATTTTCTTGTGCATATTAAAATAGGGCTTCTTTTTAGAAAGAAAATGTGTGTATGTATATCCCAAGAGTCCTTTCATCTGGATGTCCTGCAGACTTGGCTCTGCAGTTCTGTGCTTAACGCAGTGAATGCTTGGATTTCAGGTGTGGATGCTGACGGGGGATAAGCTGGAGACAGCCACGTGTACAGCGAAGAACGCGCATTTGGTGACGCGCACACAGGACATCCATATATTCAGACTAGTGAGTAACGCCCACGTGCCCCTCTCAGGACCTGTTCAGGACACCAAATTCTGGGACGGGAGGGATGCTGCGATAGCAGCTCTGTTCCAGCAGTAGACTTAGACTATTTATCTTCTTTCAACCCAGCGTTCTCTCCCCTCCCTTTTATCAGCGTGCTGCCTGCCCGGATTGCCTTTTCTCCCCTTGGCACTTGTTTGTCCCGTTGCTTTCAGCCCGGCAGAGCAGCCCCTCCCTCACGCCGTGTTTCCCTGCAGGTGACGAATCGTGGGGAGGCCCACCTGGAGCTGAACGCCTTCCGCCGGAAGCACGACTGCGCGCTGGTCATTTCTGGTGACTCGCTGGAGGTAGGGCTGCACGCTGCCCCAGCAGCAGCCCGTGTTTCACGTCTGTAAAGGAGCGTTTGTGGAACAAACGTCAGTGATGCTTCTGATCTCTGTAAATTAGGTGTGTCTGAAATACTATGAGTATGAGTTCATGGAGCTGGCTTGCCAGTGCCCTGCCGTCGTGTGCTGTAGGTGTGCTCCAACGCAGAAAGCCCAGATCGTGCGTTTGCTGCAGGAAAGGACTGGCAAGCTCACCTGTGCTGTAGGTAAGGGCTTGAGAGGAACCTGAAAAGCAGTTTTGTCTTCCTTCTAGTATCCTCCTGTTCACCTCTTAGGTGAGAAGTTTGTGGTTTAGTGTCTGTAGGGGCAGCTGTAGCTGTGGCTGGTATGGAAAGGCTGAAGAGTGCTTTAAGCAGGTTGGACTTCCATGAAAACTATTGGGTTTGTCTAGAAGTCTGACTTCTGACAGCTTCAGGCTACAGCAGACAGAGGTTGAAGTCAGAAAGAAGTGTGTTTTAGCTGTGTACCATGCAGTAAGAGATCTTTTACTCTCACCAGGAATGAGTGACCGTGTACCTGTAGCATGGTGTCATCCCATAACCCCAGAAATGCTGAGATAAGGAACTTTTTATGTGTGTGGGGGGGATGACTGGTAAGATGTAGATCTGTGTCTGGAGATGCACAGATGTTTGGGGTACCTTTGCACAACAGAGTTTGAGCTTCATCAGATACAGTGTTATTGTTAATGTGAGCTTGATGTCAGCATCGCAGGTAAAGCTGTGCGCCTGCCAGACAGGTTAACTCATCACTGCCCTCCAATTCACATGGGTCTGTGAAAAAAACAAATGACAACCTTCTGAAAGAATTAAAATTCCCAAGTGCTAATTTTAAATCCTGCTTTTGTTAACAGAGTTGAGTATTTCTTCTGGTATTACAGCCTGGTCCAGGCAATTTTGATAAGGCTGAAAGTCATCTTTGTAGCTAAACTACCAATTAATCCATGCTGTGACCTGCAGGTGACGGAGGGAATGATGTGAGCATGATTCAGGAGGCTGACTGTGGTGTCGGAGTTGAAGGAAAGGTGAGATTTCCTTCTGCTTAATAAGACTTCCTGCAGCAATTCAGAAACTTGTTAGCAAGTAGCTCTTAAATGAATACTCAGAAATCTGTGCAAGAAAGTGAGAAGCTTCCACAAGAATAATCAGTCAACCCGTAATGAAGTCACAAGCAGTTTTAGCAGCGTTGAAGTTTCCTATTTGATTCTTGGGAGATTCCCTAAGCTTGGACCACCATGTTAATTTTGGGATTTTTAATCACGTGTAGGTGCTCCGAACACCAGGGTTATGATCGCTTTAATAGTTTGCACTCTACAGATGCAATTAACATGGACTGTATTACTTTAGAAAGCTCCAGGTTAGAGCTCTGGTTCCTGCATGTGGCGTTGTTCCAAGTGAAAGGACTGGGTTTGGTGGTGGTAAAGACTGCCTGCAGCACGCCAGAACGCTAGCATTGAGGGAGCTGCTGAGACTGAGCATTTGTGTTCAGAACCGACGTGGTACAAAAGGAGTGTCGTGTTAACGTGCATGTTGTGAATCATACTCCAGAGGGTTGCTTAGAGTTGGAGGCCAGGGTTCAAATGGGAATTCTTTTCATACTTTCGCTCTTTGCTTAAAGGCTGTAGTGGAGGGCAGAAATGCTGAGGTAATACTCTTCCCCACCTAACGTATTGCACATTTTCATTGGAAAATTCTGTCGTGATAACTTAGTAGGAGTAATATATTTCTTTGTTTCCGATAATGAAACGATCTGACCGTGCTTTGCTTGCTGTTGTGTGCAGGAAGGCAAACAAGCATCGCTCGCGGCAGATTTCTCTATCACTCAGTTTAAACATCTGGGTCGTTTACTGATGGTGCACGGACGGAACAGCTACAAACGGTCTGCAGCTCTCAGTCAGTTTGTAATCCACAGGAGCTTGTGCATCAGCACAATGCAGGTGAGGTAGTGTCGTGTGGGCCTTTCCCTTGAAGAGGTGGCCGAAAAAAGTCAAAAAGCAAAGGTTCTTCTTTTCAGTTTGAGTGCCACTATTTCTTATGAGAATTTTCATGGGTTGGAGACTGTTACTTTGTTATGAAAGCACACAAGATCTTGTTGTTGGACAAACATCAGTAAGTTCTCCAAAACTGGACAAACAATACTTTGCCTTAGGAAACACTGCTGTGTTGCAGTGTGGCATGGTTGTTTGGTAATGCTGCGAAATACTGAAGATCTAAGGGAGGATAGTTCTCTTAAGGCCTCTGCTGAGTAAGTGCACTGATTTCCAGGTGTGTTTTAGGTCAGGTCTTCAAACAGTGGGACCAAAGGTAAGCACCTGGCTGATGGGCCTGGCCTAAGTTGCAGTTAGATGGAGGCTGCTCTCTGGATGTGTATTCCTTTGCTGTGGAGTACAAACACATTCAAGAGTACTAAAACATTTTAGTAAAATACTTGAGCTTTTTGAGAAAGCTCATCCTTCCCTCCCATCTTTTTAGAATAAACATGTTGGAGAGGGATAAGTGGAAACAAGAGACTGAAACTCAAGAGGACAATGAAGCTGCTTCAGCAGCAGAAATGTATCCAAAACTTAAAAAAAAAAAAAAAAATATCAGAAAACAAACCTATAATTTCCTTAACTGACAAAAAATTAATCTTCAACTCATTGGAGTTTGTAGCTTGTATGAGTGAGTGTTAATTCTTTTTACGTTGCAAAGGCATCATCCAGGGAGAGAGGCATGAGGAAGCGCACACCTGTCCTTTGTGGCATCAGGACAGCTTTGATCAGAGCAGTGGGCTCTGGAGAAAACTCTTCGTGTTCTCTTCTCTGGAACTGCATCACAAAATGTTTTCCAAGTCCAGTTCTCCAGTGTTTGCTATTAAACATAGATTTCATCCAAGGTTTGTGGGAATAGAAAGGGTTGATGTTACATTCTTCTTTGTCTCAGGAATTTGGAGAGCCTGCTCCAAGTACTTTTCAGTTTGAACAGAGTGTATTTTTAAGCTGTTACATGAAGTGCAGTATTTAATGCCTGAAAAGCTTATTTCTTTTTCTTTTTCTAGGCTGTTTTTTCATCGGTATTTTACTTTGCTTCAGTCCCCCTCTACCAAGGCTTTCTCATCATTGGGTGAGAGCTCATGTTTTATTAATAGTGTGGAAAACACGTGCATAGTGATGGATTTGGGTTAATTAATATGCAAGGTGTGCATATCTCACAATACTGCTTTGGAAAGGTGTGATCCATTCCCCTCTCTCTCTTCTCCTCTGAGCTGAGCAAAGACACCAACACAGTGCAGACACTTTTAGGAGCCTTTTCAGAAGGAGAGTGTCGCATTCAGAAAGTCAGACAGTAATAGCAGTCCTTGTTCCAGGAGGAACTCCTGGTGAAAAGCAGAGAGGCAGTCATTGTGTGCTGGAGCTGTGCAGCAAGGAGAGCCAGTACCCAGCAGTGCCAGCTGGGGGACAGCTCAAAGTCTTCAGCAGGTGGAATTGGTTGCTGCAGTAAGCTGAGAGATACCAGTAAAATACACTGCTATTGCACTTGCAGTCCCATTACTTTGTAGGCTATAGTGTGCATGATTTAAAACAAAACAAAAACAACCCAAACCAGCACATTCATCCCCACTCCGTTCTGGTGCAAGCAGAACCCAGCATGAGCTGTAGAGTGGAGTTTAGGGTGGGGACAAGTGTGTCCTTGGCTTTGTTAATAAACCCATAACATCATTTGCAGTACTTGAATCAATCATCTGCCTATGAATGTTTCTAATCACAAGCTATTCAAAAAGCAAATCCTACAGGTTTTTCCTATGTGCAAAACTCGTTTGCTCCATCTGCAAGTTTTATAGTACATCCATTAATACTTGGATACTGTATTTCCATTCTGAATGTTAGCATTTCTGTTTGTTTACCTGGAGTTTAAATAATTTATCAGTCTTCTACCTTCTTCTCAGGTACTCCACAATTTACACCATGTTTCCAGTGTTTTCCCTGGTCCTGGACAAGGATGTTAAGTCTGAAGTTGCAATGTTGTACCCAGAACTCTACAAAGATCTTCTCAAGGTATGAGAAATTTTTGCTTGTTTTGGCTTAGGGCAAAACCGGATTTTGATTGGAAACTCTCTAAATGTTTTAAATCGAATGCACTATCAGTAGATATGGAACTCATCATTAGGCATATGCATTTTCAAGCAAAGTTGTTTTAAGGGGAAGTTTGAATTAACAGATACAGCCAGATTTCTGTACAGTTTGCTATTGAATAGTACATGAAATACAGCTTATTGAAAACTGATGGGAAATAATAGTTGCATTCTGTGGGAAATTTGAAGTATATAACATTACTGATTTTTTTCAAAATAAGGGGGAGGAGAAATTGCCATGGAGTCTGCACTCTCCTGAAGCCAGAAACAGGGATAGTGAGTGGAAGCACGCGATCTAATTTGGAGAAGGGAGGAGATTATCATGCATTTTCCTGGAATTTGTCTTCAGGGTCATCTAAAGGGACCTAGAAGTTTGGTTGCTGTGTGTCTTGTTGTTGCTTGAGCATGAAAGACAGAGGTCCTTCTCTTTAGACAAAAGAAAATTTATCTGATACTTACCATAGGTATATCAGAAAGGTAAATGTTGTCCTTGGTTCTGTTTTTTTCTTTTCTGGAAAATTTTTGGAATAGCTGGGTATGCGGACTGGGAACATCTTTCTTAACTGAAGGAAAGGATGGACTGAGTCTTCAGCAGATCGTTTCCCTCAAGGATTTCTGTTAAACAGATACTCTTAAAAACAAAGCCTGTTTTTCCAGCAGCCTGAATAAGTCTCCATCTGGTTTCACTTGTATGTTGTCTCTGATGTCATAAACCACTAATTCTCCAACCATCCTTAGGCCTGGTCTAAACATAGGGGTTTTTTGTACTGGTATAGCTATGTTGGCTGGAGAAGGTTTTTTAAAAACCTATCTGCCTTCAATATGATGTGATTTGTGTGTATAGAAGTACGATATTAATATCTACACATTTGTGGATGCACACATCTTATATTTCCCAGTACAATGACTGGACTCAGGAGATGTCTTTGCACTGAATTAATTGTGTGTGCAGTGAGGAAGAGGTTGTACTGATCTGTGCAAGCAGTGAGCATCCATGGTCCCAGGCCTCCTTCATGCATCATGAAAAATGAGAATAGAAGGACAGTACCTCAGGGTTGGTTGGTCTGGTTTGTTTTCTCTCCAAATCACCTTCAAATTGTCTTTTATTAATTGGTAGATTGATCTATAAGGGAATGTTCATAGCAGGAAACCCCAACACAGCTTTTTTTTTTTCCCTTTCCCCCTCTTAGGGACGACCATTGTCATACAAAACATTTTTGATATGGGTCTTAATAAGCATCTATCAAGGTAAGAAATCAACTTCTGCTTGTACTTCTGCAAGTTCTAATGAATATCTGTTTGTATTGTGGGAAGTTAAGTGAATTTAACAATGCATCCTTAGTATGGTGTATGTATTAGTATTTTTTTTGTCTCATAAAATTTTGGCAGCGCTACCAAAGCAAGAAATTATCTAAAGCTAAATATTAGCAGCAACTGATCAACGTTGTCTTACACTGTGATGTTAGAAGTTCAAAGCATTGTGCTTTATTTCCCTTGTGATTTTGTGCAGGTTCCCTTTGGTGCTATAGTTGCACCATCTGTAAGGAGGAGCTCGTGACTTGTCCCTTGTTTGCAAACAGATTCCCAGTCCTGTGTGTTTTGCTGTTTAGTCAGTATACAAAACTCAGAATCTGTATATTTGCATATTTTGTCTAAACCCTGTCTGTTAGTAGCAGCCATGGTTGTGGTTACTTTGTAGCCATCTGTAATTAAGGACTGGAGTAGAGCTCAATGACCTGATCGTATCGCGTATGTTCTAATTAAGCTGCTAAGAGAGTTAAGCAAATGCCCTAAAAGCAACACATCCGTTTTCCTAAAGTGGATGTGGTAACTGGGGAATATGTCTAAGAAGGCCTTTTCTTTCAAGCTGCCTTTTTTAAAATCAAGTAACCTCCAGCTCAGATACTTTCTTTAACTGTTAACCGGGGAATCGCAGGAAGCACGTACGTAGTGTTGAGCTATAAAGCTCAAATGGCAACGTGATCCTGTGACAAAATGTCTTGTTTTCCAACACTCCTTTATCAACAAGAGTCAGCATAAACGTGCCAAAGTTAGCAGCTAGTTCTTACTGATTTAAATGATGTTACCATCCTCTGTAGGGAGTGAAACCAAGAATACAAAAGCTCTGTTAACATTATCTTCTGAAATCTAATACAGTAGCACCCCGTGACAGGGCTAGTGCCTTCTGCTGCTGGATAAAAACGATGGCGAGGCCAAGGCATTTATAGAAAACTCACAAGTGGTGGAGAGCTAAGGCCAGAGGGTGATGAAGTGAGGGAAAGATTTCTCCTTGAGCTAAAACCACTATCTTGTTATGGTGTTTGGCAAAATTGACTTCACTTCTGCTGTGCTAAATATCTAGAAAACAATTGAACTAGTTGCTAGCAGAGATGAGACCGACTGAAAACTTGAGCAGCCCTAAATTTTGGAAAGTTCACAGTTGGATTTGAACTTCGTGGCTTGAGCTCTGGTCACTCGCAGGTTTTCCTCCCAAAAGGAGCCTAGTGTGATGGATGTTGGTGCAGATTACTCATGCTGTTAACATGAGTTATTTGTGCAGGTGGCTGTGCAGGGCGTAGTGAACATTCTCCAGCTAAAGCCAGAATAGGAGCATGAAACAATGCATCGTTAATTGTGCTTCAGTGTGCCCTTCTGTTAGGGAGAAGTGTAAAGGAGGAGAGAACTTGGCTGAAGTAGGCAAAGAGAAGCTAACTTGTGTGCTAACTTTGCTTCCATCTGGACGCTGAGGCAATGCAGTGGGTCTTAGGAATATCTGATATCCTTCAGCTTCTGAGTAGTGACCAGCTGCTTTTCTGGGAGGATGGATTTTCATGATTATAGAAGTTACCAGCTGCCAAAATACTGTGCGTTCACTTCCAATTTCCACGTGTCTGTGAATATGATAGACTAATGTAACAATCTGGGCATCTGTGCAGTAACTTTTTTCCCAGTCTTCTTATCAGTTGTCTCCTAAATAGCAACGGATTCCTTGTTTTTCATGAAACCTGTGGAATGTAATGACAGTCTCAAGACACAGCTGTGTTTCAATCTCTCCAAGACTTAGCAGTAGGCTTTTAGAGTTTTGACTGGTGTTAGGGTAAAATACTCAATTGGTCTACTCTCCTGCAGGTAGCATCATCATGTACGGAGCGCTCCTCCTCTTTGAGTCTGAATTTGTTCACATTGTCGCCATTTCCTTCACGTCGTTGATTCTCACAGAGTTACTGATGGTGGCACTGACGATCCAGACATGGCACTGGCTCATGATAGTGGCTGAGTTGCTTAGTCTCTCCTGCTACATAGCTTCTCTGGTCTTCTTACATGAGTTTATTGGTAAGGTTAAATACCTTTTCTCCGTCCATTTGCCTCACGACCTGAATAGTTAACTGGACTGTAAGAACGTTAGTTGGATTTAAAAGGCTGTTGATGGTGTCAACGTGATTATGATGATGATGCTTCTGTCCAGAATAAACACTTTTTGATTTGGAGGATGTTTTATGGTTCCTTCTCACAGCAAAGTGCTAAAGGAGATAAAGTTAGTCAGTAGGCTGTATGCTGCTCAGTGAATCTCATCCTTGCTTTCAGAGCTTCACCGCATATTAGCTGTCATATGGAATAGTGATCTTTTATTTCCATGTGTGAACTGGACTTCAGACTGCAAATTTGATCCCCTCCTCTTGCTTTGAAAAATTTCACCTTTTAGCTGGATGAAGTAACTGCCTCCTAAAGCTGACCCAACTTTATCCACTTCCTCATAGGCCCTTCTCTTTTTTTTTTTTTTTTAAATCTTTTTTTAAAAAACTTGCCTGGAAGGGAGTTAATCCATTTAGTCTCCATGGCTAAAGGGAAAAAGGTGAGGAATTCCAGATCCCCCGATATTTATCTAGTTACAAATCAGGTCTGTAGGCTTTGTTCCAGAGTTTATTCAGGGATCCACAAGATGTCACTACTTCTTCCATAAAGCTTTTTGCTTACACTGAAGGCCATGAGGGTAATTTCCTCGTGGGCTAGATCTGTGTCTTTTACAGATGGGTATACTAGCTCTATCTTAAACAATGCTGTAGCTATTTTTGTAGTGCCTCTGAGATCTAACTGAGTTGAGAGATGTGTTTGTTTGGACTACCAGCCAAGTAGCAGAGGCCAAGTCTCAGTCAGCATACAAGTAGCCTATTTAAGGAGAGTTCAGTATTTCCAGGAGATGGATAGCCCTGCTTTAGATGGGGTATGCATGTGCATTTGCCTGCAATGAGTTTCATGCCCTGCTGGAATCCCACAGGAATGGGCCAGGCATTTGTGAAAGAGCCAGAAAAGTGAGGTACCAGGGATCGTGTGAGCTTTGAAATTCTGTGTGCGGGGGAAGGTGAGGCTGTTTGAGAAGCGCTGTCAGATTGCACTGCCTTTCTGTACGTCTTCCCTGAACATGTTTCTCTTTTGTTGACTCTGAGTTTTTCCCTTTTTACAGATGTTTACTTCATTGCTACTTTGTCGTTCCTGTGGAAAGTCACTGTCATCACTCTGGTGAGCTGTCTTCCCCTCTACGTCCTGAAGTACCTGAGGCGAAGGTTTTCTCCTCCAAGCTACTCAAAGCTCACATCCTAGGGCTGCTTTCCTTGTGCACCAGAGACAAATGCTGCACATGGCTGAGAGACAAAAATCGTGTAGTTGTTACTATAACAAATACGTCTGATATTTCCATAAGGATCGTGTGGTAATCTCTATTACATGCTGCTTCATTGAAAAAGACTTCAACTACCATGAATGGAGACTGACTGGTACAAGGGAGTTCTTTGGAGAGTGGAGGCACTTATAATTTCAGTCACTTTTGTTCAACTCAACTGGGGTCAAATGCATGCAGCTATGGTGATGATTGGTTTCTCACTTGTGGTTAAAAGCATCCAAAAGCTGCTAACTGACCTCAAAATTTATATTTGACAATTTTTAATTTTTTTAAAGTATCTGTGGTGTTCCTTGCAATGTGTTGTGTAGTTTTGTATTCATCTTTTCGATTCAAGTAGGTATGTTCTTTTTACATCTTGGAAATCCCTTAATGTAGGTGCTGCTCTGTAGTGCTGACAGCAGATTCCTGATTTATGGCATGCTGTTCCCATAGTGGGGCTCCCATCTACACACACTTGAGAATCTGAGCTTGTCTGAGATTTTCTGTCAGTGCTCACCCTAGTGATTTTGGTGGTATCCAGCCATTGATAACCACAGAGAAATGTAATCCAAAATGAAGAAATGGAGTTTTGTTTAGCTTTTGTGCTTCCTGTAAGAAGGAGCTGGTGACATAATAGCTTTACTGTATATTTATTTGTATAGGAGAGAATTATCTAAACTAAAGCAAATTTCCTTTGGAAAACAAATTTGCAGTTGATCAGACTTGAAACGTGTTGACAACGTGAGAAGAGATTTGTACTGTTCTGCAGACAATGTGGCAGACTGTCTTGAATCCTTGGAGACCGAAAGGAAAGGTCACAGAGCTGCTGCTCCTCGCAGCTATACCAAGTCTGTTTCCTGTTAGGGCGGAGCAGTGAAGATGGGCTGCAAATAAGCCGAGGCACTCTGGGTGGATGTTGTTTGTGACAAAGTCCCTACAGAAGGCATTTTTTGAGAACCTTCCGTGTGCTTCGCTCTAAAAGCCAAATTTGAATCAGAGGCAGGAGCAGGGTCTGTACAAAGGCATTAGGCTTGTATGCAAAGCAAAATATATATATGCATTTTAATCTGGTGAGTTTTGCTTTTGTAATGAGGTTCAGCCCCCGTTGTAACGCAGTGAGGATGGTTGCAGATGCACGGACAGCTCAGGAGAATGGCAGCTACAGAAACCTTTAGCTGTCGGGGCTGTGCATCAATCATGGCTGAGCTTGTACAGTGGCAGCCATCCTCATCTAATGGCCGTTCAGTCTGTGATAAATTAGTTGCTTTCTGTCTCGTTCCCACATCACAGAAACCACGGTGGTGGCTGGCACTGCCTGGCGCCGCTGCGGGGCGGCTGCGCGGGGCGGCCGGGAATGGCAGAGCTGTGTGCCTGCACACCCGGGGCGACTGGGGCAGCCCGGCCGGGCCGGCCTGCACGGAGCAGACGCTCCTGCTCGTCTCTGTGCCACGCAGGGCGCCTTTCATGGACTGCCAGCTTCTGCCATTGCCACAGCCGCTGTCGCAAGCGGCATGAAAAGCTCTGGTGTGAAAAGCAGTGGAAAATGGGAGCGTTGTTTCAAAAGGAGAGCTGGAGTCTCTGTGGATCCATAGTGGTACGTCTCGGATTTTCAAGTTTAAGATCGCTGTGGCTTGTGTGGTGATTGCTCTGAGGAATGCTTTGGACGACCTGGGCAGCCTTCCTTGCTCTCAGTTATGGAGAGGAAATATCGAAGAGGAGGAAAGCAAGTTCCAAAGGAATTTGAGAAGAAATAAAATTTTGTGTAGCCTGGGGGTGAGGAAGCAGCAGTCCGTACGACCTTGTTGTTATTTCATGTGAGGAAAACCCCCTGAGTTCAGAAAGGCATGTTTTAAAAATGTTGCCTTTCATTCCTTCTCTTCTAAATTGTTCCTAAAAATAATAATAGTATAATAGTATGCATTTCCACCCCTCTGACACACGCTTGTTTTGGGAAAGGTGCTGTAAGTCCTACACCGCTCAGCGGTTTGTCTCCAAGGATAAAAAGCAGTGTCTGTGCAGTCCCATTTTGGAGCAGTTGGGCTGGCAGCGTTTTGTGAATGATGCCATGTGCCAAAAGGTGCTTCACGTTATCTTCATTGCGACTTGCTGCAATTCCTGAATAGTGTCAGATGTGCAGATGCTCTGAGTCCCTGTCAATATCTGATTTAAGTAAATTTAAGTACAAGAATCAAGAATTCTTTGGCAGTTTCTTGCCACTAAGAAGTCCCTCTTGTCCTTCAGAAGATACATCGTGGTACGCATCTGTGTAGGATCCCCATCCCTGTGTGTGTGAACGTCCCACGGGGACAGCAGTGCTGTGCTACCGCCTGTAAATATTTGAGTTGTGTCTGTGGTAGAATTCACTGTTTCCCAAAGTCAGTACAGTTTACACTGAGTGGACCATATTCGCAAAATATTAGCTTATACCAAGAAAGGGAGTGACCTGTGATTTCAGTGACATTTATTGCATCATAACCGTAATGCTGAAGGCCCGTTTGGTGGCGGTGGGAGCAGTCTGTGGCTGTGTCCTGGGGTGGAGGCGGTGTTCCTTTGCACAGGGTTGTAAATTCAGGAAGAAATTTCTCTCTGGTTAGACGCTGCATTTTTTAAAGCAACCAGAAAATTAAAACTGCCATCTAAAGAACAGCAGGAGGGAGGAGGGACTGTTGTATTTTTCAAGTTTAGCACTTTACGTCTGCAGTTTATTTCTCTTAAGTTATTTAAACATCTTTTTAAAAGCAAAGTTTAGTAAATATGTTCCTGCTTACCGTACACGAGAATAAATGCATTCTCTGTTGGAAATTTAATTTAATCTCCTTCGTCTAGTGTGATCATAATTTGTGCTTCTTGGAAGCAAAGCATTGTTTCCTTCTTGCATGCAGTACCTTGTGCATAGATTCAATCAGTGTTCTTTTCCCTCCCCTTTTTGTTGTTCTGGTCTGTGTACTGCAGCAGTTTGTGCAACGTGTGAGCTTTGGGACTGCTCCCCAAGTGCTGCTGTGGGAGGGCAGTGCCTGGGGTGCTCCTGTTCCCCTGCCTGCTGTGGGGAGGCTGTGCTGTGCTTAGTGGTGTGCAGCTTTTGTGACACGCACTGTTCTGTTCTTACATCGCTGCAGTAATTCCAGGTGTGTTGCAACCCTTTTCATTTTTTTTTTCCTTTACTTTCACATGCATTTCCCATGGTTTGTCCCAGGTTATCTTTGCAAACACTTGTTCTGCTCAGCTCATATTGCAATTGAATTGCAGCATTCTTTATTCAGCAGCGGCAGTTTAAATCTGAGCACAGCCTTATCAGAACTGGGCTGAGTGATGAGTGACATCCCTGGTGTCCTCTCAGCGTTGAGAGCTGCGTGCTGAGAGCTGCAGCTGTGGCTGGATCAAACTGAGCAGCACCGAGGGTGTTGTCTGTCTGTGGTCTGCTGCACGATCACAATTAAATGCTGTGACAAACTCCTTTGCCCTCTGTAACTCTTGAAGGGAATTTTGCTATGGTTGATCAGGGAGCTGTGATGAGTTAGATATGTGAATTCCTAGAGCTCATCTTCTGGCTTTATCTTTCAAAGAGAGCTGCTGCATCACGAGATGCATCGTAAATCCTTCGTTTGCACCAGCAGTGCTCAGCACCAGGCAGGTGAGCTGCGCTACATGCAGCTCGTTGTCATGTGTTATTGCACACAGCCCTTCAGGTGGGGTTGGTGCATCTCCACGAATGCATAGTGAGGGCCATCTCAGGGCCTGCTGGGACCTTCAGTGTGAGCTGGATGGGCTCATTTATTTTGTATTTATTATTAGTTACTTCAGAGTAATAAACCCTTTGATTTGCATGAAATCCTGGGTTCTACAGCTTTGCCAATATGGTCCATTACTACTGCCTACTACAATTTGTGTACTTATATGCCTTTGAGAACATTTCTAATTGTTAAAATTTGTTAAAAATTAATGTTAATTTAATTTTTAATTGGGGGAGATGGATTCTGGTGTCAAAATGATATTTACTGTGATGCCAATGTTTTGTACCTGTCATCTAGTTAAACAACGTGTAAATATACTCTCTGTTCAAGAGAAATATGAATGCCAATTATTTATTGTTCTGTGGAGTTGTATGTTGCAGATGTGTAAGAACTTAAAAGGGAATGTTGTAAAACAAGGTGGAAAAATAAATTTTATGCAACTTCTCTATTTCATCCATATATGCCAGGTGTGATGTACCGACTCCGGCTGGGCGTGATCCTTCCACAAGCTATAAGCATTCTTTCAAGCAAAAAGAAAGGCAGCTTTTATATCAGAAACAGATAAAATAAATCTATAACAAACTATCCCTCAGACAATTACATCTATATTAAAAAGTTCCCTTTAGATTCTACAGGACACGGATGCCAGCATCGCACTCTCTCTCAACATTAACCCGTTGTGTACAATGTTAATGCAAATATTAAATCAGCGACTTCTCTGATGTTTGTGCACATCAGATGAACGTTGTAGGCTCCAGAAATTACAGAACAGACTTCTCTCCCAAGTGTTCCCAATTTCCCACCCTAAATGGGTTACATAAGCCCTAGTTAGTGGTTCTTTTAATTTATGGACGGTTTCTTTTAATGGTGAAATGTGTAATTTAAAAAAAGTTAGAAATAGTTTTTCTAAACTGGCTCTGGAAAGGGAAGGAGAATTTCTCCATTTTTTTTTTTCACCCAAACATTGCATAATAGTAGAAATGTCAAAGATTTCCATGGGGTTTAATTTCATTCTTCATGTGGCTGTGGTCATACCAGCAGTTTGAACACTGCAGGGGTTGGCAGATTTTTGGAAGATCACGCATCCTGGGATAAGTTTTCAGCCTAAGCTTCACCAAAGGATGCCAGCGGCCTGATTTTTCAAATTGTGGTTGCATTATTATATGCTTGTGTCTTTTTTTTCTTTTAAAGGGAGGAGGAGGAAAAAAAAAGGTGCTGGCTGGTAATTGGGTATCATAGTGTGGCCCCGAGCCTGGTGTGTGGCATGAGAACCTATAGAACATTACCTTCAACCATTCTTAGAGAAGAAAAGCATGTCGGTGTGCCCTCTTGTCCTTGTGATGGCTCAAGTAGTGACAGCTGTACATCCACTCTGCATCTCTGATGCATTAGCATGGCATTAAATATCCCTGCCGTGAGAACTGTTTACCAGGAAGATAGTGCTGCTCTTCCTGTTTCACAGGTAGGAAATGGGAGCAGGCAGAGGAGGCTCCCTGGGCCGTACCCAACACCCACAATGGAGCATGGAGTGCAAATCTGGTTTTGATTATCAGACTTCTTCCCCACCTTAAAGTCAGTCTCAGAGGAAAGATACTTATTCCACAGAGTATCCAAATGGTTGCTTTTAAATTAGGAATGTGATTGCAGGCTTTAAAGCAAAACAAAACGCTGTTCTGTTGTATGGAGTTTTGATAAATCACAATGCAATGGTTGCATTTTGCTGGATTTCTCTGTCTTGAAATGGAGCCTGCACAAATGTTCTGCAACCCCATGGAAAGGCGGTGAGTTTGAGAAATGTGAGCAGCGATTACCTGCAGGAATGGCTTTGCTGTGGCTGCAAAAAGGTGTAATGAGAGGAAAAATGTGCATTTCTCCATTGTACACAGCAATGATTAGCAGCACTGAATCCTGGTCCATCCTATGTGAGGTCTGTACCAAAACTGGCATCAGCCTAATGCCTGTTGGGTGCTGTGGCTTTCTGGGGCCACAAGCAAGCATTTCCTTGCCCAAAAGCCCTGGGCTGGGGGGGTTCTCTGGGTCACGCTGTGAATCTCTGAGTTTCTGCTTCTGGTAGCTAAAGGTGCAGATGGTTACTGACTTGAAAGACCTGGCCTTCAGAAGAATGTCCTTCCCTCTCTGCTCTTTCTCCCTTTGTGGCATAGGACCTAACTGTTACTGACTGAGCGAGTTACACAAAAGGGCTTTCAAATCATTACATTCCCACTTTAAAGCCTCCTTCTTTGGGCTTGCTGGAACTGCGCACGTAAGGAGGAATATGGTGTGCTGTTCAGATTCTCTCACAGAAAGAAGTAGTAACAAGAACAATCTGTGCAAAAGAATTTAGCGCATTAAAGATGGGGGTAATAGTCATTCTCATTTGTCCTTTTATGTGAACCAGATTTTATTTTAATGTACACTCTGAGTAGCTTAACCATATCCAGAAACTTGTTTACCAGGGCGAAAGTCGAATTACTCGCAATATAAATTAAGAGCACGAAGAGAGGTGGATTGATGGTGCTGTGTGCTCCTGCTCCCCATCACTTGCGGCACACACCTTGCTGGGCACATGGGATGGGGCAGCTCTGCACTCATCGTTCCACCACACGGAACATTTACCCATGTGTTGCACATCTGCTCCAAACGAGCTGTGCTGTGGCTCTGCTGTAGGCGTTATATTTCTCTGCCGTTGGACACGGATCTGTCCTGTGCTGGCTCTTGCATTTTTAAGACATGTCACTTCTGATTCATTTTGTGCAGTGCTGGGTTTCAGCAACGTGTGACTTGTCAAAAAGTGATGCACATTGCTACAGATATTTAAAATGAGGCTTAGTGTGGCCATTAGATAAAGTGCTGCAGAATGGTGCTGATGGAGCACGTTAACTGTCCCAGCAGCAGCCATGCCATGAACACAGCTGGTGCTGAGACCATGGAAAAGGCAGGGGATGCAGGATTCCCCTTTATAAGGATTGGTGTTACCTCTGCAGATGGTGGCCCTGTGCTTCCCAGTACCTCGCTGTGCTGCACCTACAGGGCCAGGCCCCATGTCAGCCCACTCCCCCTGCAGCCAGGGCTGGTTTGAAGCTGGGAGCTGGAGCAGGTTGCTCTCATAACGTCGTGTTCCCTTCCATCTCACTCTGCAGGATCTGACCTCTGAGAAGAGAGCAGGGTTGCAGTGGTGGAGGTGCTGCTGCCAGCGGGTGTCCACTGAGGTGGGACCCTCCGTCACCACGGAGGTGGTGCTGGAAACATCTACTGCTCTCCCCAGCCACGTCTCTGCTAGGCTCCATCCTGTTCTTACGTTTGACATCCGGCAGCCACAAGCTGTGGAGCTTCAGAATCCCAGCAAAGAGCAGCCAGCATTTTAACTGCTCTCTTGCCAAGGCTTCCTTAGCATGAGCCAGCAAGGAGAGCTGTGCTTTTGGAGCTGCTCTTGTGGTAAGTGAGCCCAGGGAAACCCAGCCGTGCTCACTGCCCTGCGGCTTCATAGAGCAGCCAGGGGGGCACAAACCACTCAGGCTGCACACGAAGTCCTTGCCTTAATTTTTGAAAGTGATTGGAACAGTCGCATCCCAGTGTTCGTTAATATAGCTTTAAATATTTGATAGGTCATCTTGGCTTCATTCTACCCTGCAGCAATTCAAGATCAGTGACAAACAGATAAGTGATTTTAAGGCAAAGGTGAATAAAATTAAACACGGGCTAGCAATTTTTCCACTGAAGTTTGAGCTGGAAACTTAACACCGTTCTTCCCCTCATCTCTGTTTGCCTGTGTCCAAGGTACATAAATCCCTGGAGAAGAAAACCGGTTTTGTGTAGGACCCCTTGCTACCATGGTCACAAGTGAACCATTCCAGAGAGGCGTTTATCAGTGATGTGCAGTGTGGCACAGGAATTTGGACCTTCTCCACTCTGACAGCTGGGCTGTAAAACGAAGACGTTTTAGAAAGACCTGGGTTAGATGTTATCAGAGCCCAGCTATTTTTCCTTCTCCAGATATGCCTCTTTCCAGTCTTCTGCATCCTTTTACTTGTTTGTCAGAATGCACTGCTGCCTTTTAGCTGGATCCAGATAACCAAACCAGTGTGACGGTTTGCATTTTAGGTTGAAATTTGTTCCAGAATTGATTGGGCAGCTGTCTCTGGGCAGAAGTGTTATTCAAAGCTGCCCACTTCTGCTCCTAGGCAGCCTCAGGCCTCCTGCTGATTGCATTTTGACATCTGATCTTTCCTATACACAAGGAGAAATGATCCAGGAAACAAATTTGTAAAGTAAAATTGCTATTTGCAATGCTGAGGCCTCAGGGAGAAAATCCTTCTGAACTCGGATGGAGAGAAGCACGCAGTGTGTGCTCTGCTGGGGCTGTGCTGCTCCGCACCTCTGGGAAACCCGGCAGCTTTTGTTGGAGTCCCAGCCTAATTCTCCTTGTTACTGAAGTGTGGAACTAATTTTTACAGGTGCACTGTTCACCATAAATAGTCTTCAAGAGAAAGAACCGTCTTGTATTTCACATCTGAGTGACAGCTATTTCCTTCAGCAGCCTCTGCGTCTTTTGGGATCTTTCCCCACAAGGATGCGTGCGGGCAGAGATTTATAAGTGCTCCCTCTCCCCTTTATTTCAGCTCCTGTTTCCATTCTGCCTTCGAAGAACGTAATGTGACAAAGCCTTCAGTAAAACCAGAGCCTGAAGGAAATATCAGGTGTTAACATCCAATAAAAAGCTAACACGGTGGAATGAACCGGGATTGCGAGGTACCTCTTGTATGGCTGAGGCAGGAACTGACCAAATGCAGCATTTTTATGATGGCGACAGGTAAGCACTAATTACAGCCCCTGGACTCCATCACAAGCTGACTGTCAGGTTAACTTACTGCCCCAAGTACCTGCAGTGACATTGCGAGCGCTTTCTGCTCCTTTCTGTAACTGAATGCAGTTGCTCCTGAAGGAACATAGGGAGTAAATCTGAGGTGCTGAAAGAAATACTGCGCTAGAAATTACGCTGTAGGGAACATTTTATATGCTTTGGAGTAAATTAGTGCCTGGGTTTGGGGTTTTTAGGAAAAAAATCTTTGTGCACAAATACACACTTAAAAATACACTTTCTTTCAAACACCAACCACTTTAACAACGGTGTAAATCAGATTTTACAGACCACATATTTCAAGTATGAAGTTCATTAAACGTGTGAAATTTTAGATTAGCTGCTGGGTGTGGCCAGAGCTCCAGTAATGAGTCGTAAATTGTGCCTGGGATGTGATATCAGATTCCCAACCCTGGCGGTGATACTGAAGGTGTAGAACCACCCGCATAACCTTTCTTCATTATCATTATTTAGTTTAGCCATCATGTGATATAGTAAATGACCGCATCAGTGTTTCCATCCCTAACCCACTGTGCAGGTGCCTACCTGGATTAGTTTGTTGTTGTTATTAATAAACCAACTTCTGTCTTAATGTAACAAATGCCGCCTATTTACAGCTGTGTTATTGCCAGCACCCTGATGGCAAGCGGTTGTCTTTAGGTATGAGATATCGCTGTAATTTACGACTTGCTCTGACACTGCACGAGAGAATCCCTCAGTGGTTCCCTTCCCCAGCAGCTCTGCAGCATTGCTGCCCCAGGTCCTGCTGGGTCCCAGCGCCCCGGGATGGGATCTCTGTGCTCTGCTGTGCACTGCGTTCACTGTGCAGGGCAGGAGGTTAAGAACCATTTCTAATCCTGATTTGGCCAGCAAAGGGAACTTCCCAAGTGGCAGCATGGTGGGGTTTGAGGCGTGCTGTTCCCTGTGCAGCTGTTAGCTGGAAATCTCAGAATGCAGCTGGCGGCCGCGGCTCCGACAGCCCAAGCACTGAAAGGAGCAGGTAAATGGCAACGTGTTGTTTGCTGCCTTTCACGGAGAAGAGCCTCTCCGACTCCCAGACGTGACTAATGTTCCTCCCAATTACTGCCATGCCTAATCGCTCCTTTCAGCTCTCTCACTCTTCTCAACCTCACCTTCAAAATTTGGAAGAGCACCCGATGGCTTTATAATCTTAAAGAGAAAATGCCTTTGGCACGAAACCAGTATCTTTATGGTCTCATCCTGGACTCTTAATTGCTTGGTTAGTCTTGCTTTTAAAAGGAAGTTCAATTTTATCCTATGTGCTTGCTTGCAGAGGGCCTTGGAGCTGCTAACCCCGTCACTGATAGTGGTTTGTAAGGCAGTGCCAATGTGGAAGGCTTAAGTGTTCCCTGAGAGCAATGTTTGATGTTTGGATAGAAGCATAAATCACGGTGCATAAACATCCGTCGCTGTACGATTTTGCTAATTGAGTGCACCAGGAGAACGTTGGTTGTGGAGAAGATCTAGAGCCATTTGCAGCACAGTAAATCCATCCACTGCTCTTATCTTCGAGCTGTTGTGTCTGGGTGCTGCTTGTAGAGCTCCCGCTCCACCTGCACCTCCCCTTTCCCTCAACACACGCCCTTAAACCCCTCGTTCAAGACCCAGCGTGGGCTCTTTGCAGGTGCCTGTGGGGCTGTGTGGTGCCCATGGGGCCGGCCCTGGGGACCGAGGCCTGTGCTGCTGCTTGGAGAAAAGAGGTTTGGCTTCCGCCTGGGAGAAGAAAAAAGGAAAAGGCCGGGTTGGGTTTTCAGGAGGCTGAAGTTCAGAGCAGGCTTTGGTGCAGCTGCAGGTGCAGATCTGCTGGTACTTTCACTGGCAGCCTGATGTGGCGATGGTGGGCACTGCTGTATACGCAGCATTGTGCCGCTGTGTGACTGCCTTGCAAATGTGTTTTGCTCCGTCTGGAATCCTGAGAACTGTAGGAGACAGACGTGGTAATGGGTAAAACGGAAGACTGCAACCTAGGATGGGATTGTATGGGGTCAGCTGCAATAATTACATCCTCACGTCCCTTAAGAGGACGCTAATTCAAGAGCTGCCTGACTAAAGGCAGTGAGAGTGGGGCCCTATTGTTCTGTGAGTGAGGAGAAAGACATTTATTTTTTCCTTTACAGGAAATTTTTGAGGGGAGGGGGAAGAGAAAGAATGTTCTCTACACTTTCTTCAACATCTTTCTTATTTGTGGTTTTGTTTGCTGAAGCTGCCTTTGTTGAGGGGCAAAAATAAAAATCACTCTTTACTTACAAAAATGAGTTTTAATATTCACAAACAGAATCCTTTTGCTAAAGGCCAGTTCTTAGGAAGCAAAATCACTGTGGCTCAAAAAATAGCCTTTCAGTTTACTGGATGTTGTAGGAAAAAAATCAAGCAGTTTTCATGGTAGATGAAAGGCTATTTTTCTTTTGGAGGAAATGTTCAGATGAGGACAATCCTAGTAGCTCTGATTGCAGCCTGCGAGAGCTGTGCGCGTCCCTGAGCCACGTGGAGATCATTACGAGATCAGACGCTCTGCTTGCAACTTAATTAAGTGCGCGAATACTTTATTCAGACAAGTGCATTGTCAGAACAGGCTTTGGTTGGTTAAGTGCTTGCTGGAGTCACGGTGCTCCGGGGCCATTACAGAAATGGAGAGAGATGCCAGTGTGCAGCAGGCAGGCCGTGCTGCGGTGCTGGGCTGCTCGGCCTGTGCTCAGTGTGGTGAGGAGAGGTGAGGGCACAGCGGGTGCCTGACTCTGGTGGCCACGCAGGGCTGTGCCTGCAGCACATCGCCCGGGGTGTCCTGTACGTGATGGGGAGGACTGTATTTACCTTGGAAGGGCGATCAGCTTTTGTCCAAAGTGCTGTTGTTGTGAGCCTGAAATACCTTTGCAAGTGGAAAACAGAGATGTCTCCATACAGTCTATTATGATAAACTCTCCGGCAGCTGCCCTGATGGCCCGTGAGCACATCCTCAGGAAGCCTTGATGTCTTATCTCCTGGAGAGCATGTGAAATTTTTTTTAAACAAGCAATTTGGTTTTTATTGCTGATTAACGGCATGGAGCCAGGCAGGCCGCGTGGCTCCCAGCAGGGAGTGATGCTGGGGGATGAGGGGGTGGCTGGCCTGGCACCAAGCACGCTGCTCCCCGGCCGGCTGCCGGCTCTGCCCAGCACCGCAGCTCTCCATGCCAGGCAGGGAGCTTCTTGCTCAGTCCCCTGGCTGTGTGCTCGGTCCAGAGGGGCTGCAGCAGTTTCCAAACTGGCCCATGGACCAAGGCTGGGAGATGTGTGTCCCCCCCGCTCCATCCCCAAAGCTGAAGGTCCTGGTTGCAAATCCCGGCGTGCCGTGCATGCGGTGGGGCTGCCGCTGGGGGGTAGGGATGTGGTCCGGAATATGCCCCTGAAAGGAAGAGGAAATATTGTCCTAAAGAGGGAATAAATAGTTATAAATATTAGCTATTAATAGCTCCTTACCTCCAAAAATAAAATCCCTTAGTGATACCAAAATAAGAAAGCAAAGGAAAGTCGGAGGTATTTGGCCTTCCTTTGAAAAGGAAGCTAAAAATAACTATATATATATAAAAATTTCTCGTTTCTAGGGAAAGTCTCTGCCCCCGCATCCAGCCTGCACAGTTATATAAGACTTGAACTATATCCCCCTTCTCCTCCACGGCCGCTCACAACGCGCTGCGAGCGGAGCCAGATGGAGAAAGGTTCCGTCAGGAAAGTTTAACTCAGCGGGGAAGCTGCAGCCAGTGGAGGACAGGATTCTCTCGCTGAACTCTCCAAAAGACTTGGAAATCTTACAGTTGTGTCATATGCTGGTTTGGGGAATGCTAGCAGTCCGGAGGCAGCCGCCAGCCCTCTTTCACTTCGTTCTTTATTTATTTTTTTTTTCGCTTCGAGCTGAGTTTAATTTGGGTAGCAGGATTCAGCATTTTTAAGTTGGAAAAAACTTGGTGGAAGAAGATATTTTAGGAAAACCCTGTCATGTGAACTAGCGGGAGCCGATCAAACCGAGCTATTAAAAGAAAGACATTGTATTTTTAAACGGTCCAGACTAGGGAAGCCAACCTGTGTGCCATAACTGCTGAGCCGTGACTGCTCCCCCGATTATAGCTCAGCGTGGGATGAGGTGAAGCTTTCCATTGGGGTCGCCCATTCTCCACTCGCTCTGGGATACCCCTTGGCAGGGCCCCCCCAGGCTGTCTCCCCACCTCCTGCTCCCCTGCTCTGCTGCAGGACCCTGTGTCCCCCCGCCTCTGCTGCAGGGCTGCGCTTTGCCAGAAGCCCCCCCAGCTCCTCCTCAGCTGCCGATGTGACCCCAGTGAGAGGGGCCGGGGTGAGCAGGCAGTGCTGCAGGGAGGAGTATGATG
>JAOWBP010004554.1:7844854-7882822 GCA_028571105.1 Tragopan temminckii
ACTCGCTGCTGCGCCAGTTCATCTATTCGGCCTGCGTGCTGCTGATCGAAATCCCGCTGGGCATCGCCGTCGCGCTGACCATGCCGACCAAGGGCCGCTGGTCTTCGGTGGTGCTGATCATTCTGGCGATTCCGCTGCTGATTCCGTGGAACGTGGTCGGCACCATCTGGCAGATCTTCGGCCGCGCCGATATCGGCCTGCTCGGTTCCAGCCTCAACGCGATGGGCATCAGCTACAACTACGCGGCCAACACCATGTACGCGTGGGTGACGGTGCTGGTGATGGACGTCTGGCACTGGACTTCTCTGGTCGCGCTGCTGTGTTTCTCCGGCCTGCGGGCGATTCCCGACGTCTATTACCAGGCCGCGCGCATCGATCGCGCCTCGGCCTGGGCGGTGTTCCGAAAGGAGTTCCGCGAGAACCTTCGCGACAAGCGCACGTTGCTGTCCGCGCTCGTTTTTGGCCCGGTCATCAGCCCCATCCTGGTCGCCGGCCTCGTGCAGCCGCTGGAGGCCGGGCCGGGGGTCGGCGGGCGCGGAGCGGCGCTGCCGGAGCGGCCGTGTGAGAGCCGGGAGCTGCGGGATGGGCCGTGGGAGCGGCTCCGCCTGGGAGCGCTGCGCGGGGCCGTGCCGAAGGTCTCCAGCTGAGCGCTCTGTAACTGTATCGGAGAAAGCAATACAGTGTCCTTACGCTGGGATGTTGCGGTGGATGCGTTCCGCCGGTGCTTCCAGACGGGAAGCTGAGTGAGACGAATGACCCGTTAACGCGATGTCGGTGGGAAATGGCACTGCCCGCAGACCGGCTGCTGTGCGCGGGGTATCCGGGTTACCCGGCTGTCAGGTTGCCGTGCGGAACTTGGCTCTGCATTGGATGTGTTTGTAGGGGCGGTGAGTGATGCTGGCAAAATAAAGCAAAGCCTCAAAGGAAATAATGCCTGCTAGAACGAGAGGAAATTGTTATTTTTCCATTGTTTGTTATGGTTTGGGTTGATGGCCTTCATTCAGGTTCCTCTAATTGAAGTTGTTGTACTTAGTTTATTCATTATACCACTCCTTATTATCAGCACAGTTTCTGTGAGCTGATGTAGCAGCGTCTGTGGCAGTTAATACTGAGCTGGGAGGTACGTGTGATGCAGCACAGAGCTCCCCAGCCCCTGCATGACATGCGTTGCTGGACAGGTTCCACAGGGTGCAGCCGCCATGGCACTGAACTCAGTGATGTGATTGAAAAGGCTCGGAGAGAAGAGGTAGTGGCAGCCAGAGAAATTTCTCAAAGCTTCTTGAATCATTTTTTTGTCTGATCTCTGGCACATCTCTACTATGAAGTGCTTGGTAGTGGCTGGCAGTAATAACCTCCACCTAGCCTAAGCTGCAGCTCAGTCGCACCAGAGCTCACCTGGTCAGCAGACACACAGATGATGCTTCTGTGCCATCAAGAAATGCTGGCGGCGTGAAGTTGTGAAGGAAGATTACGTGGGATTTTTCTTAATGGCAGTCTGAATAACTTGGCTTTGGGTTTTCTGTTTGGGTATTTGATTGCTTCCTGGGAGCTTATGTCTTGTTTTGCTGATTATTAGGCTGTAATTCAATCAAATGATAGTGTGGGTAGCAAAGCACTGAGGTGGAGGAAATCCAAAGTATTATTAGCAACTGCAGGAGGAGTCAGCCAGCAGGCCAGGGCAGGTCCTGGGGTCAGGTCTGGGATGGAGTCTGGGGAGCCCTGAGCTGTCATCAGGACCTTTCTTCTGTTTCCTCTGAGAAAAACACAAACAAAGGCACTCGCAAGTCATCTTTGTTTATACACGTGAAAACCTGCTGGTAACCAAGCTGTGAAAGGCTTCATTTTAACATAACCTGACTGCAGTTTCTAGCATGTCTGTTTTTTTTTTTTTTTTCCAATAGGCAGATTTTACTGGCTTGCTGTCTTCTGGATTGAGAAATAGATTTAATTTCATGGACTGAATGACTTCATAGAAATCTTAGCAAAAAAAAAAAAAAAAAAAGGAACAAATGCCCAATTCTCATACCTAATTCTCATACAGGCAGCAAAGGACAGGTGTCATCTCAGTGCTGCTTTGATTGCAGCCTCAGCTTGTAGTGTGCTTTGAAGAGCAGCCAGGGAGGAACTCATACAGTAGCTTTGCAGAGATGAATAATGGTCCAGACAGCTGAGATCAGTGTTAGAGAGAGGAAGCATGTGCTTAATAAACCAATGGGAGTAGTGGTTATCTGTTCCGGAGCATAACTTTCATGTGAATCTTCCTGGCTGTTGTCAAAGAGCATGTGCTCTCTGTGCTTTGCAGCTGTACTCCATGAATTCAGCCATATTTCCCAAAGGCCTTGCAGCTGAGAACCACTCGGATGTGCGCCAGCCGGGAAGGGAAGATGGCACAAAGTGGTGGACTGTTGGCGGTGTGGCACAGGAGTCCCAGCTTCCCAGGGCTGAGCACTGATGGGATGTGAGCTGCAAGCTCCCGAAGCACCCGGCACTCCTCTCAGTGCACGACAGAAGTTTTTCCCTAAATAGCTTATGGTCTCAGTCTGCAATCCTGCAAGGCTTTTTTTGAACCCAGCGAGCTACTGTGCTCACCGTGCCTCTGCAATGTAAAGAGGCCTTGATCCAGGAATGCGGGAGGGAGAACAGGGAATGAGACTGGGGAGGAGGAGCCTTACAGCCCGTGTGTGTGCGCTCTATGGGTCTGCTTAAAATGGCAAATTCCATTTCAAAGTCAACAGAGGGAGATGGGAGCTCCTGGCCGCCGCCTGCCTGCGGGTGTGTGTGCCAGGGCTGGGCTGTGCTGGGGCAGCACTGTGGGGACACAGCTTTCCCAGCACTGCTGCACAGCTGGTGGCGTGGGCTGCAGGGCTGGGCAGTGTGCCTACCTGGCTTGGCTTGGTTCGTTTGTTTTTAATATCAATAGGAAACTGTTTATATGCATTTAAAATACTGATATGCAGGAGGCTGGTTTGTAGGTTGCAGGTCCTTAACAGTGTCACCTGTGAGAAACATGGAAATGTCATCTGAGAAATGGGATAGTTGTAGGAATGATTAAATATATGGATGAGCTTCAGCGCCGATTGGACTAAATCTACTCCAGTTTTAGGAAAATGTGGCACTTTTCCATTAGTTTTGTTGTGCTTTCATAAGCTTTTTTTTCATTTTCTCTCTAAAATGTTTCTCTGTCCAACATGCTGCGTTTATAAATAAGAACTGCTGCTTGGTGATGGCTGTTCATCACACATCTGACAGTCAGTCTGTTGTATTACTGCTGCTTGCATCATCGCTGAGAGTGCATTTCTGTAGTGCTCCCTGTAAGTACACAGTGAGCCCCGTGACCTTCAGCAGCTCCTGTTCGTTTAGCTCCCTGTGCGGGTGAAGAGCCACACTGCCTGTAGGAGTTGGAGTCTGGGAGGCAGTTCACATCAGAAGAGATGCTTCTGAGTGATTGTCCTTTAGCGTGATTTCTGAGTTTGGGCTTTTTTTGTTTGTCAAGTTGCGATTTAGAATGTGAATAACACAACACAAAGGAAACTTCTTCGTTGAAGCTGTCTTTGTGTACCTTTTCATGTTTGTAAAGGTTTGCCATCCTTGCACATGGGTGTCCCAAATCTGACACGTAGCACTGTAGCCCAGGAGGCTGCACCCAGACATGGCTGTCGCTGCTCTGTGCAAGCACTCCGTGCCTGTGGGGGTGCACACGGGCAGTAACAAGAGGTGTTTGCTCAGTTTGCGACACTGGCAGTGTAATACAAAAGGGGTCAGGTAGTGAAGTCATCCTGCCTGCACGTGACCCTGGGTGGTTTGTGGGATGTGCCATTGGTCTGTAAAAGCACTGAGTGCTGCTGCAGCCGCTCCTGTTTGCGTAAGGCACCTTGTAAGGACTGAGGATGGTGTACGGAGGATTATCAAACAGAACTTGTGAGCTTAGATACGCATTCTTCGTTAATGACAGCATCAGAGTTGAAATAAATACAGTGACACTTGAAGATATATTTTTTTCTTTTCTGGGGAAGACATCTGAAAGACTGGTCAGGCTCTGCAATGGGCTGCCCAGGGAGGTGGTGGAGTCACCAACCACAGAGATGTCCAAGGAACATTTAGACGTTGTGTTGAAGGACGTGGTTTAGTGAGAACTATTGGTGACAGGCGGACGGTTGGAGTGGATGACCTTGTAGGTCTTTTCCAGCCTTGGTGATTCTAGGATTCTGTGATCATTCTGTGCTTAAGAGATGTCTGCGTTCCTATCAGGAGCTCTGTTGCTAGCAATGAACCAGGCCATGCACTCGCTGGCATGACTGGTGTGCAGGAATAACTGTTGCCTCTGACATGCTGCACCCTTCTGCTCCATGTGCCCAGCAAGGTGCAGCAGGGTGTGGGCAGTCTGTGGGACAGAAGGGGAGCAAGGCTGGGGAGAAAGGGAGGGTTAAATGCCATCCTGGGGACTGGTACATGCTTTCGTTTAGAAAAGCAAGAATTAAAAACATTCTCTTTGGGGATCTCCCTGGATATACTTGAGATAATGATCAGCCTTCATTGCCCTGCATGCTTTCCAGCTCAGAGGGCGGTGCCTGGTGGGATTCCTGGCTCTGCAGCTAAATGCTGTTGCAACACGCAGCTTGGTTATTGCTAGTTGTAGTATTGTTGGTATTATTTCATTGGTTGGAAGTCGTTCTGTTTTTCTTTTTGACAAATTCCTTTATCTTGCATAGAAGCCATGTGTTGAAAGGCTGTGTAGGAAACTTTGTGGTAGAAATGCTGGGTATTCTGAATTCGAACATATACTTCTGGTACTTGCTTTTGAAAACTTGCTGAGCAGGAAGTTTTTCCTTTGTTTGTCCGATGAGGTCTTAGGTTTGCTTTCCCTGTAATTCAGGATGTTGCGAAAGCTGTGAGTGTAGCAGGGCAGGAATTTCACAAACCTGTGACTTTGCATGGCAGATCCTCCCATGGCCTTTGTGTTTGTACTTAGAACTGTTATTTTTAGATGGATTCTCAAACCTTATAGTAACACGTCGTTTGTACATTAAAATTCCTACAGCACCAAGTGTCTCTGTGGTGGGAATGCTCAAGGAGGTTGCGGCTTTGATTGCAGAACGTGTGTGAAATTTTGGGTTGTTTCACTTTTGAGAAGTTACGTGGCACTTCTCTCCCTTCAGAGGTGCTGTCAGTTCTGGAGGTTGCAGTGCCCTTCAGGAAGGAGCAGTTGTACGGGGTTTTGCAGTGCTGGCTAGTAACTTCCTTCTAGATTGACAGCAGTGTAATTGTGTGTAAACAGCTGGGTGGAGCACACTGCTCTAAAGGTGGAATGTCCTGCTTACCTGGTGGGGTTCACTCACTGTTTTCTCACTGTACGTTCTAGACTAAATATTCTGTAAGTTACTGAACTTAACGTGTCTGGAAGTCTGTTTTGGAGGTTTAGATATTGGCTTGACAGTCTGCCCAGATGTCTGGAAATTTCTCTGGAGCATATTGGTGAATATCACGCTGTAAAAAGTAACAGCTCAAGTAAAATATCTATTAAATGACCGTAGTGCGATGTTCAAGCTTCATGCTATTGTAAATATTTGGATGTAGGTACCTTGCTCCTTTTGCTGATGAGTAGGATCCCTAAAAGAGGCCCAACCTACAGAATAAACAAAGGTAACTGGTTTCAGATGGCTGGAAGGGCTGAGTGGTTCCCACCATAGCTGGAAGCACGTCCTAATGATGCTGTGAATACCAGCCTTGTTCCTGTGGGCAAAGCCCCTTGTTTGGATTTCTATCATTCTGAGTTCACTATAGTTAAAACATGAGATGTAGGCTAATCTTGTGTGATTTCCTCCATTATAGAAAAAAGGGATTTTTTTTTTCTATAGACCATTTTATTTTTTTATTGCAATCTGAACATCACCGTTTCATCTGTTATCCATTCAAACTTATTTGAGAGGCAAGTTACTGGTAAAATGACTATTTATCTTAGCTCTTCATCTGCAAAGGAAAAAGAGAATTAAAAGATACCAAGTTAATAAAATGTATTGCTGATGTAAAGTTTGTGAAGCTGAGTGTCTCACGCCAACTTACTGTTTGCTCCATGTTGCAAACAACTTTTGTGATGTGGGTATTGTACACAGTCACGTGTGGAAGAAGGATCTTTCTCTTGAGTTTTCTTAGTAAGACAAAGGTAAGTTTGCAGATCTGACCTGCTGGTTGGTGAGGAGAGCTCCTGGTTTAAAGGTGGTTTAATGTGGTGGAAACAGTAGCAGATGCGAGGTGGCTGATGGAAGATCCTGGGCTGTTTGTCCTGGCTGGTGGAGAGGGCCTGGGGTGTGTGTGAGAATCAGGTTAAAGAGTAACTTCTTATTTAAAATCAGGTGTTCCTCTCATAGGTGCTGTGAGTGCTTAAGATGCTGTGGGAGAAGAGACCCAAGGCCTCGTACGGTTTGGCTCGGCCACCCGGAGAAGAGAGACCAGAGATACCCCCGCAATGTTATCAACAACCAGAAATACAACTTTTTTACGTTTCTCCCTGGGGTAAGTGTGAGGAAAGGTGCTGCTTGTCATCCTACCCAACGCTGTGCCCAGTTCAGTGCTGTTACAGTAGGCGAACACAGAAGCAAATGAGTGCCATCTGGTTTGTGTTTGTGCCACAGCAGAACAGCTCCACGTTTAGAGGGCGATGGGGGGACTGGTGCCTCTCACCTGCCACTGCTGGGGGAGCACCTGCTGTGTGGGATGGGCAGCAGCTCCTTCGTGTCCGTCATTCCTGCTGGAGCAGCTGGGTCATCCATCCTACACTTCTGGTAGCAGCAGCAGAAACAAGTCTGATTCTGCCCGCTTTGTATGTCAGAAAGCCGTCACTGTCTGGCTGAGCGTTAAAGCAAGCCAAGCTTTCTGAGTTCATTATCTTCTTCTGATGTCTACGGTGTGATTTTTTGCAAACCAAATCCTGTAGCTAATGATGTTGCTGTTTGCTATGAATGTCTCTTTGCAGAGTGGAGATAGTCAGAAGTTTAAAACCAAAACAAAATGACTTATTTGTGTTAATACTTGGGCCTGGCTGCGTGGCAGCGTTATTCAACCAGGATACCATCAGCCAGGAAGAGTATGTTGATCTTTAGAAAAGGGTTTCCAGGAGTACTTTAAGACTACCCTAAGTGGGCATGTATGTACTGGAGAAACAAGCAGAAATGTTTCAGAGCATCAGTGCAACTTGTATAACTTCTAAACTCTGTTATTGACCTTTTTTCTCTTTTTTTCTTTTTTTGTTAGGTGTTATTTAACCAGTTCAAATACTTCTTCAACCTTTACTTCTTGCTCTTGGCCTGCTCTCAGTTTGTCGTTGAAATGAGGCTTGGTGCGCTCTACACGTACTGGGTTCCTCTGGTAGGTGATTTGAGGTTTATTTATTTAAGAAACTTTCATTTTTTGACACAATTTCTTTTGCTGCCCTTCCTCCAGGCTGTAAGTTTGTACCTTAAATCATTTAGTTAGCTGACTGTTTCAGGCCCTGCTGTGTATATGTCACACAGATAGCTGCTCTGGCTTTAGGCTCTGTTTTGTACAGCTGTCCCTGGTGTGTGAGAGGTCTCTGCCTCTACCTTGTTCATCAGTGGGATGCCAGCAGAGAAGAGCTCTCAGCCACTGCACATGGTGACTGCAAAGGCATCAGGACTTTGCGGATAAAGTGGTGAAGTAAGTGGGGGCCAGAATAAATACATTGCCCTGGTGATTTGTGTGTTGCTCGCAGCTTCTCCGAAGGCAGGGTGTGCTGGTGGAGGGTCTGTGAGGGCGTCTGGCCCTCCCAAGGAGCCCAGACCAGCCTGGTTACTGCAGCGAGGGACCAAAGGGCACCTCTCCGAAGTGACCTTAAAGAGTGGCCATATGCGCCATGGAGGCAAATTACGCTCTCCTGCCAAACAGTTTGACCTGCAGTTTAGGCGTAGGTCAACAGACTGATTCATGGTTTAACCACATTGTGAAAAACAAATGAGAGAAACCTGAGAAACAGCCCTGCATGTAAAATAACTGCCATTTTTTAATATGAAAACCATATACATAAATATAGAGAGACAAACCTGTGTAGCCTCATACCTGCTCAAGGTGCAGATACTCTTTCCTTCCTCTAAACATTTGCCCTTTTCTTTTGATAGCCACATGTTTTGCCTGATCAAAGGAAATCAATAATAACCAGTTTTGAAGCAGAAACTCATATGCTGTCAAAAGATGTAATGAAGAATAGTTGTGTGGGGCTGTTAGATCCCTGAACAGCACTGCACGAACCAGTCAAGACTGTGCAAATGCTTTCACATAGGTAGCTGTATTTTTTTCCCAGCTTTTATCCAAGTACAACTGTTATTTCTCCCTTTATGTAAATATCTTTCCTGCTGCACTTCAGCCGATAGTGTTGCAGAAGAACTTTGATTCAGAAGGGCCTCTGATCTGACTGCTGCTCAGAGCAGAAACCAACTCAGGTTGGGTTCACTCACCTTCCTGAGCTTTGAAAATTTTTGAGCTTAGAAATCTTTTTTGCTTTAAAGAAACATTTTTTTAAAAATCAACTGAGATCTGATTATGAAAGCACAGTGCTCTCAGGCACTATTTGTTTGCTGTTTTGTGAAATGGTTGTGGTAAAAAATCCATGGTTCTATTAAGGGGGGGTGGAGTGAGGAAAAGCAGAGGGAATTTTTCTTGCCTTTCAGGCTTCCAGTACAGTGAAATCCTTGGCGTAAGTCCAAAAGAAGTAAAAGTGCAACTTGAGGACACGGCTGCTAAGGCTCTGTTTGTGTCAATGCACTGCTTTCTCTCTCAAATTAGTACTTATAATTGCATTTGCAGTGTGAATCCAACAAGAATTTCACCAGATCCTATCCTGTAAGTGCACAGGAACTCCCTTTCTGGTTTTGTACAGGCAGTTGTGACTTGTCTGTGCCAGGTGAGCAACTGGGGTTTGGTTCAGGAGTGGCCAGAAAGCAGCATAAGAAAGGTCTTTGTTCACCACTGGCTGCTAGTCCCAGGGCTGGGGATAGGATGACCTGTGTGATGGCATGGTGAGACTGCACATGTGGGAATATTTTGAGGTCATTATTTGAAGACTCTTCAAGCAGCTAAAACATAAGCTGAAAATTCCAATGCTTTTTTCTTTTTTTTTTTCCTTTTTGAGAAGCAGGTAGGAATTTCTAGCTAAGCACACAGATGCAGATTGCACATAGGAGAGAAATGTTCACTGCTTTCTCAATCTGTTGGTTACCGGAATGAAAACTTCCGTGGTGGTGCAAAACAGCACTGTGGGGTGCAGTGCTTCTCTGAAAAGGTTGTCTGATGGCTTCCCAGTTTCAGCATTTGCAAAAGCAGCACTGAATGCATTAGAAGAAATAAAAATAAACAGCCCTTCCTTAGGACTCTGCATGTGCAATTTTAGTTAAGGAAATCAGACAGGCGTGTTGTAAAGTCCGACCTGTACAGGTGATCCTCGTCATTCTCCATGTGCCAGAAACGTTGCTTTTATTTGTGGCAGGAACTTTCCCTCTCAGTTAATGAAGGCATTACTACTGATGAATATAGTGCACGGCGCCTGTTAGAGGCAGATGCCTTTTCTGCTGCCTTTCCATCCACTCTTTCCCCTGTTCTCTTTCAGGGATTTGTGCTCGCTGTTACCGTCATCCGAGAGGCTGCAGAGGAGATCAGGTGTTACATGCGTGACAAGGAGGTGAACTCGCAGATCTACAGCAAGCTCACGGGGAGAGGTGAGTGCTGGGTGGGCTGTGTGGGGCTGTGCTGGGAGCTGCATGGCCCAGGCACTGCTTGGCTGCCTGCAGGAGCTGCCCTGGGGCTCACGGTGCAGCCTGCAGCTGCTTCCATGGGGCTTCCATGCAGCTGATGGAAGCTGCATACTCTCAGTATTCTCAGTTCTGGCATAGGCCAAACCTTTTCTCCAGGTTACTGCTCCTTCTTGATAGATTTGAATAACCAAAGGAAATGAAACTGGATGTGAATCACCCTGGGGTTCGGAGGTGGCTTTTCCCAGAAGGGAAACATGTTTTCCTTCCTGCAGAGAGAAGCGGTGCAGGAATGAAAGGAGGGAGGCAAACACTGCAAGCATACAGTAGGATGAAGCGGGCTGTAGTAGACGCATGCTCCTTGGGTTGCTGCTATTCTCCTCATTTTCTCCTGTCCTTCCTCCTGCCCGTGTTTCTTGCTTGGTCACAGCGTTGGTGAGAGAAGCAGATATATGAACAGTTCCTATAAACTAGCAGTTCATATTTTGATGTTGATGGCAACAACAACTGTGTGCCAAAGGAAGTGAGGAGGATCCACAGTGTCAGATTATTTGCAAAAGCATTTTACCAAGAAATTAAACCTCAGTCTGTGAAACTGTCAGAAGCTGCTTTCTGCAAAAGGAGACTCAACATGTGAGGGTGGAGGTGGGCCATGTGGCCATGCCTAGTGCTGGGAACCTTTCCAGCATGCCTACTGCAAGCCATAGTTCAGTGCAAGTGCTCTGTCCTGATGGAGCTCGTATGTGCACATGTTACGTTTCAGGAGAATTGCCTGACATACTGACACGCTCCATCCCTTGCTGAAATGCAATACTGGTTGAGTTTCACAGTTCTTCTGTGACATGCATCGTGCAAGCGTTTTGCTAGGAGAGATTGTGTGTGCTGTTAGCACACCTTCTGTGTGTTTCTGTAAGCAGTGACAGATGTAGTTCCTTAGTATTGATAATATCTTCTCTTATTTTTGTTTGCATCTTCTTTAGCCCCTTCCTCCAGCAGTGAGGAATGCAGAGCCCTCGCTTCCATGAGCGCAGCCTGCAGCTCTGGTGCTGCTTGCTGCCTCTGCCTGTTGTTTACGACTCTGTCACACGTAACAAAGGCATTTAAATTCTCGTTTGAAACATTGAATGCTGCCTTGCTATAGTGGCTGCTAATACTGTGACAGTGTTGGTAGCTCCACGGCTTTGTTTTTGAGAAGGGAATTAGCTGAATTTAAGCAACTTTTTTTAAATTTTCAAGTGTCTTTGCTATAAAAGTTTACACTCCTGAAATAAGATGCAGTGCATGAGGTGTGTTAGAAGTGCACAGCTTCCAACAATTGCACTTGGAAAAAAAAAGTTTGCTTTTAAAAAGTGACTGCTTAAGGCTGTGTATATTTCACATGCTGGGAATTATGAGACATCTCCAAACTGGGGAATCTGAGTTTCTGAATATTAAATCCTCTTTTAATAACATGTTCTTACTACAACACTTAAAATGCTTGGCAACCAACAAAAGCCTCAGCCGAGAGGGGTATACTACATCTATTTAAAAATATAAAAGAGTTGCCTTCTGGATTCTATTCAGTGATCTATAAGGGGCCTGACCTCTGCTTTAGTTCTTTTCATATTGCTATTACGTTTCCCATGAATGATTTCCCTTCCCCCAGTCCTTTAACTTCTCTAATTTTGTGAAAGAACCCAAGGAGGATTGGCAGCTGGGCAGTGGTTGGAGATCCTAAGCCACTTTGTTTGTTATTAGCACACGGTTGGTGTAGAATCGGTAATGAAACCCTCAAGCAGCGTAGGTTAGAGTAGGAAAACCACAGAAAATTATTTGTGATGATCAAGTTGGCTGGGGAGCAAAGCCATTTTCTGTCTCGTGCGAAGTTCAGCGTCTGTCAGTAGTCAAGCCTTTCAGAGGACATGAACATCCACTTTTGAAAAGGCCACCACAGCTGAGAGTCATTTCTGACTGCAGCAGCAGTGTGCGATGCCAGCATGGCTGGGGGCAGATGGTGGGTTTCTGAGTGTACGTGTCTGTGTGAACAGCAGGAAAAGGTGGCTAACTTTCCAGCAGGGGCTTCTTTGGGTCAGAAGTAAAAGCAGCAAATAGCAAAGTTGGAGTTAAGTTGAGAACAGCTGCATGTAACCGTTAATTTTCAGTGCAGCTGGGAAACTCCAGGTAGGACTTGTTTTGTTTTTGTTTCGCAGCACAGTTTGTGCTTTGGGATACTGGCACAGCCCTGTAGTGCAGAGGGGCACTGCTCAAAAGCCCTCTGGATTGTTGCTGGCTGGCTGAAGGCTGACAATAGTTCCACCGCTAAAGCCAGTGCTTAGGAGGGGGAGATTAGGTGAGGCATGATGCTGAGCACTGCTGATCCAGAGATTGGCAATAATGGATCTAATGGCTCTGTAGCTTTCTCCAAGCTATTTTTATTTCCCCCGAGTAATTGCACTAAGCTGCCATTAAGGTGACTGGAGAATACTTTTCCCATCTTCAGCCTTACTCCCCCACAGCGGCATCAAGGCTGAGAGTACATTCTCTGGTGTAAATGAAGTCAGGGTGACTTAAGCACATATGTGCACAAACATGCTGAAGTATCAATCAACAGATCTCTCGTGTGCTGTTCTGAGTGAGGATGCAGGTAAGCACAGATATGAGCGCTCCAGTCCCCTGCAGCCCAACTCTGCTCCTGTGTGCAGGGTTTGTGTCGGGTGCTGGGGCTGCTCAGCTTTGTAAGCCTTGCCAAGCTGCTTTCTTTGCAGAGAAAAGGTGAGAATCCTCTTTGGATCACGTTTTATTTTGAATATGGTTGCTGAATTGCGGTGTCTGTAGTGTTCTTGGAGGGCGGTGTGATGCAGGGCAGGCAGATATTTTCTGTGTTGTTTTAACATCGTAAGACAAATCCCTCTGAACCTTTTTTCTCCCCCACCATTACGATCCGTTTATGTTCAAAATGATGAAACCAGTAGCTTGTAGCTTTTTTTTTTTTTAATAGAAAGCTCTTTCTTTAAAAGACAGTTGTTTGGGTTGTAATAAAAAATAATCAAATTTCAATCCCCTATTCATAAACCTACAAACCTCCTTGTGTTCAGAAGGCTGTGTGCTGACTTTCTGCATGATAGAAGGCTTAGAACCGTGCTCACAAATTCTTGGTTTGTTTTTCTTCTCTCTCTCTTGCCCTCCCTGGGTAACACTGCATTACAGAGAGAGACTCCACAGAAAGGAGTGGGAGGAGACCTCCTACCGAGGGGTGCTCCTAAAGATACAGATCATTGGCATTTACCAGCCATAGAAAAACAATATTTTCCCAACCCCTCTGAGCCCCGCTCTGCAGTTTATACAGCATAAAGCCACAGAAGCCCAAAGTTGGGTGCAGTGCATTCACACCACCCTTTCATTTCTTGGCATGCATTCAACACGTTTCCATAAACTGCTCTGTAATCTTCAATGCCAGATGAGCTATTTTGAACTCTGCCTTAGCTGTGCACATCTATGGTGAGATCTTAAGTGCTCGTGTGACAGAAAAAGGCATTTCTCCTGGCTGAATACTTTAAATAATCTGCTTTCTGGTATATCCATCGCACTGCAAATTTGGTGATGATTCCAAAGGCCACAGATAAAGTTGCAGCAAAGTGCTTGCATTATATTATCTCCTTTCTAGCTTTTATCAAAACTGAACAATTCAGAATGAAACAAGTATCACATTTTTTTCTTAGCAGAAGAGATCAGAACTAGCTGCTTTTTTGTGATTGTGCTAACAGACCTGGGTGTACCTAGAAAGCACTTTTAAGTGCCTTTATAAAGGCAGCTATTTCTTATTACAGGCATACTTTAATAACAGAGCAATACTGGGAAATGAAGCAGTTGTGTTATTAGCTAGTTTCTCAAATGTGTGAGAAAACATCTAATGTTTAGGAGCTCGTTTCCCCACAGAAGGAGAAAGGTATTGCAGAATTCCCAAGATCAAAATAAAACCAATTCAAGTAAGTTGCTTTATGAGAGTCCTGAGTCAAAGGAAACATCTGGTCCTGCGCCTTCGTGGTGGGACATATGGTGCAGACTGCAGAGATGTCATCCACGAGAGGCCAGGGCTATGGCTGGGAAGCAGAATTGGCTCTGCTACCTAAAAAGGGCATCTCGCATATGTATACAAGAGTTGTAAAAGCATGCAGTGCTTACAGAGCTCCTCTCTTTTACTTTAAAACAGCTGATGTTGGGAGAGTTATTGAACAAGGCAAATCTTGTTCCAGTTCCTTTTTGGAAAACATTTTGGAGCAGGTAATGCTGTTTTCAGAGTAGTGATGCAAAAAGCCCTTTAATGCACGTAATGATAAGAAATAATTGCGTTGTAGCTATGCCAGAGCATTTTTTTTTTTCCAGCACGACTTTATTTCGTTATGGAAAAGTGATACAAAACCAAACTTCCATTCCCAAGCCCTGCAGGAAGCGTTTCTATACTGCCAACCACCAACAGAATCTGTATGATCCTTAAGAGAAAGTCCCCCCATAGGGTTAAAGCAGTGCACCTCTCCTCCCATGGGCTGTTCTGCACAGGGGTTGCTGTGCTGTGTGGGATTCCAATCTCCTTTGCACAGAGGAATATTCCAAAGCACTTTTTGTTGTTCCATGAATAACCGTCCTAAAAGGGGAGGAAGAGATGTTATCTGTCAGACCCTTTTAGTGTCAGAGCACCTAGCTTTGGATGGCCGTGCAGAAGGCTGCCAGGGATGCTTTTTTGCATCCTCTCAGAGCACAGCTTTTCTTTTCAAGCCTCTGCGTAATGGACTCTTAATCCCTGGTGCTTTTCCTGCCTGGCAGGGATGTTTTTAGCCCAGCATTCATTTTGTTTACCTTTTTTTAAAACAAACAAACAACCCCAAATCTAAATCTCTCCCATGGCAAAAGCCAGAATCTGCAGAAGACCTATGAGATATTTGTGAAATGGGCCATGACCGCTTATAATTTGTAGGAATAATTACAGCATGCAAGGAAGTCTGCATTTATTAGCAGCAGTGATGAAGCATGTTGTTAAGCACACAGTGTGTCACCAAAGCAGCAGGCTGCCGGGAGCCCAGAAAGGCTTTCATTGTTAATTTGGAGCAGAAACACTGAAGCATATCCTGAGAAGGATGCTAATGAAGGGACTGCCAGTAGTAAAATCCCAGTGACCTTTGTGCTTTGTGCTAATTTCTGCTCCCCCTCCCTTCCCCCTTCTCCTTCAGCCCTGCACTGCTATCTGGCCAGTTAGCCCTGATGTGGAGGTACAGGAGGAGTGCTGTCTGTGCCAGGGCCAGCTGCCACGTGCCTTCCCCACTTCTACCCAAATCACAGCGCCTTACAGAGGCTTTCGTTGAAGTAAAACAGACACAGAGAGGCAAGGTTCAATTTAATGGATTTTTAAATCGCTAGTTTGAAAAGGCAAATCAGGAGCTGGCTAGTGATCTGAAATTACTAGCCAATTGTTAAATTAACCCTCTGTTTGGAGCAACTGCAAAGAAAGAAATCCATAGGTGTGTTCTGTAGCGCCTGGTCTCTGCAGGGATGGTTCGGGCTGTGTCCCTGCAGAGATGAAGGAGAGGAAGCCGAGGTGACCAGAGGCAGCGCAGTGCTGCAGGACGGAGCGAACCTGCTTTTGAAGGTGTGCCCCTTCTAGTTGTGGCTTTCAGGACTCAGCTTGGGGAGCTGAGCTTTAGCTTTTCACCCACCTGGGGAAGCAGCAGGTGGATCGCTGTTGCAGTTTTCCTGGTTTTGCACCACTGTCTGCCAGGCACGTGCTGAAAGCGTTTTCCCGAGTGTAATGGCTGCGGTGTCAGAGCTGTCACCGGGGGTGATGGGCAGCAGCCCTGCACTGCCCTGCTGCACGGGGCTGTGACACTCTGCTGTCTTCCCTCTGCAGGGACTGTGAAGGTGAAGAGCTCTAACATACAAGTAGGAGACCTCATCATTGTTGAAAAGGTGAGCCTTCATGTGCGTCTTCTTTGTAAAGCGCTTTTCTTGGGAATTGAGGTATTTGATTTATGATAGGCTTACAGTATTGAGTGTTGGATAACACAGTATTTAATTACTTTTCAGGGTCTCCCTTTTTCCTCTTGGCCCTGGAAATAGCATCACTGCCTTTACAAACCAGAGCTCAGAATAAGCGCCTATAAGCAGTGTTTTCTGATCTCCCTATAGCAGGACAAAAAGGCTCCCTGACCCTATCTTTGACTGCTGCACACAGGCTAAATGTTTGATGCAAATACAGCATACAACATCAAAATGTGTTTGGTATAACCAACACAAAGGTGGAGAGACAGATCTATTTGTGGGCAATGGGATGTACATTTCCCCCCTTTTTTTTTTTCCTCCAGTTATTTTCTTCACACATTCTCCATGCCAGCAGCTGTGTCCTCTAAAACTGTTAGTATGAAAATATTCAGTAAAGAAAAACCAACCCCAAACCTGGTACCTCTAGGCCCCAGGTACGTGCTTTCTTCTAGCATAGAGCTTCCTTGAAAGGAAACTGGCATTGGTTTAACATTTCTTCTGACCTCCAGAGTTATCACTAGCTCTTTTGTAAAGCTGGACGTTGGCCAGCCTGGTCAGTGGGAGCTGGCTCCGGTTGTTATTCTGCACTCAGGATTCTGCAGGGAAGTGAGCTTAGGATTCCGAGCAAAATGAATACCAAGCTTCAGTTTGACAAAGAAATGCTCTTTCTCCTCCGTAGCCTTTGCTTGTGGCCAGGGCTGTGGAAGCAGGCTGTGCACGCGTGTGGGGTGTGCGCACAATAATGGCCTTTCTTCTTGTAACAGAACCAGCGGGTCCCTGCTGACATGATCTTCCTGAGGACGTCGGAGAAGAATGGTAAACATCTGGAACCAATTGTCAAAATAGCCATTAACCTTTCACTGGTTGTTTAGAGAAAATTATCTTTTAAAAACGCGAAAGAAATAGATAATAGCAAAATTTTGGAGAGATGGGGCATTCAAAGGCTTTCAGGGACCACCAGTTCTCAGGACGTTACACTCTGGTTTTGTTTGCTACTCCACGAACGTAGGTAGTTGAATCCAGGATGAATGAGGTCACAGAATGCCAGGCGTTATAAATGTAAATCATTTTACGTGCTGTTCAGGTTTGTTTTGTTAAGCGTGGAATAAGGAAATGCTTGATCTGCAGGTTTACGGAGCGTGATGACTAATTTCAAATGTCTTAAAGATACAGAGCAGAATCTCACTGTACTTTGAACTGGTGGGAGGAAACACATGTGTGATGCAGGAGTATAATTCCTCGACTCTTACCTTATTAACCAGTATTACTTTAAATGAGAAACCGCTTCCAAAGGAAGAAAGATGTGCTAGGAACAAAACCATTCTGTAAGCTGTAGGTGTACCTACATGAGAGCACTCACGGGTGTGGATGCTCCCCAGGGTCTTGCTTCCTTCGCACTGACCAGCTGGATGGTGAGACAGACTGGAAACTGCGGCTGCCGGTTACCTGCACCCAGAGACTGCCGACCGCCTCTGTAAGCTGCCTGCTAAACGTACTCACTTGGGTGGAGAGGTATCGGTCAGCTACCTGACAAATGTTCCTCTGCTTCAGTTACTGGTTTTGAGAAACAAGTGAATGCAGTTTTGCACAGGACCAGGTGCGCGTTGCAGGTTAGGTCTGGCAACAAAGAGAAGATTTGGGGCAGAGTGAGGCTGGGTGTCTGTGCCACGTGGCTGTTGTGCAGAGCTGCACGGCTAGGCTGTGCTGACCCTGCAGCAGGACACGGCTCATGGGGGAGTGCTGCTCTCCCCCCCCCCAGAGACTGCTGCAGTAACTCAGTGCAGGACAGGTATTACTGCAGGATAGGTGCCTTGTTGCTGGTACACCTGAAATGCTCCCTTTCATCTCCTGGATTGCAATGTACTCAGAGACACAACTCAGGCATTTTCATGAAATGGCTCTGGAAGTTCACCTTTGTGAAAGGAGGAGTGACCAGGATGCTTCCCTGTATGATCTGAAACAAGCGTTTAGCCTCCACTAAATGTCTTGTTTCCCAGCTAAACTGCTCTTTAGCTAAAGTAGATTACTCTGGCTGAGTACTCTCTAGCTAAAGTAGTTTGTCTTCAAAAATTAAAAAAAAACAAAAAAAACAAGAAAAAAAAAAACGGAAATCTGGGTACCTGTTTTATTGATGTTGTCTGTAAAGCTGCAGGAAGATTATTTTATACCAAAGCTTTGAAGCAAAACATTCAATCTGTGAAGTGAGTAGTTCACATGGAGTCAGCACTGGAAGCACTGTTCAGAACTGACATATCTCCTTGTCAGCATGGAACTTCTCCCAGTGCCACTGGCATCTCAAGCTAAATATTGAGAGTTAGAATGTTCCCTGGTTACCTTGGAAGGTCCAGACCTTCTTTGCTAGGAAGCAATGTGTTTGTTAGGCTCTCTTGATTTTTTTTCAGGCTGCATTTGCTTTTATGGGGCACTAACAACCAAGTAACTCCCAGGAGTCTCTTTGGTTTCAGTCCAATGAATGCTAGCAGGTAAATACCTTCAGACATGCTGGTATAATGGTTATATTTTCTGTTAGGTAGTTGGGCTCAAGAAACTAGTACGATTTAAATAACCTGAAGTATTTTGTTAGAACCATTTGTATATTATTAAAACGTGCTTGTCTAAATGCCTGCCCAAACGTGTCTGTTTTTAGGACCTGCTGCAAATCCGGTCATATGTATACGCAGAAGAGCCCAACATTGATATACACAATTTTGTGGGAACCTTCACAAGGGTAAGTCCTACTTACATCTGCTTGAAATAGTGAATGTATTGTCTTCTGTGCCAGCCTGCTGAATACCAGCAGGATGCCAGACTTCTTTCAGGAGAAATGTGAGGTCATACTCTTCCTTGTGCCTTTTCTCTCACTCTCTTTTCTTATTTTTTTTTTCCCCCTCCATAAAATACATGAAATAAATGTGAAATAAGAATGTTGTTTTTGAAGCTTTGACTTGGTAACAGTGTCATGGGCTGTTTGTGATGTGGGTCCTTCCACTGATGGCATTAGGTCTGAACATTTGGACTGAGGTTGGTAGTTATGTATGCATGGTGCTCAGAAGGAAATCGGCACCGCCGCAGTCTCTGTAGGGTTAAATCCTTTTGCCTGTGGAAAAGCAGGGGTTCCTGGTGAGCTTCTCACTAATCCCCTTCTCTTTTTTAATGCATAGAGGCTTTCAGGAGGAAGTCTGTCTTCATACATTTTCTTCCAACCCTACTTTCTCTACTGAAATCAAGTGCTGTTTTTCAACCTAGGCAGAGATTTCGCTGGGTTAATGAAAATCCTCCATCTCTCCCAGAAGCCCTCTGCTGACAGAGCATCCCTCTCCAAGCACCCGTGTGTAACTCCAACAACCTACTGCCTTTTAAATTACTGACATGGTTTCTTATTTTCCCCTCATTGTAGGAGGACAGTGACCCTTCTGTGAATGAAAGCTTAAGCATAGAAAACACTCTGTGGGCCAGCACAGTGATTGCATCAGGTAAGGTGGAGGCACGTGTAAATTATTTTTAAGGGAATATGTTAACAATTTTTAAGGGTCTTTTTGTAATGGAATAATAATCTCTGTCAGTTGGAGAAATTAGCAGTTGGAGTGAGGTTTCCCACTTGTCCCAACACCTCTGGGGAGCCGGACTGGCGGCTAATTGCCTCTTGGGCATTCCTAGATGAGAAAGAATTGGAGTGGCCTTTGGGCACTTCTCCAGCATCTAGGACCAGAATAGCACTTAATTGCTCTTCGCATTGACATCCTAATCTGTAACAGAAATGGTGTCAAATAGATTCTGGTAACAGAAGCTAAGATGAAAGATTTCCAGGTAACTGCTTCCACTGAATTCGTCTTACATAGTTTTAAAGAAGAAAAGAAAACACAATCTTTGACACATTTTAGTACATGTGTACAATAAGCTTGAAGGCCTGAAATTAATCAGTGCCCTCCTGCAGAGGCTTGTCAAAGTAAAAGCCTTGCTCCTCTCCTACCTAGCGTGCCTGTCAGGATTACAGGACAGCACTCACTGGAGGAGAGTGAAGTTCTGTAAGCAGTGCTGGAGTTGAAGCTGTTGAAGCTTTGCAGTGCAGTACCACGGTGTGCCTGGGATTGGTAATAATGGGAAGGAACGTGAACTCTGAAAGATTTTTGTGAAGTACTGAAAAGATTTTCGGTTCATTTTCCCTTTTAAAAGCAGAACATATGAATAGGTTTTATTCCTTTATGTTTCCATCTAACCCTGTTCAGGATCTTCTTTGAAACATACTACAATATTGTTGCAGTGATGTGACCAAAGGACGCTAAAAGCCTAGTCATCCACGTATAGTTTGGCCAAGTAAATAGTATTTGTAGATTAGTAAGTGCTATGTAGAATGTTTGTACCTTCCTGCTTTCTGCCTGCAAACACCTTGCCTGGGGCCGGGCGGCTTCCAGCACCCAACAGGCTGTGTAATGCACTGCTTCAGTCATCCTGCTTTGGGGCAAAACCTCCTTTCTGAGTAAGAGCAAAGCTATTTGTACAGATATCTTTGAGGGTTCAGCTAGAAAGAATAACATTTGCAGATATTTTTGTCATTTCAGCAGGTGAGTATGGCAGTCTGCCTTGGATAGCCATAAACAATCAGAAATATTCTGTTTACACACACTAGCATGTCTTCAAGTTGTTTTCCTGGTAGATTTTATCCCTCAGTTTGACTGACTCGACCGATAGAATATCCATTTTTGTTTCTCCTATGGCAGTAATAAATAGCACGTTGCAGTTTATTTCTGCAAGAAGACAATGTGAATGTCATTTTTCCTCTTCTGTAAGCAAACGCTGTGAAGTCGTGGTGCTGCCATCGCTGGGGCAGCCCTGCCTGTAGGATGGAGCAGAGCTATGCGACTTTCTCCATCTGCTGCTGTCGTAGGAGGGTCCGACTCTGACTGTTTGCAGTTGATTTGGAGTAGCTGTGCCATCTGCTGATTTAATAGTGGTGATCTTACCCCTCCTGCCATCTGGCTACAGTGATTTGTTTTGCTTTTTAATTTTTTTATTATTGTCTCCAAAGGAATGTTTCTCAGCATTTTTAGTAACCGCCTCTTTTGAGTTAATCTTATTTAAAAATAATACACTTTCAATTTAACACAATTGTTAACATTTTTGTCATTAGTGGCAGCAGCAGAATAGTGGTGTATAAAATGGCAATGTATCAGCAACAGCACTTTTTTTTTTTTCTTTCTCCTCAGTGGTGTTTTTATCCATTTTTATAGACCTGTAAAATTTTCTAGTAGCAACCAGTGTTGGCAATAGCAGCTTTTAAACTCGTGACTGCAGCTACTTTTTGCAAAGTCTTTAAGAGAAAGCTGTAGAAAAGCAGTGATTTATAGTACCAAACTGTGTTATATTTCTGCAAAAAGAAAAGGGAGAAAAATGCTTCTCTCAGATCTCTAGAAACTGCAGGACATAGCATTAAAATACATGGGCTCCCAGCAGCTCCATCTGTTGCAGTAAGGTGGGAGTTGGTATGATTCACCTTTCAGTAGGAACAGCAATTAAAGAAATACTCGGCTAAGACATAGATTTTAAAATAAGCTAATTCTATCTTTAAAGCATTTGGAATTTGTTGGTTTTACTCTGATTGTGGCAAAATTCACCAATAAGGAGCAATCATATCCCAGAGCACCCATTTCATGTTGAAGTAAGGCACGTTTAGCACACCTAAGTGGGATTTGGGGTGGTGGGAAGAAACAATTAATCCTTGCTCCTTCTCTGTATTTATTTATTTGTAGTGAGTAGTGACAAATAACTTCAAAAGGGATGGGGGTCAGGAAGAGACAAGCCAGCAAAGCCAGCTGGCTTCTCTCTGCACGCTCCTCAGCTGGAGAAGCTTATGATGCTGCAAGTCCAGCCATAATGGCAGTGTGGTTGGAGGCTTGCTGATTCCTACTAGGTCTTCTGTTCACCACCTGTATTTGCATGGATTCTACATTTCAGATAACTCACCTTTCTAGTCCTTGTTACCACTGCTTTAGGAGTTAACCTGCTAAAAGTTGGTTTCAAAACTGAAGGCTATGGATCTAGCAAGCATCTTTCAGAGAAGGCAAGCAGAGGTTGTACTTCTTAGGCTGATGCATATTCTGCTTTGTTTAGGTACTGTTGTGGGAGTTGTCCTCTACACTGGAAGGGAACTGCGCAGTGTGATGAATACGTCAAACCCAAGAAGTAAGGTAGGACAAGAAAGCAGTATTGTAATAACTGAACTTGGCAGTAATTTATCATTAAACGAAGAAATAAGTCCATCCAAAGACAGTATGTACACACTTATGGGACAACATCAGATGAACAGTGATTTATATCTTTCACCCTACTGTTTAAGATAGTTATCGTATCAGAGCCTGTTGTCATTTTTCTTTTCTTTGAGCCTGTTGTACAGGTACCTGCTCACTTTTTTAACACTGCTGATGCTTAATAACTAATGCTGATGACTTACATGGTTATAATTAAACAGTCCCAAGTAGAGCGGGAAAGCTTATTTTGCTGTGTTCTGCTGTAGCAAAGGTAAGACAGGGAGTGAGGTGTTTATACAGTCTGCAGCTTTTGACAGCATGAGTCTTTTCTCACCTCTTCATGATTTCTCAGCTTCCAGAGGATGGAAATCCTGTTTAGTAGGAACTCCTATTTAGTAATCTAGTGTTTTAGTATCTAGTAATTTAGTATTAATTTAGTATTTAGTAATTTAGTAATGGCAACAATATTGTTTATAAATTCAAATACGTTTGTAGGGTTTTAAAGGAAAAATAAACGTTGGCTGGTGAGGAATGGCTCTTGGAATATATGGGCTTGTTCCTTTTGTGAATATTAAATTGAGCTGATAACTCCGATGGTGTGATTGAAATGTCTTGATTTTATTTCTTTAGATTGGCCTCTTTGATTTGGAAGTGAACTGTCTCACCAAGATCCTGTTTGGGGCCCTGGTGGTGGTCTCACTTGTCATGGTGGCCCTTCAGCATTTTGCTGGACGTTGGTATCTTCAGATCATAAGATTCCTCCTCCTGTTCTCAAACATCATTCCAATTAGGTGAGTCAACTACTAATTCTTCCCAGCGAGATACTGCTTCCTTTGCATCTTCCGCCTTGCTTCTAATGTGTACAGACACGTAAAGTCCTCTGTATTCCTTGTTTGACAACTAAGCAAACTTAGAAATAGAAATTGAATTGCTGTTTGAATATAGCAGTTGCTTTGTTGTTCCTGCTGAGTTTAAGTGTTTTCATCTGCCCACCATCTGAGCTCCCTGGTGTAGGCTGCAGGTCAGTGATTTGAGGCCCTGCCTCTGGTTTGGACTGCCTGGTTACTCTGATAAGAACAGAGGAGAACGCAGAGGAGAGATATTTATGCAGCATAGAATCCAAATGCCTTTAAAGGGACTGAAATTTTAATATTTAATTGCACCATATTAATAAGCAGATTGTTATTTTCAGTGTAGGTCTGGGATTCATTTCGGTTCCATTTCTAACCTGCCGTCCCCTTATCAATCACAGTGTCCTTACTTGTCTACGTTCATCATCCTCACAGATTATATCTGCTCTTCTCCACGTAGTTCTGTCATATATCTTTTTGAATTACTGTACCAGTGCAGCAGTGTGCAGCTCTCACCATCTGCTGCCCAACCACTCATTTTGGACATACTTCTCTCCACACTCTTTGGCTGTTCAAATGCAGTACAGAAGCCCCATGCTTTCATTACACTGTGGCAATTCATAGCGATTTTTTTTCCAGAGTTTTACTTCAGATACACTTTTTGTGCCTTTGCTCCTCCATAGTTTACGTGTGAATCTGGACATGGGAAAAATTGTCTACAGCTGGGTGATCCGCAGAGATTCCAAAATCCCTGGGACCGTGGTTCGATCCAGCACTATTCCTGAGCAGCTGGGAAGGATATCCTACTTGCTTACAGACAAAACAGGTATCTATGTAGAAAATACAGCTTTGAGTCGTGGTGTGTTGTTGTTGTTTGGCTTTTGGAGTATGCTGTTAAACCCAAAGTTGAAGGTAAACGTAAAAACCACTTTTAGAGTTAGTTTTTACAGATGGATGAAGGTAGCCTAGGTGTATGGGCAGAAACATGCCATCAGTCTGCCCACTGCCTGCCTCGCTTCTTACAGTTGGGCTGATTCAGAGGACTAAGCTGTAATCAAAAGCTTTGTCCAACATAAAATCCTGGTCCTGTTCCAGTTGTTCCCTGAAGTTGTTTTTGGTTCTAGCAGGACTAGAGCTATGCCTGCAGCTCTTCCTGGCATTGACTTTTGTTCGAATAATCTCATTCTTATTTACTGGTCCAGGGATGTGCACCACAACTTCCCAGGAGAATTTGCCCTGAGATTTCTAATATTGTCAGCTTTAGCCTCAGCCTGTGCTGAGAGCCTGGTGCAGTGATCAATCCAACTTCTGGACAGTTTCTCTTGTATTTGGGATACAGCAAGGACAAGATCGTGCCCTGCAGAATGGGGATGTTGGTCCACGTTCCATGTTGATGCTGCTTCTGTTACAGGAACTCTTACACAGAATGAGATGGTCTTCAAGCGACTTCATCTGGGCACAGTGGCGTACGGCCTTGACTCCATGGATGAAGTGCAGAGCCACATATTCAGCATATACACACAGGTAGAATTAAATTGGATATCTTAACTCTTTATTCACATTAGTTTTCCAGGTTACCAGGCTAATGATGAATTAATCTGACAGGGATCTGCCTCTTATGTGTTAGTTTTTGGAAAAATCAAAAGGTGATTGGATACTTAATACATAAATATTAACCTGATTGCATTTTACATTCACTCATGGCTTGTTTGACATCCACTAGTCTTCAGATTCCAAGTGCCATAGTACTTGCATGGGCTGGCAAGTGCATTGTCTGTGTCCTGAAGTCAGATTGTAAAATAGCGTACTTTTATTTAGTTATTCACTACTTACAGCAACCACAGCATTTGCTTCTCTGGGAAATTAACACAAGATAACATTTACTGGATTAAGTTGCTGCTTGAAATGGTGTGTACTGGGGAATTAATAAAGGAAGAGGAGCCATCAGTACTCAATAAGCAGTAACAGAGAACTGTACTTAAATTTAAAAAAAAACAAACACACAAAATAAAACAGAACCCAGATTTATTTTCTGTTATTTCATACTCAATCTCCAGAGAAAACTTGACTATTAGTTCATTATTTGCCAACGTTTTCAATACTTGTCAAGAACGCTTTGATGGCTGCCTGTCCCGCTATGAGGATAGTGCTGCATGTTGGTCCAAGTGCCCTTCAGCACCTTCAGGGCTTTACTGTGTTTGGTTTGGTTAAAGCCTGTCGCTGTGCTGATGAGCTGTGGTAGTAAATCAGAAAATCTTGTGTGTTGTAATCACGACAGTGTGGAAAGTAGCACTTGGCATTGCACTGAAGGATGTGTCTCACTTAGCAGTTATGGTTATGAAGTGAGATCCCCTGTAACGAGAAGCATTTGCAGGCAGCGATTCATTTGGAAATGTATCCTTATTCTTTGCTCTTATTTTTACCACGTTGTGGCCTTTGACCTGGAAGCGAAGCTTTTGTCCTCTTGACACTAAAGGTTAACAGAGCAGGAAACTGGATTGCTGCGTGTCCCCTCTTCCACCAGGATAATTTAGTAATTGCGCAATTATCTGATGAGTCCCATTCTGATACTAAAAATAGTATTAAAAATTAAATGAATGCAATTAAGGTTTTCTAGGTCCATACGACTCATCTGTTTTCTGTCTCCAGCAGTTACGTGCTCTTGCACGTGGAACCCAGCTGAAGCGCTGATGTTTTTTGGGGCACGGTGGTTTCACCAAGTCCCGTGACTCTGGCCTGGCGCCATCAGTGTTGGGCAGATTCGTGTCCGTGTGCCCTTTTCTCATGTGTTTTCTGAAAACACAGGTGATTTTGTTTGCATACCTTCCTCCATCAGTGACACTGATAAAGGAGTTGCGGAGTGTTCGCAGTGGTGATCAGAATTACAGTGCACAACAAGCACGTTTCATCCCAAGGGACGCGAGACTTTGCCCGGGTTACATATTACGTGTTTTTCACTGAGGTAAAGTCTCAATCAGAATTGTTTTCTGTGCAGCGAGACTCTGTTCTCCTTTTCTATAAGCAATCTCAGGAGCCGCCCGCTGTGAAAGGCCTGGCCTTGGCCACCAAGGTGCGTAAAACCATGAGCAGCCGCGTGCACGAGGCGGTGAAGGCGATCGCGCTGTGCCACAACGTGACGCCGGTGTACGAATCCAACGGGGTGACGGACCAGGCTGAAGCTGAAAGGCACTACGAGGACTCGTGCAGGGTGTACCAGGCCTCCAGTCCCGATGAGGTCAGTTTGTAGAGTTCAGCTTGTGTTCCCACGCTCGTGTTTCGTCCAGGGTGTGTTTTGTAGGTAATAAATCCGGTTCCTCTGACAAAGGTGGAAGTTGTGCTGGGTGGCCCTTCTGTCTGAGGAGGCATCCCTTCCTGTGTGGGTGGGACGGATCTGGGGCAGCACTGCAGGATGACCCACGTGAGCCAGAGGTTCACAGCCTTTGGGCTGTGCTGTGCCATCTTCCTCCAGCTCCTGGTCCAGCCAGGGCTGCACGTGGTGCTGCAGTAGAGGCAAACTTTGCAGCTTGTTGCTGAGCCTTTTACTGGTGCTCCTTGGATACACCTTTGATGTGCTCACAGTTTAAAAAAAGAAAAAAAAAAGTTTTCTATTCATTTGTATAATTACACGTGCTCTGTACTTTTGGAAGGCTAAAGTTTTACACTTTCCATAAGAATCCTACTGAGATCATCCATTTGATGGGTTCTTCCATTTATTGTAAAACAGACTTGCCTCTGATAATAAGCTTTCCTCCTTTGGCATCAGAAGAAAAACTAGCTTTCCTCATAGTTAGAGGTGAGAACTTGTTTGCAAATAAGTAAATGTATTGGCTTAAGTCCTCAAATTGTCAGTTTTCTGAAATGTGTGCACAGGTATAGAAAGATTGGCATAGAGCTTCCGCATTCTGTGCCATTCAAAATATTCCCTGTAGATTTTTTCTTCCCAAGCAGGCAGTTCATTCATTTCAGGTCGTGTATCTTGTCTGTATTATACAAAAGCCGCATCTTTGCTTTTCCCTGTTCCATGGAAGTGCCTGTAGTGACAACAAACGCTTGGCCCTCTCTGGCCTGGGAGCTGGTGAGATCATCACACCCACAATCTAGTTCTGTTTTGCTTACCTGCTTTTCTCCTCTACTGTGTTGCTCTCCCCCATGAAGGCAGCTTTACAGAAAGCAACTGCCTTTGGATTGAAATGAGATCTGAATGATTTCCAGATGGTAATTTCTGTATTTGAGGGTTTTTTGTTTCTTTTTCCTAAAGCATTCACTGGCTGCTTTCTCACAGATCCTCAGTTTATTTACATATATACTATGGTATATGTGTCAGTGATTTTTTTTTTTTCATTGCATTATTCTGTCTGTAAAATATTTATGCAGCAATTTGTCTCAAGTACCAAAGGAATTATTGTTTGTTTGTTTATTTTACTAGAGCATGATGACTAATCCTTCCAGTATTTCATTTCTATTTTTCCTTTCTCCAAATGTCTTCAGTGAAGAATTACAGTGCGTTTGGAATTCAGATATGCTTTGTTGCACTGAAGAAATCTTTTCTGTTTGTCTTAGATATACAAATATTGTTTAGACATCCTCTGTGCATGTCACTCTAGATGGTACAAAATGCAGGATCAGCACAAGTCAAGTCCTTGAGGAGAGCGATGCTGTTAAATAACATTCCCTGTAGGGGAATGACTTTGGGCTCCGGTTAAAGGCAGCCTTTGAAATCCTATATCAATAAAATATTACCATGGCAGGGAAGGTCAGTTTATGAAATGAGTACAAAAACTTGTATTCTCTTTACTTTAACAGCGAGGGTAATTTCTACCAGTTGGCATAGGATTCATTTCCTGTAACAGAAAGCAGGATTTCCTAAATTTGTTTCCTGTGCACACTGCCATTTAGAAGTCTTGAAGTATCTTTATTCAGATATCGGTTACAGCCTTGGGGCTCTGCAAGCGTGTCAGTTGTAGCCATACAGTAACTAACAGGGGAAATGAAATAGATATAATCTGATCAGAGATAAGAGTGCCTGAGATTCCTGGGCAAACAGTCTTTAACCCTGACAACCCGCCACAGCTGCCAAGACATGAAAGGGTGCTCTGATCAATGGGCTTCTGCCTGTTGCCTGTGTGCCTAGGCAACCCTAAATGGGACGTTTGTAGAGAAACTCATAGCACAGAAGGATCAATTTGTCTCTTTAGAATGAAGCTTATTAGTCGATATTCACTTTGGTGGCTTGGATAATTTAATTACCAGAAAGAGCAGAGCTGGGGGGATAGTGCACTGTGCTGCTGTAGCTGCTCTGGTCTGCAGTGCACAGATCTGTGTCTGACCTGGCCAGGACAGAGCTGCAGACTCCTGGAGTGTGCTCAGGAACCTATTGATTTCTCCTCATCTGTCAACATGGGCTCTCCTGAAGGTGTATGATGGGTTTCCATCCTGATAGAAGGTGCCAGCACGTCTTGGATGTTTCTCATCTTTTCACCATGACTGGGAGCCCCACCAGCTATTGGTTTAAGGGTGCAGAGCAGAGCTCCTTTATGCTGCTCTGGGAGCATAAAGTTCCTGGCCCCGCTGGAGAGCAGCCAGTTCTGTTCAGTTGGTGTTGTGCCCTAGTGTTCAGGGCCAAGCACATCGTGCTGTGTGGTGAATGGGAATGGTAACTTCAATGCTTGTAGTGGTTCTGACGGGAACACTTCAAAACTCTATCATTTTTCCTCTCTGGTTACTCACAAAGCAGTGCACAGAACGGAAGGTGGTGAGTTGCAAGGGGTCAGCCTCACTTCCCGAGTTGGATGTGCTTCACCTGGAGGGCTATTGAGGGCTGAAAGAAGTGCCCCTGGACACGGCAGCAAGGAGAAGGGACAACGTCCTTCATTATTCCTCCCCCTTGCTGTCACGCCTTTTTGTGGTCCCAGGGCAGTCCAAAATGAGTAACACTGCACGATGAAATGCAGTTAGTTAGAAGTATGATGTGCACAGTGTAGCAGGGATCCCACACTGCTCTTCCCATCACTTTCCTTTCTGGAGGTTCAAATGCTTCCTAATGTAGGATTGGAATGAGATGCTGGCAGGAGGGAGAAAGTGGGCACCTGGAAGAAAGTAGCAATGGAGATGCCTTAATAGCCTGAGTGGGGAGCAGAGATTTATGTCTTCTGCCCGCACTGGTGAGCTGCAAATGTCTGATGAACATTTAGTGCCACGTACACTGAGAGAGCACTCATGTAACATCACACTGCAACAGATTGCCAGTCATTGCTTATTAACCAGAGTATTAGAAATCTGAGCTCAGTTTCTGCTCTGGGAGGCGGTGAGAAGGATTATGTGACTGCACACTGTAATGCATTGAGGATGTCCAAGGAGAGCTGAAAAAGAATCTCAGAAGATCCTTGGTTTGTTGTAAACGTTGTGAATAAGTCTACAAAAACTTGCTAGCATAAAAACAAATTCACAATTCAAAATGACATAAAGGCCTTTAAGGACAAAGCCAAATCAGCTTGTGTTTTTTCATCTGATTCTTTAAGGCTAGAGAAATTTTAGGTCACTTTTTAATCCTAACAGTAGATGAAAGGGAGCTGAGAACACGAAAGATTGTCCAATTAGACCAACTGCATTAACTTCCTTAGTAAAATCTTTAGTCGATGCAAGTATTTATAGATCTAATTTCTACCTGCATGTAGTGATTTCCCACAATAAATGCCATTTCCACCCAAGAAATTTTGGGTAATAATTAGGTAAAATCAGAGCCCCAAAAGCCCAAGGAATAATTAACCTTCAATCAGCAGCAGCCCTGTGCCCAACGCTCTCAAGCTTTGAAAATGTCACTGTAAAATAGTTGTAATATTTTGTGTTGGTTTGGATGAAGTGTACCTGGATCTTTTCTGGAGGCTGCTGATGTATGGGCTCGTGTCAGCTGTGCTGCCATCCTGAAAAAGTAAGAAGAAAAAATTGATGTGTGGAGGGAAGGGCTTCTCTGCTAAGAAGTGCCAGTTAGGCAGCTTTTTTTCACTTTCTGGCTCAATGAATGGGAATGGTTTTAATTCATAAAGCATAGTTTCAGAGCTAGATTACAGCCTGCTCTGCCTCCCCTCTCAGGTGGCTCTGGTGCAGTGGACCGAGAGCGTGGGCTTGACGCTGGTGGGCAGAGACCAGTCCTCCATGCAGCTGAGGACACCGGGCGGCCACATCCTGAACTTCACCATCCTCCAGATCTTCCCCTTCACTTATGAGAGCAAACGCATGGGAATAATCGTCCGGGTAGGTGGCTTCAGCAGCGCTCTTCTGTCTTTGTGACTGTCCTGTGAATGCACCGTGGGAGGTACAGTGCTTTTGCTCTCAGCAGCCGTGTGACTCCTCAGCCTACAAGCTGGTTCTGTGGTTGCAGTAGCATCTCACTGCTGGGTTAGTTTGGTGATGCGTCCTTTTCCTTGGTCAGGTATGGCCATAGAAATAGGAGGGACTGATTGGGCAACAAGGAACGGAATTCAGAGGAGGAAGAGGAGCTCAACGAGTGCAGGACTGCTCTCCCCAGGGGATGAGGCCTCACCAGCCTCAGGGGAGCTCCAGTTGACTCTGAAGCTTCGCTCTGCATTCCTAGGGCCATCCTTGTCCCTCTGCAAAAGGTCCTGCTCTGTCTGTCACGTCTGTGCCACAGTCACAGATGTTGGCATACAGCAGGGTGATGGAGACAGCAACTGGGGAGGAGCAGAGGGATCATGGATTGGTGCCACGGCAAACAGCACCAGCGTGTTGCTCCTGGTGGTGGGGAGGTTCTGCCCACACCTCTGCTGGGTCCTGTGGAGGCGCGGGACTCCAGAGGAGGCATTTGATGTAGCTGCAGGGAATATGGTGGATTTTTTTCCTGAGCTAGCAGCTCAAAACCAAGCTGAGAATGCTATATGGTGAGCAGAGTTTGAAAATAGCTGAGTGAAGGCAAAAGGGTGCATCAGTGCAAGTGGGTAAGATTATCAGCATGCAGGCACTGCGGAGGCTGAGTGTGTGCCCAGCTGAAATGGTGCATGTACCTTTGTGATTCTGTCTGCAAACACAGTAGGAGATCAGACTCTTAGAAGTTAATTACCTTGGAAAGAAAGAAGAAAAGTGTGGGTGTTTTAAAAACACTAGGAATGAATTGGTGCCATTATTGTCATTAATTTTCAAGATAGTGCTAGAGAATCGAAGTTAAGAAAATGAACAAGCCCAACTGAAGTGGGCCACTTCCATTTTCCTGCAAAGCAAATGAGAGGAGGCAATTTAAATATTTCTTTTGCAGATAATTAAAACATCCTTGTTATTTTTACTGAAAGTACCGACGGATAATTGGTATCAGGAATTTAAAGTATGCATAGTAAACCTATAATCCAGGACAAGAAATGATTTGCTGTATCATTTCACATGATCTGCAGCCTTGTTATTTAAAGTGGGGAATGGGTAAGACTGATTTTTGCCTCCTTTCGGTTTGAGCTAAAACTACATTGCTTCCTATTTATTTTGGGGTATCTGGGAACAGGGTGTAAAATTATCTTCTGCCTCATGTTTAAGGTACAGCAGTAGCAGGAATTGCCTTTGTTGTTGCAAGCAGCTGTGACCAATATCTACACGTGGGTCTCCTCTGCAGCAGATTTATGTGGTTTGTTTGCATTTGTTAGCTTCACAGACCTGAACTTCTTGGGAGCTGAGCCCCTGTCAGAAACTACGCCATGAAGGGATGATGTTGTCATGTTGTGCAACACTGTGGTTGCATTCAACAACAATAAATACCACAGAGAACTTCAATTTTCCTATTACTGAGAGATTCTGTGATTAGGATGGAACTGCAATACGTGCACATAGTAACTTTTGCAAAGCCATGTGTGGCAATCTGTGTTCTGCACAGATTGAAATTCCCAAAAGCTCGTGTGAATGGATGTTTGCTTTATGTCACCTGAGTGTTTTGGACTGGGATCTCCTGTCACTCAAAGAACGTCATTTAAATGCTGGATCACAGGCCTCACGATGGTGACACGAATATATATTTCAAGTTGTTCCAGGCTTGGGAATATTAAAACCTGCCTGGGGGCAGGAATGCTTGTTGAAATGGACTGATAGGCTGAGCTCACACAAAGCAAGCGGTGTGTTAAATGCTTGAGTGTACAGCCCCAGCTGAATGCGTTTGAACACACAGATGTGCTGTGCTGCATGGGATAGCTGCCACGAGCAGCAAGCGCAGTGTCTTCAGCTGGGTTGTATCTCACAGTGAAAGCCGTGCAGAGACTTCAAGTGGCCTTTTCAAGTCCTAGAAGAAAAAGATGAGCTATAAATACCTTTTTCCCCCACCATTCTTGTAATAAGGCACAGACTTTTGTTGTTGTGTCTGAGGTGTAAGAAATGGGCTAACCATCAGAACCAGAGAACATTTCATTAAATTTTGTTTGTGCGCTCAGCAGAGAAATGGAAAATCTGAAATTGTTTCTTCTCTAAGTGGAAAGGTTCCCTTTTATCCCCCCCTTTATGTGTAGTAAAACAATAAGATACAAAGCAGTGATTTGAAGCTTATGCCTTTTGAAATAACTGTTAGCTACATTCCTCTCATTTCGGAAGAAAAGGCTTCCTACTGTGTGTTGCTGTATTTAACACAGCACTGCTGAAGAAAACAGCAAAACTCCCACTGCTGGTCAGCAGGAGCAGTGCCAGGGCCAGAGCCGGTGCCTGTAGGACAGGTTTGCGCTGTTAGCAGAAGCAGTGCCCCCCCTTTGTGCTCGTTAAATGTCTTCATTTTGCAGCTGGTGAGCTGCTGTGCGGGTATAGCAGCCCTACGCACCCCATGCAGAACTGGGACTTGAGGAGCAGGTGTTGACTGCCTGTGTGTTACCTTGCTCCAAAATACTGCCTTAAAGCAGTTTGCATTAAGAATAGTTAAACAGTAACTGACAAATAAAACTATTGAACGTACATGTTCACATGTGTGGGCAGTCATGTTGGTTTCGATCCATGGCTTGCAAGGTGGTTCCCTTTTCAGTAGATCTTTTACTGCTGTGCTGTGTGTCTAAAGGCTGGAAAAAGGGAAAGTAGCATGAAGTGTCAAGGAGACAACAGAAGCAGTGTGCTGGGAGGGGGAAGAGAGCAGCTGCAGAGCAAAACTGCACTCAGAATTGCATCAAGTAGGATTCAGGTGACGGTATTTTCTGCTCAGCCATACAGCTATTGCCCGTTCGTAGAAACTGCCATTTTTCAGCCAGCAGGAGCCATTGTGAGTGCCTTGCCAGGCTTCCTGCACGACCTGGGTCTGGGATTTCAGTAAGTGAAACGTGCACAGCGCTGAGCAATGGCACAGAATCCTGGCAGGGACCGCAGCTCCCCTGCTGGTCCTGTCCTCTCTGGCCCTCACAAAGAGATCTCCAACACACAACTCTTAGTAAATAAAGCAGTAGTTGATAGTGAAAACAAGCAGCAGATGTTGCCTGGCTTGGGATATTTTTGCAAGATCTGTTTGTTATGTGTGATCAACTGTCATTTCTTTAGCTGCTTATTTCAGTTCTAAGAAGTCCTGTTTTAACAAAGCAGCCTCTCTTTGCAGTGCTATTTACTTACTTATCTTCGTGTAAGGAGGCCTGTTTGTTTGACCACAACTTTTTCCATTCTTCTTTCTCTTTGCTTTTTTTCCCCTTACCCATGTGGAATGATCTTTGTTGCAAAGCAAAGATAGTGTTATTGTCGTATCTGGAATTGAGAGAAGCCTTTGAACTGCGGCCAGAATCAGACCACGGTGGAAAAAGATGCTTCTCCAAAACAATGTAACTGGCAAATCTCTGTGTGGATTTATAGTGCGATCTCACCATAATATGAGAACGCTCTAACCTCCTACTGAACTTGCCGAGAGGAAATGACTAATGCAAGGAGATAGCTGATACAGTATTTATATTGGACAAAACCTCTCAACTATCTTAGCCAGTTCTGCAGCACGGGAAGTGCAGTCCTTATGCAGTTTCCTACAGAGATGTTGTTAGACACTTCTAAATCAAATAATTGAATAGATACACCCTTACCTTTACCTCTAACAAAAGCGTGTGGTGTTTTATTTAAGGATGTTTTGGTAACGGTGCTCATTTTGCTTTGGGGAGGTGGGATGTGTGGCTATTGGTACATGAAAGCTGAATGTTGTGGGCGTTGAAAAGAATTCTGAAGCTTAATCGTAAGAATCATACTTGTGAAGATCTTTGAGCTTGGTTAAAATGCTCAGTAAAGGATCCTTGGCCACTTAATTTTCCCAGCCAACACGCTTATATTTCCTCTTTGGATTTTTAGTATCAGCATCAGGTGCTGCTTTTTCTTGCTGTGGAAGTGAACTCTGTCTCACTGGTGCTATGGGACATCAGGCTTTTACCTGCTGACTTGCACCATGTGTGGGAGAGCCGTCGTCACCAGCCAGTAATGGCAGAACAAACTGATACCCATATTATGTAGTGCAAAAATGAAACAGCTTATTTTTTTTTTTTTTTAATTTCTCCTCCTTTGTTCATGGCTGTGTATTTCCAGACCTTCCTGGGCTTTTTGTTTTTGTGTGTGAAGTTTATTTTCTTCCTATCCCTGGTGGCTATCTCGGTTGATGGAGCGGTTTGTTCCTTACTCATTGTTTTGTCTCCTTTGAGGAAATTGCCAGAGTTTCCATTAGCTTGTAATACTGATAGCTGTGACCTCCTTAGGTATCAGCCTGGTTAGAAGGGATTTTTTAATTTGTGGTAATGTAAATACGCTTTGCTTGCAGCCTGCAAATTACTTGTATCAGATAAGGCAGGCAGCAATCTAACCTTTCTGCAGCAAGCATAAACTTTAATTATGCCTATGCTGTATAATGTAACGGGGCAGATTAGAGTGACTTTCAGTCTGTTAAGCTTTGTGCATCTGTTTTATTGTTTCGATAAGTATGAAGCAGGTTTTCAGGGTGAGGGCCAGCGGTTGTTCTGAAGGCACACGCAGTCAGGATCACATGTTGCTGATTAAGAAGCTGATCATACTTGTCTGAATTCCTGCTGCAAGTGCCTGAATTCCAATTGAGTAGCATCCCCTCTGGCCCCAAGACAAGGTGCTGGGCCACAGGGACTTTCAGCCTGACCCAGTGCTGAAGATACTTTTGTGACTGTTGTGTTGTGCTCTGTGGAGAAGGACCTGGGTGTTCTGGTGGACAACAAGCTGGCCAGGAGCCAGCAGGGTGCCCTTGTGGCCAAGAAGACCAATGCTATTCTAAGGTACATTAAAAAGAGTGTGGCCAGCAGGTCGAGGGAGGTGATCCTCCCCCTCTGCTCTGATGAGGCCACATTTGGAATGTTGTGTCTGGTTCTGGACTCCCCAGTTCCAAAAAGACAGATCTCCTAGAAGGAGTCCAGTGGAGGGCCACAGAGATGGTGAAGGGCCTGGAGCATCTCCCTTATGGTTAAGGGCTGAGTAACCTGAGTCTGTTTAGCCTGGAGAAAAGATTGAGGGGAATCTGTTAAATGCTTATAAATATCTGAAGGGAAGTGGGAGGCAAATGGATGAGGCCAGGCTCTTGGTTGTGCGTAGTGATAGGAGAAGGAGTAGTGGCCTAAAAGTTGAACATAGAAAGTTCCATACCAATATGTGGAAGAGCTTTACTGTAAGGTGATGGAGCACTGGCACAGGCTGCCCAGAGAGCAGGTGGAGTCTCCTTCTGTGGAGAGATATTCAAGAGCCATCTGGACCCTAGCTGTGCGACCTGTTGTAGGGAACTGCTTCAGCAGGAGAGCTGGACTCAATGATCTCTTGAGATCCCTTCCAACCCCTGAGATTCTGTGATTTTGTGAAAAACTCCTTGCTTACCTTACTTACCTTGCTGAGCCCGCTCCAAGTGTGCTAATATTGCCCCAGTATTGATTCTTCTGCTTCTTCAGGATGAGTCAACGGGAGAGATCACCTTCTACATGAAGGGAGCAGACGTGGTGATGGCTGGGATCGTGCAGTACAACGACTGGCTGGAAGAGGAGGTATGGGGCAGTCAGTCTCTCGTAGTACAGGGGTTCCTTGTGTAAGTGCTTTTCTCCTACCAGGGCAACACCTGGCAAAGCTTCTGTTGTCATTCTGCCACAAATGGGGACAAGTGCTAAAATACCTGCAGGCCAAAAGATCATGCATGCTGGCAATTCAGTGGGTTAGTCTTTGGTCAAACATGTATGCAATAACAGGGAAATCGGGTGGCAAGTTCAACATACTTAGTACAGAGTAATTTCCATAAATAAAATGGATGTTACTCAAAACTTATTGCTATTCAAGGTCACCACATTTGTCATGAGCTTGATTTTGTGCCTTTATTTCAGACTGAAAAGTCTAGTTTCAAAACTCCATTTTGCAACTTTGTGCTGGGATACATGCGTCAGATTTGCAGTAACGTTGGTGCACAGTTTGTAGCTGTGGCTTTGGTTACTGGTTCTCTCCAGCCCCACACCTCGATGTTCACAGAAATAATGCGTTGGCCTTATTTTATTGAGTTTATGGACATAGATTCTAAGTCATCAAATCAAAGCTTTGTGTTCTTAGAGGCAGAGCAGACGAAATCAGTGGGGCTGTTTTTGCCGCAGTGATACGGCAGAGGGGACAGTTTTGTTTCTGATCGCTGGGATAGATTGCAAACCATTGCAGATCTCCTTTTTTTCCTTTTAAGTTTATCATGCACTTTATCAGATGTTATAGACTTGCTGGGGTTGCTCGAGTGGGACAGTTATTTTCTTAACCTGCTATCTTGCATTGCAGTCTCTGAAATGCTGTGCATAAATCATCTTACTTGAGATGCAGTTTATGGTTTACAATGTGATTCTGTGATTCTTCTTTCCAGTGTGGTAACATGGCTAGGGAAGGCCTGAGGGTTCTTGTTGTAGCCAAGAAGTCTCTCACTGAAGAGCAGTACCAAGACTTTGAAGTAAGTTTCTTGTTGTTTGTTTCTTTTTCTTTTTTTTAAACAAATAATCGCAGAAATGACTCTCACAGACCTTTCATGATAATGCCGCCTCTCATCTCCTTACTCCTTCTGCTAGAATTGCCATTTTTCAGTGTCTTGCTGTTCTTTTAATCAAAGTGACTTTAAAAAGTGATATGTAGGAAACTGGATCCCATCCAGGAATCTCCAAAACAGTTCCCAGTTCCTGCTTTATAATCCTCTGCCGTGACACGTTCTGCAAATACCCGTTATTTGTTAGGCAAATAGTGTTTGCCTGGGGCAGTGTATTGGCTTTTAATTTGCATTGTTGCATTTTGACACTGGAGGAAGCTACAAACATCCCACACCCAGCACAGCCAGGCTTTGTGCGTGGGATTTGTTAGATGGGCTCCTATGGGCAGGCGAGATACGAGGGAGAACTGTGGCCAAACACAGAGGTGGGGTGGTAGAAAGGTTTTGGATTCTCTGTGACCCTCATCTGGGGAAGTGTCAGTCACCACAGCCGCGGCTGGGCCCTGAGGTGCTGGGGGGTCATTCCCAGGCTTTTCTACTTGTGCCAGGACAGAAGGACACAGACAGACTATCTGAAATGCTTCCAGCCCATTCTGTAGCAGCACCTTGTGCTAACGGGCCATTACAGGAGGTGTCTCTGAATGACAGTTAACAGATGGCTTTGGGGGTCGTGCTGCCTAGCCCTGTATTGCACAAAAATTTGAGCTGGCTGTTTGAGTGTGGCTATGTGTGCTCTGTCCTCAGGCACGGTACGTCCAGGCAAAGCTCAGCGTGCACGACCGCTCGCTGAAGGTGGCCACGGTCATCGAGAGCCTGGAGATGGAGATGGAGCTGCTGTGTCTCACGGGTGTGGAGGACCAGCTGCAGGCAGACGTCCGGCCCACTCTGGAGACGCTGAGGAATGCTGGCATTAAGGTCTGCCTAACCCACCTCTGGCAGGAGCACTTGGCCCCTCTGAGTCTGCTGTCCTGCAGGCAGAAAATGGGAACAGTTTGGGGCTGTGCTGGAGTAAACGTCTGAGAGGGTGCCATTTGTGAGCCAGACCAATGAGTCTGGCTGATGTGTTTGTGCACAACTTTAGGCACAGAACATGCTGGAAGTTGGGGCTGCTGCTGGGGCTGCTGCTGGGGCTGCTGCTGGGGCTGCTGCTGGGGCTGCTGCTGGGGCTGCTGCTGGGG
>JAOWBP010004554.1:7882922-7897372 GCA_028571105.1 Tragopan temminckii
GGAGCGGGGCGCGGATAACCGCGGGCGGGGGGCACCGCGGCGGCTCCGGGCTGTGAAGCCCTTCGGAACGACCTCCGGAGGCCGCTGGGGCGGGAGCGGGGCTCCGGGCCTCTCTGGGGAACTGGGGGGGGCTGTGAGCGATGTTCTGGGTTCGAGAGCTGCGAACTTTTTTCTTCTTCCACGTGCAGCTGAGCGCTGCTTTGCCCCTCGGTGCGGTGTTACCGTGGCTCACGGTGACCTTGGGCAGATCTTTCTCTGTGGTAGAGGGATGACCAAACAGCAAATCGTTAGGTACGTGGTCAGATGGTTTAAAAAAAGGCCTTGAGGAAACCTGAAGCACGAGGAGTTGCAGTCGGGGGTAACACGTGGATGGCTTGGGTAACAAATGCTGCTGATAAATTCCGCAGAGAAACCACTGAGGCCTTTGGGTTATTCCTGTCAGAAATCAGTCCAAAGCTTTTGCGTGCTCAAATGAGTGACTTTAAAAAAAAAAAAATTTTTTTTTATAGTTGCAGTTAAAGAAAATGTGTCATTTTGGGGCAGAAGGGAAAGTTCAGGCAGTTCTGGAAGTGGCCCAACTTGTCAGCTGGAGGCGTGAGGGGCAGCAGGGCAGTGCTGGGGGGCACAGAGGGCACCTCAAGGCTGACTGCTCCCAGCCTGCAGGAAACGAGCACGTGTGGCCACAGCTGAAATCGTGTCCAAGTATCAGAAGCTGATCATACCTGGTCAGTGGGAGAAGTGCTCACCGAAGGCATTAAACTGCCCAAAGGAAGAAAAAGAAAACAGTTTTAGTCCTGTGCGATTCCTCCTAAATCACATCCAAGAAAACTTTCTCACAGTTGGAAAAAAAAGGAGGCTGCTAATTGCTGAGCTGAGCGGTGGGCCAGCAGTGCCCTGCTTGGAATGAAATCAAACCAGCTAAGATTTACTTCTCTTTTACTGGTTCTCTCTCTCTCAAAAAACCACCTCCCTTAATTCGAGTAGTGCGGATTTTATCGGCCCTCCTTGTCGGTGACCGCCTTGTCCTACACAATAGTGGATTTTTTCCATCCATTTGCCAGTGATTCAATCTAACCCCCCTGCTGGGTTTACTGCATTCTTCTAACTTATTGGATAACTAGATCCTGGGAGATAACATTCCTGAAATTCGGGGGTGGGGAGATTTAAAAAAAAAAAAAAAATCACCAAAACCCACAGCACCAAGGCCAGGAGAAGCCCTGCTCCTGAGAAGCCTTTGGAGAGGGCAGAGCAGAGTGCTGTGGCTGGCTTGGGCTGCATGGGAAGTGCTCACAGAGCTGGGGCTCAGCTGGGTGCAGGTGTGGTGTTGGTGTCAGTGGGGTGTTGGAGTGCTCCTCTGTGTCCCAGATGCTGTGGGGTAACTGAGCACTATATTCCTACTGCGTATCTTCCAAACCACCACCAGCAAAGTGTTTTGAGTTAAATGAAGCACTGTACTCCATTTCCCTGAGTTGTAGGAAAGCGTTATGCCTTACTGTATGACACAGAAGGGAAAGTGGGTCAATGCAAGCTGGGAATTTAGTTCATTTGGGGTGCTCAGCTAGTGCCTTGCTGTCAGATGGGGGAACTGGTAACCAAAATGTGATGGTAACGGTGCTGGCAGCTGCATGGGGCAGCCCCACCTGCTGCTCCTGGGGATCCGCCGCTCCATGCTGAGCGGAGGCAGGGCTGTGTGAGACCAGGAAAGTCACTTCTGGAGCTCCTCAGAGTTATGGAAATGGGGAATGTGGATTTTGTTGGAGCTGGAGGGGCATGACAGACTTTGGATGTAGCACAGTCTTATTGGTGGCAAAATAAGAAGGAGCTGTCAGTGGGAGGGAGTTAATGATGGTATGCTTGGAAGTAGTTTAACTTTGAGAGCTTGTCTAGACACGGTTATGCTGGAATACCTCCTTGGGGTGGGCTATAGTCTGTCGTACGGGCATCCCTGCTCCACCTGAAGCATTTCATGTGGCCTCCATGGAGGTGCAGACTGTGGTGTGATGTGTGTGTGCTCACAGGAGAGGTGGGCAGAAAGTCTTGCTCTTCCTGAAGTGAAAACTAGTTGTATCTTGCAACTCAGGGGAAGATAAAGCTCCAAATACTAAAGGACTTGGAAAAGAGGTTTTGGTGCTTACGGCTGTGGTTCTGTGAAGTACGTGCTGGGTGGGAATAGTTACTCATATAGTCAAGGAAAGACCCGGAGTCTGTGCAGCACAGTTAGAGAAGATGCTTTTTCCACTGTTGAGTGCTTTCTTTCCCATTGTAACTGCTCGGACTCTCCCAGAGATGGGAGCTTGAAGACATCCATTCTTGACCTCAGCTGACGCTAATTATTGACCAAGTTCTGCACGTGCACTTCTTCTACTTACGTAGTCAACAGACCAGATTTGTTTTTTCGTAGTTAAATTGAATTTCGACACATCAATTTCCCATTTGCAATGGGAAGTATGTCAACAAAACTCTTATTTTTATTTTTTCATTTCCTTCATTTGTGAAAGCTGTTTGGGGGGGAGGGGTGAAAAAAAGTGTGTCACTCTCCCTGTATTGCTGTTTAGATATGAGGGTTTGAAACCATGTTGATCGTAGCTAAGAACACCTCGTTCAAGGAGATCTTGAAATGTAACCTGGAGTGAGTGTGTTTAGCGGAATTGTGTGTGCCCAGATTTGGATGTACTGCTCTGCAGACTGCAGTGCAGCAGGTCTCCAATACACAGAGGTTTGAGTTGAACTAGTTTTTTAAAAAAGCTTTCATGTGTGCTTTCATCACTCAACACGTTAAGCAGTTGAAATTTTGATTGGTTGAATATATATGTGTATATATAATACTCTTTTACCTGGATAAATGTCAAGGTTTACAATATCACCCCCCACAGAGCTCTTATGCTGCCCCAGAGCAGACGGTGAACGTGCTGGGGCTGCTGCCCAGACACCTCCACCCTGCCATGTACAGGATATACACGTATCGGATGTGTGGTTCAGTTACACCTTTAAAATGAAAGCCACAGATAGCTCTGGTGCTTGCAGGGTGCTTGGTTCCATTTCAGGACGGTGTGGGTTGGTAGTGTGGAATCGGAGCTCAGCCCTGGGGTGAAGCACTGGAGATGCAGGACCTGAATCCAAGGGCACTTTCAATTCAGATGTTGTCGTGTTGGGACCTGCAGTGTGCCCCTGGTGCGTGTGGGAGGCGAGTGGCACCCATATAGGGTTGCTATACCCTGGCGCCCATAAAGGTTGGAGCACTTACCGCAGGATGCTGTGTGGTGCTGGGCTGTCCAGAGCTGTGCCCGTTCCCCCTCACTGCAGTGCAGGGGCCTGGAGCTTCGCCTCCTGCATGCTCACCCACCTTGAGCTCAGCAAGAGTTTGGTGCTTGAAGGATGGTTGGGTTGAACAAAAACATCCTGTTTTGGTTTAGAATTTCTCAACCTCTCTTCCCATTCTGGTACTTCCCTGAGTCGTATTTTGTACGTGTCCTCCTGCAAATAGTGCTTGGTTTGTGGGGCGGCAGCAGGTGGAGGGCAGGAGTGGACCTGTGGGTTTCGTCTCCTTTCAGTGAGAGAGGAGGAATAAGTTACAGATGCAACTGAGCACTGCATCCTCATCGGGTCTGAAACTTGGTGTGTGTCACAAGCAGGGCTACAGCTCGGCATTCTGGTAGTTGTCAGCATCAGTGTAGGATCATTCTGCCTCTGGGGTTCTTGTAAGTTAATCGTTGTCTTGTTATTGCTGTGACTTTCTAGAGGCTTTTTCACGTGAGTTTGCTTCTGAAATGTTTCAGAGCTAGTATTGGAGTTAATTTTGCTTCTGTCAGCCCTCTTAGGTAGTAATTACTTCCATAATGGAGGAGTGAATGTCATTTACTGTTTTGGTGTACAGTGAAGAATGAACTGCTCTGAACTTTGTGCTAACAATTTCTGTGAGGCCATTAACTAAGAATTTTGAAGTTCAAACAAACAAGAATAACCAAACACAAAGTAAGCTTATAGTAATCAGGTTTTTCCTCTGTTAGGGTGCCTGTTTTGTCTCACCTGGGTCATACTCCAAGCCATTTTGTAGTGGCTGGCTGGCTTGTACTGTTCCCTTTCTATCTGTATGAAGGGATTTGCGATAAACTTCTCTCAAGCCTCTTGAAGCTTCCTTTTTATTGGTTTTATGGAAAACAGAACTGAGATGCGTAATTTCTTAACGCTGCAAGTGTACTTGTGGCAAGGGAACTGAACTGTGGGACTCTCAGAGCATTCTGTGTCTTTGGCTTGCAGTTCTGGTGGGGCCAGTCTAAATCCAGCTATTAACAATGTGACTTTTTTATTTTAAGGGAGTCCACGAGACGTCCCAGGTGATGGAGATGGCGAAATGAGCTCTAAAAGGTGCCGAACAGAGGAAACCAAGATCTGTGAGAAATGCTGTGCAGAATTCTTCGATCTCTCTGAATTCCTTGAGCATAAGAAAAATTGCACTAAAAATCCACCTGTCCTAATCATGAATGACAGCGAGGGAGCAGTCCCTCCTGAAGGCTTCTCCGAAGCTGCTGTCGGGAGCTTCTCGAGTGACCGAGGGGATAGCAGGGCACGCAGGGACACTCAGGCGAAGGGCTGCACCAGTTCTGCGGAAAAGAGAGAAGGAAAGATCGATGCCGAATCGGTGGGAGGAATGTACCTCAAAATAGAACCCCCGGCTGCACCCGCGACTCCTGGGCTCAGCTATCTACCAAAATCCAAAGTACCGAACACTAACGTGACTTTGCAGACGATACGTGGCACTAAAGTGGCTGTGAACCAGCGTACCACCGACGCCATCGCTTCTTCAGCCGCCAGCTTTAACGCTATTCCAATGATCCTGGAGCAGCTCGTGTGCTTGCAGCAGCAGCAGCTCCAGCAGATCCAGCTGACGGAGCAGATCCGCATCCAGATCGCCATGATGGCTCCTCACGCCCTGCACCCCTCCATAGCCGCTGCCGCCGACCCGCTGAAGGCGCTGGGTGCTCACATGTCCCAGCAGCTGTCGGCCGCCGTGGCGCTGATCGGGCAGAAGGCGGGGAGCCAGAGCCTATCGCTGGAATCCTTGAAGCAAGGCAAACTACCTCATGCTAACACTGGTGTTGCGGCCGCCGGCTCGCTGGCTGCCGGCCTCTCCTCCTCCTTCCCCCTGAAGCCGGAGGCGAGCAGAACCTTCGCCGGCTCCATTTCTCGGTTCCCGAATCCTTTGCTACCTCAGTCGTCCCACTCCGTCATCTTCCAGAATCCCCTTTCGGCTGTTTCTTCTGTCATAGATTCCTCAAAGAGGGTGAAAGGGAAACCTCCCAATATTTGCGTGTCTGAAAGCAAATCGAACGCAGAGGAGCCGTTCTTCAAACACAAGTGTAAATTCTGCGGTAAGGTCTTTGGCAACGACAGCGCCCTGCAGATCCACCTCCGCTCCCACACCGGAGAGAGACCCTACAAGTGTAACATTTGCGGTAACCGCTTTACAACCAAAGGAAACCTTAAAGTGCATTTTCAGCGTCACAAGGACAAATACCCCCACATCAAGATGAACCCTTACCCGGTTCCTGAGCACCTGGACAATGTTCCCACAAGCAGTGGGATCCCGTATGGGATGTCTGTGCCACTGGATGAGTCTAACCTAATTGTGGATAGCAAACCCCTGCTGACAACCCTGCCTACCTCCGCAGCCTCCAGCGCTCCTCCGAATGCCCCCGGCCTCACGGGCACCAAGGAGCCGGCCGCCTTCTCCGCAGAGCTGCCCTCACGGCCTTCTCCAGACAGCGAAGGCGGCTCTTCCTCGTCTGGGGCAGTTGGTCACGAATCAGGAACGGAGCAGAGCTTGAGCTCCCCGCAAGCTGCCTGCAACGTGAGCATCTTCCACGTGGGCGGGTCGAACGAGCAAGGCTCAGAAACATCCAAGCTTCAGCAGCTGGTTGAGAACATCGATAAGTCCACTGCGGACCCCAACGAGTGCCTGATCTGTCACAGAGTGCTGAGCTGCCAGAGCTCCCTCAAAATGCATTATCGTACCCACACCGGGGAGAGGCCGTTCAAGTGTAAAATCTGTGGCCGTGCCTTCTCCACCAAAGGTAATCTTAAAACTCATTATGGTGTCCACCGGGCCAATACTCCTCTGAAGATGCAACACTCGTGTCCTATCTGCCAGAAGAAGTTCACAAATGCAGTTGTGTTGCAGCAGCACATCCGTATGCATATGGGGGGACAGATACCTAACACACCCATGCCGGAAAACACCTGTGACAGTGCTGAAGTGGATCCTGCTGCAGCTGAGAAGAACGGTGACATCGGCCGCCCAGATGAGAGCATGGAAAGCATGGAGATGGAAGAGGACCTGGAGCCTCAGGATGGCCCCAGGAGTTCCTCGAAGCCTCCTACCCCATTCGATGCACAGTCGGAATTGCCGGCTGCAGCCGCTGGCTTCTCTGGCATTGCAGCACTGGAGAATCAAATGAAGATCGTCAGCTCTGCTCTAAACCTGCAGCGGCAAAGCAGCTTGAAGTCCAGTGACAATGGCTCTACAGAAAGCGATGGCATGACGAACGATTCGTCTTCTGTGGCTGGAGATCCAGATTATCAGAATGGCCGAAGTCCTGCTGCCTCAGAGTCCACCTCGCTGCAGGCTCTGTCCCCTGCCAACAGCCAGACTGAGAGCGTGAGGTCAAAGTCACCGAGCTTCACCAGCCAAGAAGATGTAGGCACGGGAAGTAAATCAGAGGGTCCTGAGAGTGCTGCTGGAGAGATGGAAGGGGTCGTTGCTTTGGATTTAACTTATGGCAACATTGGTCGGAAAGTCATTAAAGAAGAACCTGGGCTACACTTTGCGAATGGAGAGTATGGTGAGTAATGTGAAATGCTGGCAGTAAGTTGGGGTGGGGGAGTGGGGTGGAAGAAAGCCTTCTCTAGCAGGACAGACAGGAGGCAAAACCTGTTCAGTTCCCCCTGCTCCATTCAGCCCAGGAGTGCTTTCCTGACTCAGGCTCAAAATTAAAAAAAAAAAAAAAGTTCAGGGCTTAAAAAAAAAAAAGACATCTCATGTAAGGGGGGAGCACAGGTCCTTAAAATAATAGGGGCTATGCGCTTGCTCTCTTTCTTGGACATACCTGATACTTCCCTGTAGCTATTAAAATATACACGTTGATGTTCTGTGGAAAACTCTTTAACCCAAGAATGTGGCAGTAAAACACTGGAGCATTTTGTGGGGTTTTTGAGCTCTTTAGCACTGAGAATGATGTTTATCTAAATTTGGTGAGGAAGCGAGAACGTTGAAGTCTTAAGTTCACTAGAAAAGACAGGAATGAGAAGATTTGTTTGAGGGTAGCAGCCCTACCATAGGGCTCTATAGGGCTCTGCAAGCATGTGTCTCTAAAGGTGGGGACTTCTGTATCCCAGACAGATTTTTCCTTGGGTGCAGATGTATGTGGGATAAATGCTCTGTGTGGGTGTATGTAAATAAATGTGTGTGTATATACATGTGTATATATATTCCTTTTTTCTCTCAAGGTCGAAATAGTATTCCAGCTACTTTTGTTAGAGCCCCGCCAGCCCTCATAAAAATGGAAATACCAAGTGAGCGTCCCATTAGCACTAGCCATTTCATTGGCCCACCAGCTCTCTCCCCTGGTGTTGCCCCTCTCCTCGTGCCACGACCGAAATTCTGCCGTCCAGCCAAACAGCACATCTGCACTACATGTGGGAAGAACTTCTCCTCTGCCAGCGCCCTGCAGATTCATGAGCGGACACATACAGGGGAAAAGCCATTTGCCTGCACCATCTGTGGGAGAGCCTTTACAACGAAAGGGAACCTGAAGGTAAGCTGCCTCCTGCACTGTGATCCCCTTTGCTGGGGAAGGCCTTACCAAGGAGGGAAAAACTATCGCTGTTGGGAACAGCTTGGGCTTTCTTTTGGCTCTTCAGGTGGTCTCTTTGACTCCTGTCTGTCTTCAGATTAGTCCTTTTGCCCTGCAGGGGACTCGCAGCTCCCTGGTGCAGTCCTATGAGAAATCTTCAGTTTGCTTGCATAAATGCAGCTGGGGAGGGAAGACGTTAAACTGTGCAGTTTGTGAGCAATCACTTGTGGGAAGCAGCAGCATCTTGTGTGTGTGGTGTGGAAGATTTTGGCTTAAGTGTAACATCTCTTCCAAATTGCTTGGCGAGGCTTTTTTTTCTTTTTTCTTATTTTGCACTGAGTAGGCCTTTTGCAGTGCAGTCTGTTGGTGGCAACTAATGTGACTTTTCTTTTCTGAGAGGTAGGGGAGCAACCGTGCTGACGTCATTCCAAATAAGTGTAAGAGCACGTTCCTACGGGCACTTCAGTAGTAAGCTGAAGAGCCGTGGTTACATAAGGCTGCTGAATGACTGTCGTGCAAGTGGAAGGGTGAGGATAAAGGCAGGCGAGAACTAACCAGCTTAAATACCTACCTGAAGGCGCACTGACTGTGAACGCACTCGTAACTTCTTCTGAGCAGCTTGGTTGCAAGCAAAGCAGAATGTGAGTTTGTCATAAAAGAATTGTGGCATTAATGATTCTCTGTTTCCCTTCTTGGAAAGGTCCATGTAGGAACTCACATGTGGAATAATTCCGCCAGGCGGGGAAGAAGGCTTTCGATTGATAACCCCATGGCTCTACTGGGGAATGACCCCAAGAAGGTATCCGAAATGTTTCCCAAGGATATCATGGCTCCTTCAGTGAGCATTGACCCCACAGTATGGAATCAGTACACAGCGGTACTCAGCAATGGCATAGCAGTGAAGACCAACGAGATCTCAGTGATCCAGAGCGGCGGCTTACCGACCCTTCCAGGCAGCGCTGCGGGTGCTTCGGCAATAAACACTGCTACGGTTTCCAAAACGGATGGGACCCAGTCTGGGGCTGGTTCTGATACGGAAAAGGCCGGCGGCGCTGCTGCAGACAACGTGCCAAAACATCAATTCCCTCACTTCATGGAGGAGAACAAAATTGCTGTTAGCTAAGAACTCTAGTGAAGATGACATACAGAAAGAACAAATATATATATACAAACATATATTTTTAAGAGATTCCACTTCAGCCTCCTATTTTCCTATTGACGTGCAAATGATTTTATGGTTGTCTTTGTAAGATTACGTTGCCCAGAGTACAATCATGGTATTGCTTTGCAAATAGTAAATAATAAAGAATAGGATTTCCTTTTATTTGGAAAGATGCGGGTCTTGCAAAGTAGTTCTTACGTGTGACTTTAATGTGTACAGCCTTACAGAAGTTTCTACAACTTGAAATTCCAAAGGTTTAGATTATTTACCTCTTCATTTAGAGTGAAATACCTGGGGGTTTTAAATAGAGTGGAAACAGCCTACTGTTGGTGAAGAAGCTTGTATTTACTGATAAGAAATGAAAGCTGTTAATGCGGGTAAATATCCTAGAATGTCTGCCACCCTCTTAGAAGTAGTTTTTCTGTTTGAATTTTTGGCTCTGTGTGATTTCTGAATGTACTTTTTTTTACTATAATGGCGATAAAAATGACTTTTTTTTTAAATTCCTTTTTGCCTCAGAAGTTCTATGGAAGGAAGTTGCTGTTTTCTTCAATCACTGCTTCTAAGGAATTCTGTTTCATTGACTGCTGCTTATTTAATAGTACTACTAGAACAGTCCTCCAAGTATAGTGCCAAAATCCCTACTTCCAAAGATGTGCAGTTTTTCCTAGATGTTTTATTTCAGTACCGAGAGCCCAAAACAAGTGTGGGTGGGTATGTATATACTTTTTTCTTTCTTGAAAGGGAAGACTTGCCTTGGGAAGTCAGGTCTAAGAGCTCTGCAAGGAATCTCAGGTGACTGTTGCAATTAGGCATGGGAACTAGTTTCCTTAGCAAGAGACTTTTTTTTTTTTTTTTAGTTTTATTGTTTTAATTTGAGTAATTTAGAAGATCAGTCTGTGTAAACCTGTATTTAAATATGAAGTATTCATGCTTAGGTTAAATGTTTTTTTGGGTTTTGGATGGCATTCCTACTCTGGTCATTAAGTTTCTTGGTGGTCTGTGAAGTTGCATTCTGCCAAAATGGTAATTAATGATCCGTGCATATTGTATGAAGGTTGCTGGGATGGTCATCTGGATTCTAAGTTATCTACCTCATTTTTTTTCTTTTTGTAGATGTAGTGTCTATTTTTCTATTAATGACCACTGTAATAAACTGAGATTCAAGCAGATGCTTCCATGCACTATCTGAAACCAAAACCTGATGTATTAGTGGAAGCACCTGAAGACTTACTGGACTGACCTTTCACTATTCCTCTAATGTCTGCTGGAACTGTGTGTAATGGGATCTAAACCAGACTGGAAACTGAGCGTTTGGTGAAGAAGGACTGAGCGATGGAAAGAAGTCTTTGGGGACCACAGGAAATCAAGTCCAGTCTCTGTTGTGAAAGGCTCCAAAAGTACAGATTACCAAAAGTTTGTGTGATGTTGTTGCACCTGATTCTTGCTTATGATCTCTGTATGCCGAGTTGTGCCTTTCCTGCTGGACTTGTAAGTGAGAACATACCAGTACCTGTTTACACTGTAAGATGGATATTGTTACATGGAACATGCAAAAGGCATCCCTGTTGTCAAGTTTTCTGCATTGTGAATGTATGACTTTTATGTAAGAACTCTGTAGTTTTGAGTATCTACTGACGAGTTTCTGTTGACATTTTGAGAATAAATTTTGGGATGGCTTTTTCACACGTAGTGCTTAAGTTTTTCTGGTGAAGCAGGAACAAGTTTACTGAAGTCAGTGCAGCTGTGTTGATGTGAGAGTAGTGTGAGCACAGCATGCCTGTGGTCTCTGCTCATCAGCCTCTCCTCTCGCCTGAAGGATTTCCCTGTTCCTCTTTGCTATTAGCTCACTCAACAGGGGACTCTTTGCATTTGTGAATGCAGCATGCTCACTGTTCAAGCGAAGGCAAAGACATAAGGCTTAAAATGTTAAATTTGAACTTGAAAATTGGCTTGATTTTTTTAAAAAAGTGATAAGTCTGTAATATATTAGCTGTATTCTAAAGAAACGTTTCCCTTGACTTACCCTTTTTGTCCAAAACGTTTCAAAAAGTAAGCAGGGACTTCAAGGGGAGGGGTTCCCTCAGGGTGAGTTGGGTAGCAGCTCCCCAGGTGAGGCTCAGTGAGGCTGGTGAGTGCAGGCTGGAGCAAAGCATGGGTGGCCATGATGGTGGTCCAGGTGGAAAAGGCCTGCAGCAGTGGGAAGGCAGAGAGGCTGAGACAAAGGAGTGGGTATAAGTAATGTGTCTGTTTGTGACGTTTTCCTGATGAAAAGCATTGTGTTTGTGGTACAGTTGGGATCTGGAGAAATGGCTGCCTGTGTTTGCGAGACAGCAGTTGAGGCAGGAAGCTTTCTTAGCTGGGTGATGCCACACAGTTGCAGCTTTCGGTGGTGCTCAGCCCCTGGTGCTGGGCTCTGGAGGTCCCATCCCGTGCTGGGCTGTGGGTGAGCACTGGACGTGCACTCAGCTCTGTCTCATGTTCATCACTGACCTAGAAAAGTCTTACTGCACACCCAGCAGGGCAGGAAGCGTAACTCAGAAGCAAAAAAACCCAAACCATCAGTTGCACGCTGCTGCAAATTATTACATTATTTATTCTATATTTTCTATTTTCTGAACTTAAAAAGCAACTTAAAGTAACTGAACTTAGTTGCTTATAAAGAGTAGTATTTCCTTGTAGCCTTCTTCCATTAATGCCACCGATACTTGAGAAGGCGTCTGACAGATGCTGATTTATTGGTGTGATTTTTAGAGCTCATTGTACCTTAATTATGTGCTGGCCATTCCAGCCAGTCCAGTGCAGCATCCCTCTCCTTTCAGGGTTCCTTATGAGTCTCACTGCTTGTCACATCGTGTAGCCCAAAGATTAACTTCTGACAGGGGCTGCACACTGAGGGGCTGTGGGGGGGATCTGCAGCCTGCATGCTCTTGGGATGGTGGTACCAGTGGGGTCAGGATGCTTCTGGATTCCCTCCCTATCTGCTCCAGCTGGACGCAGTGAACAGCAAAAAAAAAAAAAAGAATTTTAGAAAACAGCTTGCTAACTGTTGTATAGGAAATTTCTATGCTTTTGCTTAGATAGATGTAAGAACAAATATGACCCAAAGTATAAATAAGATACCATTTTTATTATAACTGCTCGTGGCCATTAGCCCATACTCCAGATAGCTCATCTCAGCTTTCAAACCAGCACCAATGCTGGGGGCTACAGGAATGTGAGGGCCAGCTGTGCCTGAACCAGGGCTGCGTGGAGCAAAACAGTGCTGGGTGTCCTGCACTGCTGCTGCACTAAGGCGGGATCTGTCCTGCAACCCTTCACGTGTGATACCTTCCCAGGTCCTCAATGGCTGTGCAATCCCGTGCATGTGATGACTGAGAGGGCTTCTTAATCAGGTTAACAGAGTTGGCTTAACGGCCTCCTACACTCCAGAAGACCTTTCTCTGCACATTTGTTTCAGGAAAAAAAATTGTCCCTGAGCAGTCTGTATGTTCAGAGCAGCAAACGCAGTCATTTGTTGGCACTGGCTGTTTTGGTGAAGCCAGCTTGGTTACTCAGGTCCTTAATGTTTAGCAGACGGTCACTCGATCGGCTGGTTTCAGTATCTACATCTCCGTATGTGTTCCCAGCTCACCATGTCCAGATTTGGAACAGTGTAATTTCTTCATTATCCCTTCCTCTGCTCCCCCATCGGTTTTGTCAAACTGACACAATGACCAATGTCTATAGATGGTTTTTGTAAAATTTGCAAATGTAAAATGTATTACAAATTTATAAACCATTTATTCTCAGTTTAAGGGTTTTCATTTCTTTGATCCCACCCACAGGATGCGTAACAACAGTAAAAATCAGCATGGGAACAGCTTAGAAAACAGCTAATAGCAAAATCATCTCAAGCACAATGAAATGGGTGTTTATTTTTCTTGAAATCAGACCTTTTTCTGTCTTTGTTCCTTATATCTGACAGCTGTCCTGAAGGAATGACAGCTTGACAATATTCTTGTTGTGAAAATTCGATATTGAGGGATTGTCCTCCTCTTGATCTGCAACATATAATTGTGTGAGGAGGGAGAAGATCCCATGTAAATACTGCACTTCCTCAGATCAGCGTGAGAAGTCTCTGCTCTGCAGCTTCATTATGAGAACGCCAAATGTTCCCTCTGTAGCAAAGCCTATGGCAGTATGAGCTTTATTGTAGTTTCCCTTAGCAAGTGTTGATGGATTTATGGAGGGCTTCATTAAATATGGGCTTAAAGGATATCCGCTATCGCCCACTTGTCAAAAGAAAAAAAATAATATCAAAGCCGTCTGCGCGGATCAGAGATGCAGGTGTTAACAGGGCATTGTAATCTGGTAGTGTTTAACTCGCCCATTAATTGCAGTAGTCTTGTCTGAGTTCAGACGCTTGAAAGATAAATTTAAAAGATGAATGCATCCCGTGTAGGCTCGGGGCACACGAGCGAGGACAGCACGGTGCTGACAGTCCCTGCTCTGACATCCCTGTTCATTCTGTGTTTCTCTTACCAAAATGCTCCATCCTGGCAATGACTGCGTGTGCAGCCGCTGAGCTCTGGGAGTGGGCATCTTGTGCACGCTGTCCTCGTTTTGAGTGAATGCCATAGCCCGGGTCTGTCCCAGTAGTGCCTTGAGACAGTGACGTTTCTCCTCCCCTGAGCTTCTGTTTCCGTGTCATCTGTGTGAGTGAGTCCATGGTGTGGGGAAATCATGCACGCATGCCTGCAGGTTTGCAAGCCCTTAGCAACCGGCTCCCTGCGCCTGCACGCTCGTGTGCCTTGCAAATGGAGCTGCACCATGTGCACAGGACTGCATTTTCAGACGAAGAAGTTATACCCTGGTCTTTGTAAAGCATGCAGTTATGAAATGAGGTAATGACAGGTACAGGCAAAATGCCACCGTGTGAGCTGTCTGTGGAATCACGGGCATTTTGTGCAATCAGTTACACACCTGCATCCGAGCCATCCCCTTAGATGGTATAATTGCCTATAATTTGGTGCTCATGTTTGGGGACAGCGGGGAAAAGCAACAAACATGGTAAGCAAAAGCCAATGCAACCCCAAAACTTTATTGCTCTTCCAGCATATAAAAAGCCAAGCAGAGTATTGTTATTATCACCTTCAATAGTGTTCATCAGGTGAAATCGCAGGAGTCCTGTGCATGACAGACTCAATCATTTATTTAAGTGCATAACTAGAGTAGAATAAAATTTATGGCATATTGTGCTAAATAAGTAATGGATACACATTGCAAACGTACTGTCAAAGCAAACATCTCTTGTTTGAGTGGGTAACTGGCACTGGTCTTGCTTCTTGGAGGAAGGTAGGCACTGCCCCATAATAGCTTAGTGGTGAGGCACTGGAACAGGTTGCCCAAGGAGGCTGTGGATGCCCCATCCCTGCAGGCATTCAAGGCCAGGCTGG
>JAOWBP010004554.1:7900074-7921401 GCA_028571105.1 Tragopan temminckii
GGCCGTGGGAGCCGCTCGTCCTCCCGCGGCTCCGCCCCTCGGGCCGTGCGGCCGCGGCGCCCCGCGAGCTCGGGCTGAGCGGAACCGGCTGCCGTCGGCTCGGCCTGAGCTGCCGGCCCTGCCGCTGTGCTTGCAGTTCCAGGAGGCACCACGGTGCTGGTGGAGCTCACCCCGGACATCCACATCTGCGGCCTGTGCAAGCAGCAGTTCAACAACCTCGACGCCTTCGTGGCCCACAAGCAGAGCGGCTGCCAGCTGAGCGGCGCGGCGGCCGGGGCCACCAGCACCGTGCAGTTCGTGTCCGAGGAAGCGGTGCCTTCGGCGCAAACCGCGGCCAGAACCATCGCCTCGGAGACGCAGACCATCACAGGTAGCGCCGCCGCCGCTGGGCCGCGCTGGGGGCGCGGGAGGCGTTGCGGCCGGCTGGGCGGAGGAAGGAAGAGGAGTGGCGTGCGGCCTTCTGGTGCTGCTGTGACGGCAGCGGGCTTCCTTTGGTAGCTGAGATACCGGTTAGAACGCGAGTCTGATGTGCTGTGGAGGCATTTGGTGCGAGCTAGTTCGAACTGTCAGTACTTTGGAAGAGTGGTCGGTTCCTGTGCGCTTTGGGGCGCGCTCCCTTGCGGAGAGCTGTTGGCCAGAAGCCGGCTGCGAGTTGCAGTCAGGCTCCAACCCGGGCTGCATTCCTGCCTCTGCTCCCACCGCCGGTTGGCAGGAACGACAGAGCTCCAAATTCCTGCCTTTGCAGAGGCTGAAGGGAAGCCCCGATCCCGCAGACGTCTAAGTAAAAGTAGAATTTCCTCCCGTGGAGGAAGGTTTGTCCTTCTGTACGTAGTTACTTACTGAAATCCTGATCTTTCAAGCTGCATGGACGGATTAGCACAGAGAATCTGGAAGAGCAGTGAAGCAAACTGAATTCAGGGCTCGCTTCCAGGAATCCACTCAGTGTGGATTTGGGATGAGCCACTTTTCTGCTTCCTCTTTACTCATCTTTAAAATGAGAGCTATGATATTCTTCTGCTCTTTTGGGGTATAACATATAATTGATGTAAGAGCTGGTGCCTGGGCTGACAAGGTTTTACCTGTTACAAGTAGCAGCTGAAAGCAGTACAGTTCAGAAAGAGGCTGAACTTTTTTTTATTCGCACGGTGCTTTTTGACAACATCAGGCATGTAAATAATTTGCTTTCTCTTTTCTCCTTTGGGCTGTAGCGCAGTCGGTGTTGGAAAAAAACAAACAGAACTTTATTAATGAAAAAGCTGGACAGTCAGCAGAAGACACAGAACACTTAACAGAGCAGCCAGATAAGACTCAAAAAAGGAAACAAGTGGGCCTACTTATGGTGATAAAAGGTCCAGGGCAGAGTTTTCAGCTGATAGCAAGGGAGAGAAAAGCCTTTCTCCTTTCCCTCACTACTCTGCTTATAAGAAGTCTTGAAGAAAAATTTTACTAGAATAGAAACAGTACCGAATGGCATGGTTGTAATTAATGAGTGCCTGTAATTAATGAGATTAGAAAATAATTGGAAAGATTTTACTGATTGGACAAGTTAATGTTATCAAATTGAACTATTTTACATGTTTAGTTTCTGCACCAGAGTTTGTTTTTGAGCATGGCTATCAAACATACCTGCCCAGTGAGAGCAGTGAGCCTCCAGCTGCTGCTGTCGTCTCCACACCACCGAAAGCACGTTCAAGAAAATCAACTTCCTCACTTACACAGAAGAAACTGAACTGCTGGTATCCAGGTAAGATGTGGACTATGCTGTGCATGTACTGGCAGTGATATCAGTGGTAGTTCTGCTATTGATTTCACACGTCCTAGGCTTTGGTCCTGAACTGTGATGTATTCTGGTGGTGCCTCAGCAGGTTTGTGTGTAGACACTGGCCTAGGCCTGCAGCCATCACAACGTAAGGAGGGTCTTGTCACATTTTTGCTCACTGTTGTATGTGAAAAGAAAGTGTTCAAGGGCAGGTTGGGTGGGGCTTTGAGGAACCTGGTCAGGTGGAAGCTGTGCCTGAACTGGGTGATCTTTGAGGTCCCTTCCAACCCAAACCATTCTGTGACTGGGTCAGTTAGCATGTCTGTAAGGATAGGTAGAATGAAAGTATTTGGAGAACTTAACAAGTGAAAGTCATACAGTACGCAGTAAACATATGGAGACGCTCGTGTAGATGAGTTGTGATATCAATGGGAGCAGAAGTTGAGGCTCTTTCTCTTGTAAGCCTGTCTTCACTTGAAAGGCACGTTTTGATTGTGTAGGTAATGATAGATTTATTGGTTTATTTGCTTTTACAACACAAGCGATGCAGGAAGCAGCTGCCCACCAGAAATGCTCGTGAGAAAAAACAAAAAGCCCAGAATACAGTAGTTTGTTGTTGTTAGTATTTTGTTAGATTTCTCCATGAATTTAATGGTGTGCATTCATTAATCTTACTGCTGTCAGGATGCCAATTCAAGACTTCCTATGGTATGAAGGACATGGAACGTCATCTGCGAACACACACAGGTCTATATGGTTGCTTTATTTTACTTTTTGTTGACTTTCTCTTTTTGGCTTCTTGCCAAAATGACATACCTATAGATAGATTAGCTAAAATATACACTTCTGTACATTCTAGAATTGTAGTTCTTATTGACTGAGGAACGGCCCCTTTTTAGTAAGCCATGTGCCACCATGGGCCCTAGTGCTCACTGCTGTGAGGCATGAACACTATAGATATGGCATAGTTAAACTCTGAGGTGCAGAGCATGTGTTTATCAGGTGGTGTGTAAACCTATTTTGTTCCCAGTATCAAAAGGTTATTCCAGTGGTTTGCCTGCCTTCCTTCAAAACACTGATTTCAAAGTTGTAAAGGGAGTGTATGGGAACTGCTGTATCACAGCTTGAACCTCTGATTGACCACCTGAGGCGAGCAATGAGTCAGCCCTGGGAGCACAGGTGAAGGCAATTCTCCTGTGCTATTGGAAGGGGTGGAGCCTGGCTGCACCTCTCCTAGACCCATTTAAGAGCTGACTACCGGTGGGGAAGGATCTCTTTTTGAAGATCACTCCTCTTGGAGTCTTCTCAGTGAGCCCAGGACAAGGGTAAGCTTTCCATCCATTCTTCTTTAGTGTGATAACCTGTTTAGCCTAATTTTCCTGTATATTTCTTAATTGTAACATCCGTATATTCATTGATTACACAGGGAGAGAGTTCCTGAGAGCCTTCTGAAGCCTTAGCAGACTGGCTGACAATTGAAATCCTATATCCAGTTTTTGAAAACTAGTCGTATTGCTGGTTGGAAGCGTTTAGTTAGTGGGGTTTGTTTTCCAGTAACATACTTATGATGCAAAAATTCATGTTTTGATGTTCTGTTTATTGCAGGAGACAAGCCCCATAAGTGTGATGTTTGCAACAAATGTTTCAGTCGCAAAGATAAGCTGAAGATGCACATGCGGTCTCATACTGGGGTGAAGCCTTACAAATGTAAGCACTGTGACTATGCAGCTGCTGACAGCAGCAGTCTCAACAAGCACCAGCGCATTCATTCCAATGAGCGTCCCTTTAAATGCCAGATCTGCCCTTATGCAAGCCGCAACTCTAGCCAGCTAACTGTACATCTCAGATCCCACACAGGTAAGCTTATACCAAAATTAATGTCTGTAAAAGTTTGGAAGCCATTGGGAAGACTTTTAAAAGGCAGGCAGGTCTCATCAGGGTGCCAGGAAGTGCCTGTTTGAATTCTCAGAAGCACGGAGGCATCAGGCTGCTGTGAATTTCTTGGGATATAATCTAGTGGGACAAGACAGCTCTCCTGAAACTATATAGAAGCAATTGGAAGACAGGTCTGACTCTTGGTAGTTGCTCTTTTGATTTTGGAACTGCTTGTTAAGGTGTTCTTAATTTGATAGAACTTAATGGATCAGTAAATAATTAGATCCTTGGGAGCATCAAGGGTCTTATCTGTGTCTCTCAAGTCTGGCCCACCACGTAAGAAATACTGAAATTATTTTTGAACTTTAAACTTGCGATTCAGCCGCTTACATCAGTGGAAGCTTTAGCTGCATAGTTTCACTTCTTTCATCAGTAAACTTGCTAGAAATTAGCAATTTAAGTTGCGCCTTTTTTGACCTTTCTTTATGGTACCTTACGTGTGCAGGATGATAGATATTAACAGTGGAGTGTGATCAGCTGGACCTGTATTCTGTGGATAGAAAGGTTTAGCTTCCAGGCTTACAGACATTGTATCATCTTATACTTAACCTATTTGTCTGCTGCTTTTTGATCAGATTTCACATTTATAGGTTGTTCCTATGAGAGATTTGCTATACAGTTCTCTTTGTACGCTTCTCTCTGTATGTTGTTTTTCACCTAATCCAGGTTTTACTTTGTGTTGTCTTTTATGTAGTTGATTAGTTCTGTGAATTTTAGCTGCAAGGTGGTTATGGTTCAATGATTACTAGATTAGCTTTGAACCTATCTTGCATCTGATTCTGAATTCAAGTACTAAACAACATTAGTTCAGTTGTGTGAAAGATGGGATTTATTTTGAGTGGATAAAAGAAATAAATCCTGGGTGTATTGTGAAGGAGGGGAGGGTTAAACCAATCTGTCTCTAGCAGAAAAGAATCTTTTATACTTCACAAATCTGCTGTGATGGAACAGGCAGGACTGTCAGGCAGCTGCTTTATTAGTTTCCTTCTTTCTGTCACTGCACATGAAAACGTGATGGTCAGTTAAAATAGTATGGGGTTTTATGAGAAGTTATCTCCTAAGTTAGTAACCTCAGTAGCTAGAGAACATGGTTTTGCATTTCCCGCATGTAATGTAAGAATGTATGTGTGTACACGTTTATGCACGTGAACAGAACTGCTCTGAACTTGGCTGTGGGAGAACATCTGAAGGCTCACGATACTCTTGGGGTGTTAAATACTGGAATTTCAGGCTGCCTTTCTTCTTTTTGGCAAGTCAATCCATTGCTTTTTAAGCAAACAAATGATTCAAGTCAGGGCTTCAGTTTGGTTGTCTGCCATTTCTCTGAAGCTTTATCCTTTCTGGTTGTTTGATTGTTGTATAGAAAGACCTTTCTTGATCAACTAAAAGGAAATGGAAGAATTTAGAAAGTAATAACTTCATCCTTGTTAGGTTACAAAGCTGTTACACAGCCAAGTTTAAGGGAAAAGTAAGGCTGGTATCTAGAATGCATTCCTTGCTACAATAAAATTAGTTATTCTGTAGGAGGTGAGTGTCATTTATGTTGCTCAGAGTTGGATCGTCTGCATGGCATCACTTGGTGAACTGGTCATCTGAAGAGCAGGTTCCTGTTAATTTCAGTAGAAAAAGTCTTAAAATTAGTAATTGCAGGATCAGTCATTCTTTTTTTTATTCTGTTGGCATCAATAACTTATGAACAGAAATGTAAAGAAACCGATGTGATGACTGATGACCACTCTTTAATTTGAAAAGAACAAACACGGTCTGCTGTATTTGGTACAATTATTAATTTGTTTTCTTATATTATGCTGCCTAGTGTGTGAGAATTAACTTGCTGAATATATACTGTGCCTTCATCAGTGATGCAGATAAGAATTCAGTAGCTGAGACTGTAAAATAAACTAGATGAGCAAACAGTGAATAAAATTCCTGAATAAAATCTCTAACATAGATAATACACCATGTATCTAAATTATTAAACAGATGCAGGAATTATCAAGCTGTGGCCAACTGTGCTATGAAAAATATGCAGCTAAAACTGACATATGTAGCTAGATAAGCAAATTGTGCAAGATTATACAGCTATCACAAGCTCTATAAAAAATTAACTTATAAATTAGCTATTTGCAGTTTGATTGGTAGGGAAGAAGAACACTTGTTGAACCAAACATACTGTTTTCCTCCTCCCTCCACCAAGCACATCTTAGCACCCAGTAATACAATAACTCACTTTTTCAAAACTATGCCAGAAAACTTTATGCTTGGATAGTGTAGAAAATCGCATTTCAAGTAAAGAAAAAGGTGAGGGGTGTTATTCAGTTGGATTGGTGCATTTGCTTTGGGTTTATTTCCTTTTCTTAGTAACTGTAAGTGTTCTTTACTCTGGAACTGTCTGCATTCTGATCAGTGGATGTACAGCTTAGTTTGGCCTCGTGTGTTGCGACGTGGGTCTGCAAATCAGGAGGTTGCCCAGCAGCAGGTTAGATCCAGGCAGTGCGTGTGGTTATTTGTGTAGGTATTGACATGACCAGGCTGCTAACTATCCTGCCGATCATTATGTTGGTTTTTTCATGCCTTTGCAGTTAAAAATTTGGCCAGACTTTCAGCTAAATAGGTTTGGGGTCAGGATTACTCTCATAAAAACTATGATGTTATGAATATTTTATGTCTGTTTGCATGGATGTGAACAAATACTGCATGGATACAAACTGATACTAGATTTTCTTGAACCTGTAGAAGATTATTAGCTGTGATGCAAATACCACATATTTGCATGCATGTTTCAGTAGTCTCCCATTTCTCTTTTTTAGCTTCTTGTATGTGTCTGTGATATCCCCCGTTTCTGTATCACTGTCATAGCAGTGTTGTGCTGCAGTCTCCCAACATTGTCCATACACTTTCCCATATCATGGACATGAGATTTCAGTACTATTCTGTTTCTGTAGTAGCCTGAAACTTACCTGGGCTCAAAGCTAACCCAGAAGTCTCACTGCAGATCTTGTACTCAGGCCTGAGGTGTGCATGTGTTCATGTTCTTAGACTTCAAAAATACAGCAGCTGTTACAGTGTTTATTTTAAATGATGTTTTTCAATGCTAATTGAGGCACTGTTGCTAAAGGGGGCCAAATGAGAAACTTCAGTTGCTTTGTGGAGTATGCTGAACAGTTTTACAAGCAAAATGAGCTAGAAATTGGGATTATCTGAAATACAAATAAAAATAGCGTGGGCAGGCATTCTCTTGAGAGTCTGCACACAAATATGCCAGTCCAGGTGATAAACCCCGTGCTCTTAACATTCCCTGTGTCTTGAAAATATATTGGAAGGTTACAGATATTTAGAACAAATCCGCTGTACATATTTCACTATAGCCTTGGTCTCAAGAAGAGAAATGGATCTCTGTCTCATCTGTAATTTGGAATGTGTTCCTTATTGACAGGAGATGCTCCTTTCCAATGTCAGATGTGTCCTGCTAAATTTAAAATCAACTCAGACTTGAAGAGGCACATGCGTGTGCATTCTGGTGAGAAGCCTTACAAATGCGAGTACTGTGAGGTTCGGTGTGCTATGAAAGGAAACCTGAAATCACACATTCGTATAAAACACAGCATGGAAAATACTCTCAAGTGTCCAGAGTGTGAGTTTCAGTGTGGAAACAAAACAAGCCTTCGACACCACATAAGAACTCATCAGCCCGAGCAGCCAGTGAAGTGCTCGGAGTGCAACTACTCTTGCTCCAACAAGGCAGCTCTGAAAGTGCATGAGCGAATTCACTGCAAAGATCGTCCTTTCAAATGTGAGTTCTGCAGCTTTGATACTAAGCAGCGGAGTAACCTGACGACTCACGTGAGGAAAGCTCACGGAGACAAAGTCAAGACCAAGAAGCAAACTGTGGAGAAGAAGGAAGGAGATAGGCCAAAGCAGGGCGGCTCCAGGCAAGTTGCCAAATTAGATGCCAAGAAGGCGTTTAAGTGCGATCTGTGTGACGCTTCCTTCGTCCGAGAAGATTCTCTTAGGAGTCACAAGAAGCAGCACAGTATGTACAGTGGATCTAAAAATAACGAACTGGCTGTTCTGCAGCTCCAGATGGATCCCAGTCGGCAGGCCAGCGCCCCGATTACCGTCAGCCACCTCCAGGTCCCGATTCAGGCCGCTCAGGTTTCTCCATACAATGAGGGAAGGGTCAAGATCATTGTGGGTCACCAGGTCCCTCAGGCTAACAGCATAGTTCAGGCTGCGTCAGTGAACGTTGTGCCCCCTGCGTTAGTCAGCCAGAATCAGGAGGAGCTCTCTGCCAACAGCCGCTTGCAGCTTCTGGGCCAGGTCAGCTTGTTGGCCCCGCCGCCACCTCCCATCTCTCAGAGTGAAGCAGGGCCTGTGGCCCAGCCAGCAGTTCTTCTCACAACCCATGACCAAAGTGATGGAACTGCTTTACATCAGACTCTGATTCCTGCTGCCACTGTCAGCGGCCACGAGGCTTCAGCAAACCAAGCTTTCATCACCAGCTCTGGAATCAGCTGCGCTGACTTAGAAGGCCTTAATGCTCTGATACAAGAAGGAGCAACAGAAGTGACTGTGGTTAGTGATGGAGGTCAGAGCATTACAGTGTCCACTTCAGCCCCCCCTCCTCCCATTTTCTCTTCGTCCTCTCACACAGAAGCCCCTAAGCAGACCTACTCCATCATTCAGAGCGGAGCCCATACAGCTTTACTGTGTCCAGCAGACTCCATACCAGATTAGCCACAAAGCAACTAAGCAAATTTCGGCAGAAATGCGTAGGGTGCAAGTGAATGCAGAACTTGTCCTATAAAGCCAAATACTCACGCATCTTACTTGTCTGTACATGGAAACATACATCTTGTATGTGGAAAAGAGGTGCGTGTATTTATATGCCTCTATTGAAATAGAAGGATGTGTCCTTTGTAAAATGTGTTACGTATTTCACTAAGCAGTAAGCTTCCCAGAAGGTGATTCTCATATTGTGCTGGCTAAAGTAAGAAAACATCACCTTATGATGAATTATCTTCACATCAGACTACTTCTGCACCTTTTAGTGTATACAGGAAAGGAAATACATGATCCAAGCCACTCCAAAGTATATTTCCAAGTAAAGCCTGTTTCAGTCGCATGCTGTGTATGCATTGGGTGGATGTGGCTGGTAGCTGATCTGAAAGAAATGTCTACAACCAGGACTAATGCAGGCCTAGCATAGGTTATGTGACCTACTCCTTAGTATCAGTAGAAGCTGGTAGGATGTGGAAGTTCTTACGCAGAAGACCAAGTTAATTGTTTTTAGAAGGCAAAAGAATTTTGTCCTCTCATCAGTAATTGCTAATTTGTCAGCAAGATCACTGCTGCAAATCTTACATGTGGACAATGATCTGTGTCAATTACCTGTGTTTTAAACAGAACAACCACAAATATATTTTTTACAAATGCTGCTTAAGTTTTGTTTTTATTCGGCCGGCGTATGTTGAAGTTGCATGGGTGGAAGCAGTCCCTTCCACTTCGGCACTGTTCTTTTCAAGTTAAAGGGGAAAGAGGGAAAATAGTGATGAATTAATTCAATCAAAACATATAGAATAAAAAGATTCTAATCCAAGGATTGCAACTCTAGCATTGCATCACAAGATAGTAATTTACCATTAAATGATGTGCATATCTAGAATGAATGCTGGACTGTATTTTGTATTACACAACATTAGTCCTATTTGACAAGTGTTCTTGTGGCCAGTGATACCATCACTGCAGTATTATCCAGCTGAAAACAGACTCTCAGCTTGGGAAAGCAGTCGGCTCTATAGGTCCCTGGATCTGCAGAAATGAAGGATGGTTTCACAGCCAGGCAGCGTCCCAAGGACGATTGTTAACATGCATGAAGGCTGGAGAGAGGCTGTTATCAAAACTAGCTCTGAGATTCCCTCTTGGGGAATCAAAGTCAAGTAAAATTTTACGGTATTTGCTAGTAGAAGACATTGAGTGATTGCTTTATGTGCTAGAAACGTGCTTGGGAAACTTACAAGGTTATATAATTAGGGCCACTTTCTGAATTGTTCTTGTTTGAGTTTTTTGCTTCTTTTTTTTTTGTTCTCCAGCCTTTATTTTGTGTATGTGGGGGTGTTTGCTGCTGCTTCCCTCTGTGGGTTATGGACTTGGTGTACAGTGAAGGCTTCCAGCTCTACCTTATAGATGGGAAAATTCCATCATAACTTGCAAGTACAGGTTGTTCTTGAAAATGTGTTTTTTGTTCAAAGGTTGCTTAAACTTGAATTTTCCAGTAAAGCTGTCATCATTATTGATGGGAAATAGTATTTTTGGAGATCCATCCTGCCTGCCTAATCCTTCATTCAAAATTCATGCTCTTCTAGAACAGAGGAAAAATACTTTCCAAATAATCAGTGTTTTTGGTCTTCTCATCTCTGATGTGAACTGCCTGGCAGTATGTCCTTCCACTTACAGGTGCCAGAGTAGACCACACGTCAGTTAGAGGGAGATGATTCATGAATGCTTAATTAGAGGTACCGTTAAAGACTTCTTTCCTAGCCCTGTGCTGTATTTGAATTGAAATGCGTGGCACAGCAGCAGTTCTCTGCTGTTAACCTGTCTCCAAGCATAAGCATGTGTACGTGCATGATTTAAACCATCAGGCTATGGACAGTTTCTGTGCCCTGGTCCAGCAGTTGCTGTAAACACCAGCAGAAGGTTGGTTTTCCTTCACTCCTGGGTACATCTGAATTCCTGGGCAGGGTTTCCTGCATTAAGTATTTTGTATCAACTATAGGTGGTGCTAGTGATCCAGATAAATGCAAAGTGCAGTCTGTTCTCCTTGATGATATCCCTCCTGTTAAACAGTTCCCTGCTTTTAACTCTTTCCTGGGTACACGTGGGAAAAATACTTCAAAAACCTCTTTTATAAGTTTCAGAAAGCATAGATGTAAGCATTCACTTGAAAAGTACAGTTTTCTACTGTTAATATCCTACAAAGCAGAATTACCATCTCATAATTTAACATGAACTGATAATTTTTGATTCCTTGATGATTGGTTTTGGCCTGTACGTATTTTGCAGTTGCAGAATTGCAGTACAGTGCAAGAATGATAGAAAATGAGATTTTCACAAAGCTGCTGGTTGGAATTGCACTTAATGTGTTTGCACTTGGCCAGCAGACCTGTGCTCAGGGGATGCAGCAGCACACCAGGAATCTCATCTTCAATCTCATGTCACACTTAATGCTCACAGTTCTCTTATCTGCAGTTCAGTTTCAAAAAAAAAAAGAGACATGTTTACCTTGTGACATGGGAAAGCAGCAGATTTGTCATATTGTAAAGACTTCATTCTGCTCCTGTGTGTGGCTGAGATAAACAGGAAAGATAACAAATGGTGTGAATGAATAAACAAAGCTTAGTGCTGCTTCTTCAGCATTGTTCAGCTGATTGCATTATGTTTAAGTGAACAATTTAGAGTTCCTTCCTCCACCCCCAAAAAATTGAAGTGATAAGCAAGACTGAATTGGGAGCAATTTTCAGTTTTCTGTTTTGTGTTTGACAGTAATGGTCTTTGTGCTCTGGAGCTGGGATAAGCAGATTGTTTTAATCTCTAAAGTTCATTTAATACATTCTTCATGTTATCAACAGATCTGTCCCTTGAGAGAGCATGGTAATTCATAACAAGTGTCTCTTGTGGAGCTTGCTTTCAGGCACGTGGTAAATAAATTGTATATCCTCCCAGGGTTCTGCCACAGCCACAGAGCTCTGTAGCAACTTGTCTCTTTCCAGGAGAAAATACTTTGATGGGTTTTGTTCCTGGTGTCTCAGGATCTCCATGCCCTACCTGGTAGGTACCAAGATGTGCTCCCAGCCAGCAGCCCGGTTTGCTTGCTCTGTGCAGAGCACAACTCACGCTGCACAGGATGGGTGATGCTTACACTGCGTTGCACTGAGCTGCCCTTGAGATCAAAATGTACAGCTAATTGGCCATGGTATGTTCTTTCCACACATTCACTGTTATTTTTGCTCTACAAACTCTGCCCTTTTTAAGCAGTCTGCTTGCAGGATCCCAAGTGAGAATCACAGGGTGTTACAGCTCCCTGTTTTCTGAGTGCCTCTGACTGCATAAAGAAATTGAGCTAACAGCATGAACGTTAGCAGCTAACAGCTAACTAAGCTGTGGTGTGCATGCATTTCCAGGTGAGCAGCCCTCTGTTCTTTCTGCCCTTCCAAACTTGCTTTCTGTTGTAGTCGTTACTCCACGTTGCTGCTTTTTAAAACCAGCCTGAGGCATCGCATGGGCAGAGGCTGCTTCCATGCAGTGCTTGCTAAATGTGCTTGTCCTCTGCTTGTGTGGGGCAGAAGCAGGCAGCAGGAAGAACGCCGATTTGGCCTTCACCACCTGTAGTTGTGGTTATCTGTGTGCTCCTGCACTGTAAGATGCGGCACTGAGCTGTGCCGATAAACCAGCAGCACCTGGGTATGGTCCTCTGTCGGTGTGACCAGTGTTATGGGGTGTTGATAAATACTTTCACTGTCGTTTGCACCAAAATGGCACATTCCTGCTCAGTCTTGGCACCCATCTGTCCCATGTGTGGGGTGGTGCTGGGGGGACACTGGGGAGCGTTCCTGGGGGATGGGATGGGAAAAAATGAGGGCTCAGCCTGCAGCTCATTCTGTGGGGCCTGGGGGGAAGACCAAACGTGTATGGAACACACATCAGCTTTGCAATTAAAAAATTACCATCAGAGTATTCCCCAATCATTTTGGCGGAGCTCTCTTTATTGCTGTTATCGGACTGCAGTGGAAAGTACCTTCTGCTGTGGGGTTTGAAGTCGTTCTTTAAAGTGATGGAAGCGTGCCCAAACATGCCTCTCTTTAGATACGTTTTGTATGTAATGTGTATTTCTGACCTTTGGGTTGTTTATTTGTGCTTGTATGGTCTGTCATCCTTTTTGCAACATGATGCTCTGGTGTCTGTAAATACATTGCTATATCCCCAGCACGAAGGCTTCTCTGCAGCTTCAGGCCCGTGGCTGGGAGCCCTGCTGGCCGCCTGCATCTCCACATGGAGAACCTTCAGCCTCCCTGGTCAAATTCCGAGAAACCAGTACTGCTAAGAGAAACTGATGTCTCCTGTCACTTACCCAAATGACCTTTCAGAAGCAACAGAAGTTTCTATTTGGCTTGAGGAAATAACAGCTCAGGTATCACTGCGAATTAAAAATCTGAGCGGGAAGAGCTTCCTTTTCTCTCAGGTATTCAGTTCTGCCTTTGCTTTTATTCCAGTTCCAGACATGGGGAAGGGCTCATAAAACGCACACGATTTGGTTACATGGCTGTCTTTCATCTTTTAGAGACTTCACAATGTTGTTTTAAAAAAAAAAAAAGAAAAAGAGACAAAGCAAAGGGTTTTTTAATGCCCTGCAGTATTGGGGTGCTGTATAACGTGTATGTGTGGGTCCCACTGCCTGCTGCTGTGGTGCTGCTGAATGCCCTGATATGAGATGACTTCTTCCATCAGCTTCGGGAGTTGGGGCTGTGTGTGGGGAGGAGTTACACAGCGCTGCAGTCCAGCCCTGCGGGGGCTGCTCTAGCTGTGGGAGCTGTGCAGGGAGCAGTGGGTTAATGCAGGCAGAACTGCACGGAGCGGCTCTGACAGATTCCTAAGTTTTCTTTTGCTCACAAAGTGGAAGCGTAGTGAAGCTGGAAATCCCTGGACCTTTTTAGATGTCAGCTTCTGAAGGAAGTTATCCACCCCATCTTAACACAAATGCAGCTCTGTATTTCCAAAGCGTGTCTCTGCTTACTGGCTGTATTTACTGTGACATGAATTTTTGTGGGAGCAGTGCTGCTGAGTGCCCCAGAGAAGTGATGCACCTGACGGGTGCAGTGAGGCTGAGGACAGCTGCGGCACGTCCGTGTGAGCGATGTGTGCTGGGATGGGCACAGCCACCCCGTGGCCTAGAAGGAAACTGGGGAGAATGGGAATGCATGGAGCTGAACTGCGCAATGCAGAACAGACATATCTAATAGATGAGAGTTCTTTGTAAGACGTGCTTTTTTATTCTGATAAGGGAGAGGGGCTACAAATGGTGGCACTGTCGGACCAACCAGGCGAGGTGCCGTGTGATAGCTGTAAAGCAGAAGAGCTGTTGACCATGCACCTTGTTTTTAGGCTCCAACAGGACCCATCTACTGATACCACTCCTCTCTTTGGTTCCGCAGGCAGATGGGGTTGTAAGGATGTTTCCCACCTTCGCTGCTTGCTCCCTCTAAAAAACTTTCTGATTTATTGTATGTGAATCAATGTTCCTAAACGTTAACTTTCCTTAGTTGTAAAACCGCATAGATCAGCCATGGATATGACTTCATTGGACAGGGATATTCGTGATTCTTTTTTTTTCTTTTTGTCTTTTTTCTTTTTTGCTGGCAGGCTTTAAAAAAAAAAAAATTGCTTTTTGGTGATGACTCTGCTTGAAAAGTGCTCTGCGGGGGCCCATTCCCGATTGATTATCTTTCACAGCTAATAGCTTCAAAGGCTGTTTGGTGGACAGTCCAGTTTTACATTTAAATGTAAATCTTGATAGCCTTGACAGACCGATGATCAGAAAAAAGGGAGGGAAAACAGTAAAATAAATGTACAGCTGGTATAACTTTCACCAACTCCTCCAGGGGCAATTGTAGTGAAATTAAAATGGTTACAGTTTGACAAAGCCCTTTATAATGGATGGTGAGTGAGAACTTTCCTCTGAAGGTCCGGCATTAATAAGTTGCTAACTGCCGTGCCAGCCCCGAAAGTTCAGTACAGTGTCAACGGCTCCCGGTTGTGTGAATTCGCTGGGATTCAGGAGGGAGTTCAAAGCGTTGGGGCTGCAGCGGAGGGCACAGTGGGATTTGCGCGCAGTGGGAGCTGGCAGCAGCCCGCTGTGCTCTGCAGCGCTGCACGGAGGCGTGCGGCCGCAGCACCCGTCGCTGCAGCACCCGTTTTTGCAGGGCTGGGCCAAGGGCTAGCGCAGGTGAAAGGCAGCCTGGCTTCTGGCGTCCTGCGCTCTGCCAAGTGGCTCCGGACCGAAGGGGATGGTACCAACGAAGGACGGTCCTGCAGTGCTGATCCAGCTCAGAGGTGCTTTTAGCACCGGCCTTGTGAAGCGCTTATTGTGGGTTTTAGAAAGGAGAAGATTAAATGAAAAAGCACGGTGTTATCGGTGAGTTCTGTAGTCCAGCTCTGACAGATGAACGTTGCCCAGCTGATGCTAAACCAGACGAAGGAAAGTTGTAGTATAAGGGATTGGTTAGAAAAGCAAATAATTCGGGCGGCAGTTATAGAGATGGGATCTGCAGCCCTTCAGTGACCGCATCTCCTCACGCACAAACAGGTGATAACCCCATCAATGTGAAGTTCCCTCTGTGCTGCATTTAAAAGCAAGCTGCCTTTATTCCAGCTTCCACTGCAGTCTGCTATAAATTCCTACTTTGTAACACCGACCCAACATATAAATTGCTTAGTTCAAAAGAAAAGCCTTTTTTGGAGGAAGGGGGGAAAGGAGTGAGCGCAGTGCATTGTAAAAGCTAAGTGGTTTTATTGGCACTTTAAAATACCCTTCTATGCTGAACTCTATCAGCTCTGATTATATATAACACCAGTAGTCATGCACTAAAAATGTGTGTCAATAGTTGCTCTGACACCAAGGTTTGTCCTTTCTGTGCCAGAGGTCTCAAGCGGCTCCACTGGCAAACTACCAATGTATCAATGGGGCCAGTTCACTGTTTGCTCAGTAAATTGATATGAGGTACCATCTCAGTTATTTAAATTAAAAAACATCATCTGTGAACCATAAAAACGCTCAAACATTCTGCACTCTCACACTTCTACTGGAGCCTGCTAGTGATGCTGGTGGACAAACGTTGTGCTGCCATGCCCTGTGTATGAATCCCCCTGTCCTTCTGTCTGTGCTTGCTTAGTTTCAGATCACGTGCTCCCAAATTCATAAGTAGGAGGACTGTTAAATTAAATGCTGATGTTTATTCTGAACTGATCTGAGCTCTGCAGCTGCACAGCAGCGATGTTGCTGGCTGCCAGCTGTGACCCAGCAGCACCTGCCTGCAAATGCTCTGAGCAACAGCAGTGCTCTGGTTCTTCTCTTTGTACCAAATGCAGCCAATATAACATAGCCAGTTCTGTGAGTAGCCTTAAGATGTCACTAACTGACTTGGCCTTGGCTTTTTGCTGCTGCCTTGCAGCAAAGCTCGGGCTGGAGGAGCGGAAATTGGCTGTTATTTTTAACACATCTCCCCCTCCCACAGTGAGTGACAGACAAGGTGCTGATGTCAATTGGCTAGTGTTACAAGCATTAATTAAGTCAACTAAAAGTTCTTTTAGTTCCTATTTCCTTCTTCAGGGACAACCAACCTGCAGAGGGGAAGTGCAGGAGGAGAGGGCAGAGCTGGGTGTGCAGGGGGCACCCCCAGGGCTGCACTGAGCGCTCACATAGTGGGAGCACTGTTATGCATTGCAGTGTTTGGGTCTTCTTTGCCCTTTGCTTGCATTCAATCCTGGCCGTATTGCAGGCCCTTTGGATACAGAGTCGTGATGGCTTTTCAATTTCCACGCTCACGCTGGCACAGTGTAAGGATGGGTGTAAGCAGGGGCTGGGAACAGGCCATGTGTAGGAGCAGCAGCTCATATCTGCTCTGAAGTGCTCCTATGGCATGCTGTGGGGCAACTGGGTGCCTGGGCGAGCATCCAGTCAGCACACACTCCTTGTCCCTCGAGCTGCTGCGTGGCCAGGGCACAGCTCTGGTAACATCCACAGGTGTAAATCCCTGCACACAGCATTGAATTAGCAGTCCGCTTTGCAGCTGCAGTGATCTAATATTGTAGTAAAGCAGCTGATGTGATAACTGGTGCCAGGTCTTGCACTGCTGATTCTCTTTTTTCCTTCAAGTGTTGTTAGTGCTATACTACAAGAGACCACAAGCAGCTTCCAGTGGCCTTCAAGTCAGACCTGTAGCAGCCTCACACTGATATCCAGCCAGCAGGGAGAAGTGTTCAGTATCTGGGTACTGCAAAGGCATGGAAGCAGCACAGAGTTTTAGTCCGTTAGGACTCCGTGTCCCCTCAGCATGTGGTAAACAACCTGGGGAAAATGTTCCATCTCTCTGTTCCTTTGTCTGTCTCTGTGTTGTTAAATACATACTGTGTTTCTGTAAAGCTGTTTGTTATGTCTGGTTGGATGCTACAGTCTAAGCTGACTTTGCACCAAACTGCTTGTTGCAGTCCAGCCAGTGCCATATAGTATGAGCAGCTCTGTTCTCTGTCTTTTATTTTGATAAGTAAAATATGTATTTGCTTTCCAATCGTACGGCATACTGTACTGAAATGCACATTTCATCAGGGGAAGAGAGATGGTGGGCAGTGCAGAAGGGCTGCACCCCTTTTTAACAGAGCTCGTCCATTAGGGAAATGAGAAGAGTCACTTTTATTTTATCACATTTTAAAGTTTCACTCCACAAAAGTTGAGATCTCTGATAAATCAGTGTATTCCCTTTTTATAAGCTTTATTGCCTTTTTTTTTCTTATAACAATGCCTGGTAATTGGCAGGCAGCGTGGCAAAGCGCAGCAAGGAGGGCATGCTGCTCTGGGTTGTAGCAGCTCTGATTCAAGGTTTACTACTCTACCGTGCCGTCATGAACCTTTTTGTGACCCCAAACGAGTTACTCCCATCTCACTATTCTTCCATTTCCTCTTTCTGTAAAATGATATTAATAGCACTTTGGCTGCAGAGCAGGTTTATTGTACAGGGCTTAATGAATGTTTGTCTCCCTCTGATTGAGATTCTTTCCTGCTGGGGGCAAGAATTTTAAGCAGGTTGATTAAATGTAAAAGGGTTTTAACTCTGAAGTCACTATTAAAAGCAGAAGGAATTATTTCTCAAAGAATTTTTAATTTGATAGAATTCTCTAAAACACAGCAGCTTCAGTTCTTTTGTTATTTGGTGACTTCAGCTTTCATTCCCATGGGAATCCTGCGAGATGAATGCTCCGACTCCTGAAATGATCCAAGACAAAACCTGGACAGGCAGTGCTGCCTGCCCCCAGGAGCAGCAAATCACGGCGGTTGTGTGGTCAGTAATGTGCTGCTGCAGCAGCACTACATGTGGAATTCTGGAGTTACAGGAAGAAAATCAGTTTGTGAGTGGGCAGAACCGATCCCCATCCCGGGAGGGGAGGCTGTGCTGTAGGTACAGCACTCTGGATGAAACCTCCAGGGCTGTGCGAGGCCTCCCACGCGTGCAGGAGGCAGCCCCGGAGGTGGAAGGGAAGCCTGGTGTGTTTGCAGCTGTGGTCAGGCAGGGGCTGAGCACCTCAGACCCCTCTGCTCAGCACAGCTGTGTGCTCAGAAGGCAGCTGGAAGGAACCTGCTGCAGGAGCTGAACGCAGCTCTCAGCGTGTCTGCAAATTGCCACAGCACTGTGCTTTATAGTACTGCATACTCCGTAAGTCCACCTCCATAAAAATAAAGCCATCTTTATCACAGTAATAAAAGTGTAACTACAGAATCCTATCTTGCTTCTGTGACACGAGTGTAGGAAACTGTAAATGTTCCTTAAGCTTTCAGAAAAGCTTCAAGAAGTCCCCTGAAAGCTGAGCGTGTCTTCATTCCTTTCTGGAACCAGCTCCCATCGACTGAGAAGTGAAATGGAGTTCTCAAATATGCGTGCAGTGGCCGTTTTCCTACTTGTACATGCTGATGTCCCTAATTGATGACGGGCAGCAAACTGGTGTTTCGTAGGGAAGTCCCACAGCCAGCTCTGCAGGACTCCACTCAGCAGGCGTTACGTGCGGCTGTGCGAAGGCAGAAGTGACACGAATTCAGTCTTGATGTGCTGAGGATACGGATGTGCTGAGGATACGCCAAGCAACGTGGCAAGAATTGAGGCAGCAGGAGAGGCAGAGCAGCGGCGTTAAGGGATGGCACGGCCAGTGCTGGTTGCCAGAGACAACAGGGTGATACAGCACAGCATTTCCATCGTTATACAAACAGGGCTTCAAGTCTCCTCTTCCTTCCGATGTGTTGAAAGCAGTGGTGCTGGTTAATAACACTCAGGGACAGTTCTGCTTTTCTCAAAAAATGGAACGTGTGGAGCCTCTCCCCTGAGCTGTGTGATGTAACTTTGCTGATATCCACAGCTTTGTAGCTAAGAAAATAAATTCTCGTGTTTCCCATGTAACAAACATGGCCAGCTTTATAAACTAGGTGAAGTGAGGAAAATGCAAGGGAACGTATAAGGGAAGATTTTGCTTACAGTGCACAAATGGCCAGCAAGTCTTCCATTTTTTTTCCCACCTTCCCTTGATTCAGTGACCTCACGTTTACTCCTAAACCCAATCTGCCTCTGCTGGTCAAGATACCAGCTGCAGAATAAATGGATGAATGCTGGGAGTCAGCGCGATGACACGGGAGCTGTGGATTTATGGCACTCTGATGGCCCTGCTGTAAAGCAGACGCACATCCTCTGCCCTCCCACCTCAGAGACACAAAAATGGCAGAAATTACTGAAATCATCTTCCACTGTTAAAGCAATGAAGCGAGCAGCCTTGTGCAATGATCTGCACGCACGTGGGAGGCGGTGCTTTAGAGATTGCCATAAAATCTAACGGCGGCGGTTTTGCTGGGCTTTGGATGCCAAGGAACAAATCAGACTCAATTCAGCGAGAAGACTTTTCAGGTTTTAAATGAATTCACTGTTTCCTTACCTGCACGGCAAGTAGTACCGTTGTTTCTGTTCTGCAATGAGATGTGTGGTCAAACGGTTCGGTGTCAGTTTAATCCTCCTGATGCTGGACATTGACACCGTGCCCATGCTGGAGGTGTGACACCGTTAGTGTGAAACCTCCCCAAAGAAATCCGGGTTTCATGGAGCACTGGCTATGAAAGAATAATATTGGTGATCTCTTACTGAAACTTGATCAGAGCCTCGTATCAGGTTTGGGATGAACTACAATCAAACTGACACTGCCCTGTGGATAACTTGCAGTGAGAGGCGAGGGTTGCTCTGATAGCTGAGTTCACAGCTCACACCGTGGTTTTGTTCTTCTGTTTTGGTCTCCCTGACATTTTGGCACACTTATGTAACAAAATCAAGAATCTGGCCCAAGTAAGACGTGTTTAATGCACAGAAAACTGTGTTTTGTTCCCTCTCATCTTTGTGGGGATCTTTCAGCATCGGTGCAAACTGTGTGCATAGAGATGCACGCAAAGACCACACAACAATCATTTCATAACTACATTTTTTCCCATAATTTCAAGCTTTTTCAGGTTGTTACAGAGTTGTTAGAATCTATTAAAGACACACGTCATCTTTTTAGCATCCTTCTCTTGCTCTTCAGTTTTTCAGATGTGTGCAGATTGGCTGTGCCTCGTTAATTACCACAGTAGTTGTTTAGGGGGAAACAACACATCCATAGAGAGACCTTAATAGAAGTCCATGTTCACTAAAGATGTGTTTTCAGGCATGTTTCTTTAGAAAAACAGCCCATATTTATGGTTTTCTGTGCCCACATGCATATCCCCGTGTTTCTGTTCCCTCTCCAGTTACTGCATTCTCAGCCCCTTCTCTTCCATCAGAGGCAGCAATCAGAAAAAGCTGTCGTTGCCCCTCCAGGTTTCTCCCGGGCTAATTATCCCGATGATTAAAAGAACAGCTGAGCGGAATCAGAACGCATTCACAGCGCCGACACACCCAGCTCAGCCGTTTGGTTTACCTCGATTAATTTAGCAAATGAAACTCCTGTAAACCCGCGTAACGCGCGCCTGCACGCGGCTGCGGGTGCCCCGAGTGCGCTCCGAGAGAAAACTCAGCGGTGCGAACGAGGCTTTTTGGTGGAAAGTGTTTCTGAGCGAAGTTCCGTTTTCTGTCGGGGCGCACGGGCGGCACGAGGCGAGGCTGCCCCGCAGGAGGAGCGCCTTCATTTCCGTGCACGAGAGAAGCAACCGCTGCCGTCGATGCTGGCCGGGCAGGTAAGCCGTGTGCTTGCACAGCGCGTGCACCGCTTTCAGGCTGCGCTGTGCAATTGCGTTCACCAAAACGTTCGGGAGAACCTCTCGCAGGCTCTGAGGAACTTCCCTCATTGTCACAGCCGTTCCTTTTCCTTCTGTCGCTTCCCTCCGTGACGTACGTTTATCCACCTTGTCTGTGAAAACCCAGAATGAAAACCGAAGCGTTTCTATTTTATCTCTGCAATTGCTGGCAGAAAAAAAAAAAAAATAGATTTATATACATACATATATATACGTGTCACAGTCCGTTTAGCGAGGCTCGCACCACAAAACCTCGTACAACCGAACACAAAACCACCCCAGAACACAAAACCACCCCAGGTCAGCACGGGGAGGCTTCCGCGGCTCGGAGGCGGACGTGGCCGTGCCGTGGGACCGCCCGGAGCGGCCCGCAGAGCTCAGCCACTGATGGTTTAAATCTTCACTACTTCATCTCTTTCTTTGCTGCTTGGAATGCTATTGATACCTCCTTTGTCTTTGTAATTGTTTTAATTAGCCACCCAGCGTGGGCCCCTGACAGTGCTTGTGATAGAGTATTGGGGCAGCCCAGCAGGGCGACGCGGCCGTTAACTCGTTGGCCAGGCAG